>CP139509.1:463214647-463740279 GCA_021014915.2 Artemisia tridentata subsp. tridentata | reverse complement strand
CTTACAGTCTGTTCGGATATTGCTTACATACATTTTATAGAAGAGGGTGAGGATGTGTTTTATGTAACTTGCTACAGTAAGGATGGGGAGGAGTTTCATAATTATGAACCCGAAAGTGCTCAGTTTTAGAGATGTTTAATGCCAGTGACAGACACATCTCTACTTATGCAGTTGTTGCCGGAAGATTTTCTGAAATATCTTAATGGTCCAACCCCTACTGAGTCGGTCATGGTTACAACTAACACCACTGAGTACAATGTTAGGGTGGAAAGTGAAAATGTCTATTATCGATACGTCCACTCCTTCCTGTTTGGGTTTGATTGGTTGATACTGGTTCAAGACTTGAAAATGGTACCTGGTCAGTGGATAGTGTTTACTCAGGTTGTCCCGGGGGAGGAGTATAATGTCATGTTGTTTGAACCTGATGAAGGGGCCATCACAACAGTGGAGACATTCAGTACCAACATAGCAATGAATGCCCTCTGTCACGAAGCACATGACTATGGTATGTTTTTCTTTATTAACTTTAACTACATCAAGTACATTATATTAGTGTAACATTTTGGATTATCTGTAACTAATTTTGTATTATTAAATTCAGATTTTCAAGCCCGTCGGATGAACTGGATGTGTAACTGGACGTTTCACACTGTCCATGACCAAGAAGAAAGGGCATTCTACAGAAAGATGACTGCATGCTTCTGGAGAGATGGGCGACTTGTAAGTGTATTGAAACTTTGCTAATTTGTTAAATTGTTAAGCTTAATGTTAGTATGGATGTTGGTTTATTGATAATTGGAGAGAAAATATTATGGAGGGAAAAACTTTTGTATTTCACATTAAATGAAAATGGGTACAAATGAGAGTTTATATACAAACTGAAATTCAAAGTCAAAGTAATGCTACGCTACAATTACAATGAGATTACAAACTAAACAACTATCAAACTATCAAGAATAGCATCTGTGACATCCCTTTACAATATCTCTGAACCTTTAGATGAAGTTGTAGCTTGTGAGGTTGTTGTAGCTTCGACACAGACTTGATATGGTTGACTTTATGCTCTGCTTCCTCTGTTCCAACTCTTCTTTTGTCATTAGCTTGAGCTTGAGCTGGATCTTTGGGAAGCAGAAGTGACAGAGTTGCTTAATCAGATATATAGCTGTCATTTGTCTGAGATATTGTGTGTCTGATAGGATGATTGATAGATCATAATGTCTGATAGAATCACCCAAAAAAACTAATGCTAAGTTTTGTACATTTTGTAACAGTCTATACCATCAAGACTTGTGAAGAAGTACAGCTTGTATGGGTTCTCTGTCGCTGTTGTGAAGCACGAAAGGATAGAGAAAGTGTTCGAAGTACGTGAGAGAACAAAGATAGTTGGTCGAGGGAAGGTGAAGAGGACTGTGGCAATTGTTTCATCAGCTAGTTTCAGGGAGTTGAGGGAGGAAGCAGGGTTTGCTCTAGGTACAGTGGTCCGCTTCTTTCTAACTGATGAAACAAATAGGTCACAAAGAGTTTTAAAGTTTGATGTGTGCTGATGGTTGTTCAAAATGGGTTAATGTTAGTAAATGTTTGTAAGTTGGATGAATGATCTTGTATAAACAGCTTTTGTAGTATCTGATTCGGATAAACCATATGGGTTTGTCCATAGTAGCCTGTATGTATGGTGGGCACGAAAAAACTTGACGAATGATTAGACAATGTTTTGTAAGTATTTGATTCGGATAAACCATATGGGTTTGTCCATAGACAATTTTTTATAGTTATTTAAAACATTTGAATAGCTGTTTATGATATAGTAATGCACAAGAGGAGATTTTTTAAGTTGCTTGCTAGTGTTTGTTCTATGTATATGTTATGCTTCTAAGTTGTGTCGGTATGTGTTTTAATATAATGTTGTATCGTCATGGAGATAAAGAAACTTGTTCACTTATTAGATTGTTTAAATTCAAGCACATCCTTCATGTCTTGCAAGCATTAGTCATTAGATATGTAAATTTATGATTGAGAACTTGAGAAGAAATGAAACATAATTTGTGATGTTCTGTTTCCTCAGGCCCATTTGGTTAAAACAATTAACAACGTGCAATTGGCAAGCAAGAACTATGGGCCCACTTAGTAGCCCATTTACCAGCAAACTATTTCCTCTTTCAATTCATTTTCCACAAATATTACTTGTTCAAATGTCGGTTGAGTAGCAAAGTAGCAACTATGAGTGTGTTTGGTATTGTGTTTTGAAAGTGACTATAATATGACTAATGTAACTAAAAAAATATGTCGGTTGAGGTAAAATACGCCGCACCAGATAATATCGAAATGTGCTCTTATACATCACAAATTTATCACATATGTACTGGATGAGGCTTGAAACCTACAACCAAAACATCTTCACACACAACATGGGTACCACTAGAGTATCGACTTTGACGGTAGGTTAAAAAATAGTTTTTGTAACATGAAGTCATAGCTACACCGTGTTATACTTCTGAATGTTGGTGTATGTTGTCCGCCCAAAACACTGATAATGCTTTACGATATAATATTGCAAAATATATGTAAAACAATGATCAAGCCATATTGGAGAATATTGCTCAGTCTTTGACTAAAACATACGCAACGGGTGATTTCGCATATTGAAGCAAAGTTTGGAGTGATTTTTGTAAATATATATTTTTTTTAAATTATTTTTTGGGCCATGGGTTATGTTTTGTGCTAAAAAAACTATTTTTTTAATAAAAAAACAGTGAAATGCTATCGTTTTCCACGCGCTATAATACTATGTATAATTATAATGACTAATCTTATTTGTGAATGCTCTAACACTCGAAGTGTATCTTTCATTTATAGCGGTCATTGTTTTGACTTTTAAAAGTAGTGTATTTATTAGATTAATAATGTATACTTGTATAGCATGTAACCGATGTTAAACTTTTAGTAATAGTATTGTATTTATAGAGTTTATAATGTATATCCCATATATGGAAAATGTCTAATAGTAATCGATTAATCATTGTTTTATTAAAGTCACTCAAATTTTATTTCACTATAAAAATCATTCAAATTTATTTTTGTTTCACTAAAGTCACTCATTTTTTTTTTCAACTCAAAAAATCACTCAATTTTTAATATCGTCAAACTTAGTGAATTTTTTAAGGAAATAGATAAAAAAAATATCTTTTAGAATTACATTTAAAGTGTTTAGACATGAATCAATTACTTGTACCTTGAATAAGAACAACCGACTGAATTTAACTTCGCCTAACTAATTCTACATACTACAAAACAATAACCAAATTAAATAGTCTTTGTTCCTTTTATTAAATAAATGTTCAAGCTTTTCACAATGTTAGAATAATATTATAACTCGAATGATTTATGTAGTGTAAATAAAAATTAAGTGACGTTAGGGAGACAAAAACCAAAATCAAGTAGTTTTTTTAACTAGAACAAAGTTTCAGAGACTTTAGTGAAATAATATTAAAACTTGATTATTATTTCATAAATTTCAGTCGCATGTATAAACCTATTTTAGACTTCTAATACAATGGTATCTATGGAGTTTATATAATGTATATATATAGCATGTACAAACCTATTTTTTAAATCCAAGTTCCCTTGAATTACAAATAAGCGGAAAAAACCACACCAATTATAAGTTTAGACACACATTTAGCTAGTTAGCTTATTCATTAACTTTTGTTATTACTTAAGTTGGACTTATCGTCATACATCAACACATGATCAGATAATAAACATATATGCATCAAAATTTGACCACTTTTCGGAAAAGTTAAAAGCATTTTATCAGTTTGATTCGCTAATTTTTTTTATAAAGCAATAGCTTTCATTACAATGATAACTTTAGAAACTGAAGCGTACGTCCAATATTCTAGTACAACCGTTTAGAAACTTTTTAAAGTTACGGGGTATATAGTTGGTGAGGCAGACGAGGTTTTGCTAAGGCTAACAATGGCTTAGCCTTTAACAAATCTTGCAAGTTCTCCTTGAGATTAACATGCAACTCGTTTGATGGCAACTCCCAAGTGAACCCTTGTATAAGCCTAGCTAGCAGCATTATGGTCATGGTCGAGCCCAATAACACTCCAGCACAACCACGTCGACCAGTGCTGAACGACAACATATCAAGGTTATGGTCCGTTATAAAGTATAGTATCTCTTATATGTGGAAATGGATAGTCAACGAAAGTCAACTCCATGTGCCACTCACGTGATACCAACAATCATTTAACAACTTTTCCCGCCACTATTACCTTTTAAATACTTTGTCATTTCTCAGTTGTAACTAGTTTTGATTTCCTCTTTTCTCTCATCTCTTTGTAATCATTAACAATTCATCTTTTCAATAACAAAACCCTTTAATCACTCTTGCTTCAGATTCAACTACTATCTTGAATTTCTAGTTGAGTGTTTGGCTAATTTCGATTATAAATACTTAATCCAATTAGCATATATCATTTGGTATCCAGAGCCTTCATCCTGCTACCACCCACCATAACCATCACAATAACCGTTTTTGTAACAAATTCTGTTAGAACAATCGTTACTGTTACACCACCACCTTCATCCGTTGACTTTTTGGTCAACCCACCATACAAACATCAATTCTGGTCACTCTAGACCGTTCGTCCAATCACAAATACGTTATTGTTGTAATTCGTTCAGTTTCCCTTTCACAAACACGTTAGTTAGGACTGTATGGTGGACTTATTACTTTGTGTTGTGTAAACAGTTGTTCTTGAAACAGTTGTTACAGTTTTAACCATGGTAGGAACAAGAAGTGCTTCATTAGAACCACAGATTGATGATACAGTCAAGAATTGGGTTACAACTCATGTTGATGAGAAATTCAATGAGATTAGTGCAAGACTGACTGATTTAATGACCCAAATGCATTTTGTGGTACAAGATGTGAATAGAATGAAAGGAGGAAAAGGTAGTAGTAGATTCAGTAGAATGGGCAAATTGGAGTTTCCAAAGTTCTATGGAGATGATGTTCAAGGTTGGATGTATAGGGTTAAACAGTTCTTTGCAATGGATAATGTTCATGATGAAGATAGGATCAAAATTGTGTCAATTCACTTGTATGATAAAGCCTTGACATGGCATTTGCAGTTTATGAAAGTTCAGGGTAATGAGGTGGAATGGAATGTGTATGAGCAGGTTATTCTTAAGAGGTTTGGGGCTGTTAATCAAGATCCAATGGAAGAATTGAAAAATCTCAGGTATGTGAACAGTATGAAAGATTATTATAATCAATTTGAACAATTGCTCACTCAAGTTCATATTACTGAATTGCAATCTGTTAGTATGTTCATTGGTGGCTTGCCTACTAGTATGGAAATGAATGTTAGGATGTTTAGACCCCAAACACTATTAGATGCTTATAGTTTAGCAAACTTTCAAAAGGCTAGTTTGGCTGTAGTTAAAAAAAGATCTGCACCATTGTTACCAACCCCTAAGGCTACTCCTAATTATTTTGCTAATAGGAATGTGAATTATGCAACCAAACCAAACGGCTTTGCCTGCACCCAACACTCAAAATATTACCGAACACCCTGTATCAGATAATACTGTGCCTAGGAAACAATTGAGTCAAAGAGAATTTGTTGAGAAAAGAGCCAAGAATCAATGTTTTTACTGTGATGAAAGGTATACACCTGGGCATAAGTGTAGTGGTCAAATGTTTGCCTTAGAAATAAGTCCATATGATGAGGATGCTGATTTGAGTCTAGAAGATACTATCAATGAAGCAGATGTACATGGATCTGAGGAACCTGAGTTTTTCATGAGTGAATGCAACCCACAGATATCTTTGAATGCTTTATCTGGTATTACTACTTTTAACACCATGAGAATGAAAGCTACTGTATTCAAACATGTGCTACATTTGCTAGTAGATTCTGGTAGTACCCATAACTTCCTAGATTTGTTCACTGCTAAGAAGTTGGGATGTAAAATGAGTAAAACTTGTCCTCTGCAAGTCATAGTGGCTGGGGGTAATCAATTGGTTAGTCAGTATATGGTTTATGGTTTTCAATGGATAATTCAAGGTCACAAGTTCAAGACTGATATAATGTTACTCCCATTGGGTGGTTGTAAACTAGTTTTAGGAGTTCAGTGGTTGTCCACTTTGGGCACCATTAAATGGAACTTCAAAGACTTGGTTATGAAATTTGAAACAAAGGGTAAGAAATTTTGTTTAAGAGGTACCCATCAGTCTGAGTTACAATGGATGAGTGGAAAACAGTTGAGCAAACAAATGGGTGATAAAATGGATCCTTCCTTCTCTGCTATTCACTGCCTATGGCCTACTGCAAGCTTGAATTTGATGCAGTCTGTTGAGCAATCAAGCAAGGTATCTGATCCTGCACTTCAGTTGTTATTACAAGAGTATGCAGATGTTTTTGCTATGCCTACTGATCTACCACCTCAGAGGAGTTTTGACCACAGAATAACTATGAAGGATGAAGCACAAGTGATCAACATCAGACCTTATAGGTATCCCCCAAACCAGAAAGATGTGATTGAACAAATGGTGAAAGAACTCTTGGACTCAGGGGTAATTAGACCAAGTCACAGCCCTTTCTCTTCCCTTATAGTCATGGTTAAGAAAAAAGATGGGTCTTGGAGAATGTACATTGATTACAGGCAACTTAACAAACACACCATTAATGACAAGTTTCCCATACCTGTTATTGAGGAGCTAATTGATGAGTTAAATAGAGCTGAGATATTTTCAAAATTGGATCTTAGGTCTGGTTATCACCAAATTAGGATGTGGGAGGATGACATTTACAAGACAGCTTTCAAATCTCACGAGGGGCACTATGAATTTGTGGTCATGCCCTTTGGTCTCATTAATGCACCCTCAACCTTCCAATCCTTAATGAACTCAGTTTTCAAACCTTTTTTGAGGAAATTCACATTAGTCTTCTTTGATGATATCTTAGTATACAACCCATCAATGACATCTCATATTGAGCATCTCAGACAAGTGCTGCAAGTTATGAGAGAACAGTCATTATTTGCCAAAGAAAGTAAGTGTGTGTTTGGGACAAGCAAGGTAGAGTACTTAGGCTACATTATTTTAGCTGATGGTGTGGCTACAGACCCTGGAAAAATAGAAGCTATGAAGACTTGGCTTGTACCTTCAAATGTCAAACAACTGAGGGGTTTCTTGGGACTCACATGTTACTATAGAAGGTTTGTTTAGGGGTATGCTAGCATTAGTCAACCTCTCACTGCTTTTTTGAAGAAAAATGCATTCTCATGGAGTGAAGAAGCTCAATTAGCCTTTGTAAAGTTGCAACAAGCTATGACTGAAGCACCTGTGCTAGCCTTACCAAACTTCCAAGAAGAATTCATCATAGAAACTGATGCTTCAGGTTATGGGATTGGTGCAGTACTCCAACAGAAAGGGCATCCCATAGCATTTTTGAGCAAAACCTTAGCCCCAAAACATTAGTCTTTATCTGCCTATGAAAAGGAACTTTTGGCAGTGGTGTTAGCATTGCAAAAGTGGAGAGGCTACCTTTTGGACAAACATTTTAAGATAAAGACAGATCACTTTAGTCTTAAATATGTTCTAGACCAGAGAATTACAACTCCCTTCCAGTCAAAGTGGTTACCAAAACTGTTGGGGTTTGATTATGAGATAGAATATAAGAAAGGCAAAGAGAATGTGGTTGCAGATGCACTCTCAAGAGTTCAAAAACAAGGTGAATTGTTTGCTGTCTTATCTTCTGTTACTAATAATGAGTTCATGGATGCAGTAACCAAGTTGTGGACTACTGATCCTGTGCTGAAGAAGGTAATTGCAGAGCTTCAATCTGATAATGCAACTCAAAGTAAGTACACTTGGCACAACCAACAGCTAAAAAGAAAAGGAAAGTGGGTAGTAGGAGCTGATGCAAAACTCAGGAAAGCCATGGTTCTTCATTTTCACACTTCTGCTATTGGTGGGCATTGTGGAGTGTAGGCTACTAGTCAAAACTTGTGATGTGTGTCAGAGAAACAAGGCAGATTTGTCCTCTTACCCTCGTTTGTTACAGCCTTTACCTGTTCCTACTCAAATTTGGTTGGATATATCAATGGATTTTGTGGACTCTTTACCAATGTCACAAGGTAAGAGTACAATTTTGGTGGTTGTGGATAGGTTGAGCAAATATGCTCACTTCATTGCAGTTTCTCACACTTATACTGCAAAAACTATTGCTCAGCTGTTCTTAGATCAGATATACAGACTCCATGGTCTTCCACAATCCATTGTTAGTGATAGAGACAGAGTTTTCATGAGCTTATTTTGGCAGTCTTTATTTAAAATGTTACAAGTGCAGCTCAAAATGTCTACTGCTTACCATCCTCAGATAGATGGCCAAACTGAGGTGGTTAACAGATGTTTAGAATGTTATTTGAGGTGCATGACTGGTGAATCACCAAAGGATTGGGTTCTATGGTTACCACTTGCTGAATATTGGTACAATACCAATTATCATTCTGCTACCAAAACCACACCATTTGAGATTGTGTATGGGCAACCCCCCTCATTGCATATTCCCTATGTAGCTAAGGATAGCAGAGTTGAGTTGGTGGACAGGACTCTACAAGTAAGGGAAAGAGCCATTGAAATGCTTAAGTTCAACTTGAAGAAAGCTCAGGACAGAATGAAGTCCCAAGCAGACAAGCACATAAGTAACAGACAATTTAGCATCAGTGATTGGGTCTACCTAAAGCTCCAACCTTATAGACAAATCACTGTGAGGAAAGGCAAACAGCATAAGCTCTTTGCAAAGTTCTTTGGTCCTTTTCAAGTTGTGGAGAGGATAGGACAAGTGGCTTATAGATTGCAACTTCCAGCCAATGCTAAAGAACATCCAGTGTTTCATGTGAGTCAATTGAAGAGATGTTTGGCTCCAAATACCACCATGGGCAACTTCCCTGAGTGTGATGCACAAGGTCTCATAGCTGCTGAACCAGTGAAGTTGTTGGAAAGAAAAGTGGTTAAGCAACAGAACAGAATGGGAGTCTTTGGTTTAATTCAATGGAGCAATGGAGATGCAGATGATGCTACTTGGGAGGATCTAGCAAACATTGTGAAAAGGTTCCCTAACTTTGTCTTAGATCCTTGAGGACAAGGATCTTTGAAAGGAGGATGCATTGTTATATGTGGAAATGGATAGTCAACGAAAGTCAACTCCATGTGCCACTCACGTGATACCAACAACCAATTAACAACTTTTCCCGCCACTATTACCTTTTAAATACTTTGTCATTTCTCAGTTGTAACTAGTTTTGATTTCCTCTTTTCTCTCATCTCTTTGTAATCATTAACAATTCATCTTTTCAATAACAAAACCCTTTAATCACTCTCGCTTCAGATTCAACTACTATCTTGAATTTCTAGTTGAGTGTTTGGCTAATTTCGATTATAAATACTTAATCCAATTAGCATATATCAGTATCCCGCGACAGTGGTGTCAACAGATGAGACGTGTGGAATGTTAAAATTAAGGTGCAACAGGATGCAACCTGAAAGCTGCTTCCCTAACACAGGGTTTGATATAGTTAAGATTAGGTATATCGTATTCTTGCACCAATCTATCTTTTCCCACCACAAAATGAAGCTCTTGGATTGATTTGTCAATAATCCTTGGTTGGTTTATCATTTCTGCCATTGCCCATTCAATGCCATTTGATGGAATAATAAAATGTTGCTAGTATAGCATAAGCTCTTATATACAACCCTTTAAAAAATTAATATGCATGCATATTACATTAGGAAAAAAAGATCCAAATTATCTCACAAGTAAAAAATAAATAAATTGAATCTATCAAGGATCTGAGCTTTTATCTGATCAGCAGTTAGTTAAGGGTTTTTAAGGTTGATGAATACGTCAAGCAAGTAATCTTCTATCACCCTAACTCCCTCTTTCCGTTGTTGAATCCTTTCATTGACCAAACGATCTTGATACGTTCTTGCAGTACGAATAGCGTCCCTCATGATCTTCTCATGACCATCAAAATCAGTTATATATCCATCTCAACCATGGTAAGTAATCGGTCACGCTAAATGCGTAAAGGTTATTAAGAATCGTCCAAAGTGAATCGACATGCTCAATCTCTTCAGCCCCAGTTCCACCATCTCCATTTCCTTTACCAAAATACCTACTACCGAAAATGATCTTCCTTATGATATTGCTCGAGTATTGTTGCACTTTTTTCCTAACATGCACTACCCCTTTGGTACGTCCAACATTGACATAACATTGGTTGTGGATGTACTTGCATGATGAAGAGGTTATCAGCCAATAAAATAAATGTACATATTTAATTTGAAGAAACATAAGCATGCATGCACACTCTAGATGCATACCGAATCAGATTATCAGCTTGTTCATTTCGCTTGGTTTGAAGCCAATTGTGCCTAGCAACCGAGAGAATATCTCTGGATAGGGTTTTTCTCATCTTTTTCCAATGATCACTCATTGGAACATGCTATCAGGGCATCAGGCCTTGACGAGAATATCTCATCTTTGTCCTTGAGAAACTCACGAGCTATCTTTGGATCACTCATGGCTATAACATGGTCACATGGATGTTTCCTAGACGAATGCATATGATCTTTGTGCTCATTTCATCCATCAATCTATGTATCCATCGAAACGCGGGCTTGTTTCGAAGCATGGGGATTAAGCTGCCAATGTAGGGCCACTACAAGAAAAGGGAGAACTGGCTACGAAATTTAGCGAGGACAAGCATGTCCTCGCCAATAACTCGCTATACGACAAGAAAAGGCACCAAAATACTTTGACTGTAGCTAGCTTTTCAGCAACTTTTACTGTGCATAGTCTTTGGCGAGGACATGTCTTCGCCAAAAAGTTTCCTCGCACTTTGACCATGCCACGTAGTCCAAACACGTTTTCGTTGGCGCGAAATTTTCTCGGCTACTGGATTAGCGAGGACATGTCCTCGCCAAAGACAAAAGTCAATGAAAAAGTCAAATTTTGACTTTTTGGTTTAACATTTTTGGCTCTAAACTTTCCCGCTAATCTTTTGGTTCCAAAATTTCCCACTCTCATTTTTAACTATAAAAACAACCTCACACTCTATTATGCTCATATAAAACTCACAAACTGTAAAACCCTAAAATCTGAAAAGCATGTAAAATTACCAAAATGCCCCTGAAATTTTAAAATTTAATTAAAGCTTGATGAAAGTTCCGAATCGATCCCAAACTTCTGGTAATGAACAAGATATGATCCCAAATAAATTTGACAACACCATTTAATATTTTTTTCAAGTGACAAATTACGAAAATACCCTTTGGGGCGCCAAGTATAATTTTAAGTATTTATATTATAGTTATAAATGGAATTAAAGTATATTTAAGGTGAAAATTAAAGGCCCATCAATTCCTAAACAAAAATTCCGAAAATTCCAGCCTAACCCTCCCCCAATTTCAGCCCTATCATCATTATTTAGTTACCATTCCTTTTATTTCCTAAAAACCCTAGCCGCATAAACCAACACACACAAATAATTCTCCCTAGTGTTCATCCGATTTTCTGGAGGTGCAAGCATATTTTTCTGGTGTTATACACGACCTAAGGAGGCCAAGAAAAATGGGGTTCGATTTATGGGTCGCTGTTTTAGGCGTGGCACAATTCTTGACGTTTTTACTCCATCCGATAGGTATAATTCGTGAACCTTGTTTCCATACATTCTAAAATTAATCTAATATTTTTCACAGGTTACTTACATCATATAAGACTTAGGAAAATTGTTGAATTCGAATCATGCAAAGTTTTTGAGTCGTTTTGAATTTAATTGATTAAAACACACCTAAAATCCAAAATATGTAATACGAATTTTCTGGGTGCCATATTTATTTTATTTAGACCTAATATGATGTGTATGATCTGGGAAAAATGATGGAATGATTTATTGAGGCCTAGATGAGTCGTGGTAATTATTGGGGTTTAAAACGTACCTAAAATCAAATATATGCTATACGATTTTTCTGAGTTGGTTTTATAATTTTTATGAGTTCTTTATACATCTAATAACATGGGAAAAATATTGGTTTGATTTTTAGAAGCTTAAATGAATTATGGGATAATTAATTTAAAACCGGGTTTTGTGAAAAGTGAAGATTAAACCAAATAAAATGGATCGGGTATTAGGGTTAGCATTTTGGGGCTTGGATCTGGTCAATTAAATGTGTTCAAAGATTATTCAATGATTGTTTTATGATTGGGTTTGTTAGGGTTTGAATTTGATAATTAAAAGTGGTAATCCGATTTGAAATTAAATCACAAGGGGGTGTTTTGTAACTTTTGAAACTCATGGGTTATTTTTAAAATGTTATTTAGGTCTGTTACAATGTGGGAAAAATATAACTTGAGGGTCCTAAGTGTAAATAATTCAAGATAATGAATTAATGGTAATTAAAGGGTATGATTTGTAATTAATTAAACTAGAGGGGCTAAAAGTGTAAATTCTGGAAATTTGAGGTTTTCCTGAGTAAATAATGATATTAAAAGTGTTTTGGGTAAATTTGAGTATTTATGGGCTTAATGTGTAATTAATATGGAATTATGATTTAATTAATAAGTTTTGTAAACTTAAGGGACTAATTATGTAAATTCTGAAATCCGAGGGGCTGAATTCGTACAATAGATATTTCTGGGGTAACATTCTGTAATTTGGTAACTTATGAGGCTTGGTTGGTAAATATGGATACTATGGGGGTGAAATCATGAATTAGGTAAGTATAAGGTTTGTTTTGTAAATATTATAACTAAAGGGTGTAAATTGTAAATATTGGAACATAAAGGATTAAATGTGTCTTTCTGAATAAATTAAGTGTTTAAATCAGTAACATGTGATATTTTTCATATTAGATCCTTAAACTTGGTGAATTTGCATTTGAAACCCTAAATTCTGAAAACTTGTCATAAGTAACCCTGAACTTTCGTAACGTGTTAAAATGTACCCTATGTTCAGAATATGTGTAATGAAGACTCAACCTAATCTGTAATACTAGTGTCTAACTAAATATGGGAAGTTACTAATTCTGGAAACCTGCTAAAAGTAGAAAGTTTCTAAATCTGGAAAGTACTTTAAAATGGAAGGTTAACCAAAATAGAAATCTGACTTAGAATCTTCTATGATTCCGTCTTCTATTCCTTTAGGTGTGAAGAAGGAGAGATCTTGATCTGTCTTGTGCTCTATTTTCTGTCTTTGCTTTCGTAATAAGGTACAGATATTCTGACCTTCTCTGTAAGGTTTCCTATGACCTCTTGCATGCTCTGATCTGTTTAACCTGGATTTGATACCTGAGACTTGACCTCCTGATAATGAACCCCTGCATTTATCTCTTGTCTTGAATCCGGATATGAACCCTGACTTGAACCCTAATATGATACCTGACATTTGACACCTTGCTATGAACCCTTTTGTCTTGCACCTTTGACCTATTATACGAACCTAAACTGTGAAACCTTTTTAATTCTGACCTGGAAATGGTTTGAGGAAAAAATTATTTTAAAATGATGTTTATAGGTATGATACAGGACTCTTTTAAAATTGGATTTTACTAACTTGTATGAAAACTACTTTAAAAGACTATCTTTATGAAAAACCATTTTGAAAGATCATTTTATGAAATCTACTCTGAAGGATCATTTTATGAAGACCATTATTAAAAGATTGTTTTAAATGGACTCTTAATTAGAAACCTTTTTAAATGAACTGTTACCATGGAACCTTGATTTTAACCTTCTGATGTTGACCTTCTGATATTGACCTTCTGATGTTGACCTTCTGATATTGACTTCTGATATTGAAACTGGTGATATGACACTCTGATCTGATATGATATCTGACTCTTAGTTTGATACCCGAGCCAAAATTTGTGACCCTAGCCATGAAGGTAACATGGCCATGTCTGTGATGCACCACTGGCATGACTAGTGTGTAGCCCTAGTGATTTGGTTACACCGTCCCTTGGATTTGGTCTGCATGTGATTGGGAAGGGGCGTATGGATGCATCCTAGATCTGTTCTGTTTTGTGGATTTAACATGATATGATATGATTTCTGTTCTGGTGACTGGTACTGTGTGCAATGCATGCCTTTCACACCCCTGGGAGCTAGCTACTCCATTTGAAGAATGAGGACACCCCTCATATTATCTGATTATCTGAGAGGTCTCCCCTCTATATGATTATGAAGATTTTGGTTACAATATGATATGATATGTTTCTGGGCTCGTGGTGGATTACTATCCCTTTCTCTTTCCCTTATACTTATTCGTTGACTTATTCCTTGAACCATATTACATCTGTTTGACCTTTGTTTCTGTTATTCTGTACTATTCTCTATTTCTGTTTATTATCGTTATATCTGTTCACTGGGCTTTTTAAGCTCAGCCGCACGTTTTCTTTTCGTGTGCGGCAGGTTATAAGCAGGACGACGGGTTGGGTATGAGTGAAGAGACTTTTGGACTTAGAAGACCTTGATAGTTATTCAGAAGTAGAAGTCATTAGAAAGATTGCTTTTGCAGACTTAGTAATTAGTTTTGTTTCATTCTTAACCTTGTAATGTTAGTATTTTAATTGTAACCTTTGAAATTTATTGTATTACTATTGAAGTATGCTTTGTTTGATCTGATATGAAACCATTAACGTAACATCTTTACCCTTGCTGGGTTGGGGTGTTACAATTATGGTATCAGAGCGACAGGCTGCGATTTCGTAATACATTTACCCTTGACCTGTGTAAGTTAGGACCACTAAGCTTTCCCTGTAGGCGCTCGTAAGACAACCTTTGAAAATTTGCTTTAAGATTTCCCTATAGGAGCTTAAGTTCTGACCGGTGAGGAATGGGTAGACTATAAGGCATTTGTTTAGGTATCATTGCTTCCGCATCACTCTGATTCGTACCCTACTCTTAGTTTAAGCCTCTTGAGATTTCCCCTTGGAAATTGGAAGCCTATGCCTCGCACCACCTAAGTTTTGAAACCTAAATGAATCTTGAAAGCATTAAGAATTGCATAGTAATTTCCTGACACTATTGATCCTTATTTTCAGATTTCGACTCTGACCTCTGATCTTTGTTAATCATTTCGATGCCTCTTGGGCATTTTGAGAAGCTCCATGGCGAGTAGGTTGGCTTTCCCTCTTGATTATGACATTTGTTTTGTTGACCTCTGAGACTGTAGAAGTACTAGGTGGATGAAGATAGATTGTTTTGCTTACGACTCGAGATAAAGTATGATCATCATGAAGGCATATTTATGTGGTGTTGGTATTATTAACGTGATAATACTTACACCATCTAACGTGCCCTCATTGTGGCCATAGGATATCTTGGGAAGTACCAAAGAAGTTTAGAACTTGATTTCCGATGGATTATCTGTGATTAGTGAGACCTTAGGTTCATTCTACCTATGCGTATACTCTACCTTCGTTCGTTAAATATCTGGGTGAATTTGGACTCTCGTATTGCATTCTGTCGACCTCAGTTATGAATCTTAAACTCCTTGAAGAGCTCTCTGCTGTGGATACAATTAATTTGATCTGAAATTTTGTTCGTGTTCCATATGAGCCTTTCCGAAGATTCACCTATCGTTCATTTATGTTGCATGGACCTTTTTGGAATCAACCCAATTTGTCTCATCCGTAGAAATTTGAACCCACTTCGTTTTGATTCGAGTCATGAGAAACTGTTCGGTTTAAAGATCCTTTCTCGAAGAATCCCCTCGACGTGAAAACGTTTGTGACGATCTTTTGCGATTTGCTACGACTTCGTTTAGCTTTGCGACTTCAATTTTCGAGGACGAAATTTTTTTTTGAGGGGGGAAGAGTTGTAAAACCCTAAAATCTGAAAAGCATGTAAAATTACCAAAATGCCCCTGAAATTTTAAAATTTAATTAAAGCTTGATGAAAGTTCCGAATCGATCCCAAACTTCTGGTAATGAACAAGATATGATCCCAAATAAATTTGACAACACCATTTAATATTTTTTCAAGTGACAAATTACGAAAATACCCTTTGGGGCGCCAAGTATAATTTTAAGTATTTATATTATAGTTATAAATGGAATTAAAGTATATTTAAGGTGAAAATTAAAGGCCCATCAATTCCTAAACAAAAATTCCGAAAATTCCAGCCTAACCCTCCCCCAATTTCAGCCCTATCATCATTATTTAGTTACCATTCCTTTTATTTCCTAAAAACCCTAGCCGCATAAACCAACACACACAAATAATTCTCCCTAGTGTTCATCCGATTTTCTGGAGGTGCAAGCATATTTTTCTGGGGTTATACACGACCTAAGGAGGCCAAGAAAAATGGGGTTCGATTTATGGGTCGCTGTTTTAGGCGTGGCACAATTCTTGACGTTTTTACTCCATCCGATAGGTATAATTCGTGAACCTTGTTTCCATACATTCTAAAATTAATCTAATATTTTTCACAGGTTACTTACATCATATAAGACTTAGGAAAATTGTTGAATTCGAATCATGCAAAGTTTTTGAGTCGTTTTGAATTTAATTGATTAAAACACACCTAAAATCCAAAATATGTAATACGAATTTTCTGGGTGCCATATTTATTTTATTTAGACCTAATATGATGTGTATGATCTGGGAAAAATGATGGAATGATTTATTGAGGCCTAGATGAGTCGTGGTAATTATTGGGGTTTAAAACGTACCTAAAATCAAATATATGCTATACGATTTTTCTGAGTTGGTTTTATAATTTTTATGAGTTCTTTATACATCTAATAACATGGGAAAAATATTGGTTTGATTTTTAGAAGCTTAAATGAATTATGGGATAATTAATTTAAAACCGGGTTTTGTGAAAAGTGAAGATTAAACCAAATAAAATGGATCGGGTATTAGGGTTAGCATTTTGGGGCTTGGATCTGGTCAATTAAATGTGTTCAAAGATTATTCAATGATTGTTTTATGATTGGGTTTGTTAGGGTTTGAATTTGATAATTAAAAGTGGTAATCCGATTTGAAATTAAATCACAAGGGGGTGTTTTGTAACTTTTGAAACTCATGGGTTATTTTTAAAATGTTATTTAGGTCTGTTACAATGTGGGAAAAATATAACTTGAGGGTCCTAAGTGTAAATAATTCAAGATAATGAATTAATGGTAATTAAAGGGTATGATTTGTAATTAATTAAACTAGAGGGGCTAAAAGTGTAAATTCTGGAAATTTGAGGTTTTCCTGAGTAAATAATGATATTAAAAGTGTTTTGGGTAAATTTGAGTATTTATGGGCTTAATGTGTAATTAATATGGAATTATGATTTAATTAATAAGTTTTGTAAACTTAAGGGACTAATTATGTAAATTCTGAAATCCGAGGGGCTGAATTCGTACAATAGATATTTCTGGGGTAACATTCTGTAATTTGGTAACTTATGAGGCTTGGTTGGTAAATATGGATACTATGGGGGTGAAATCATGAATTAGGTAAGTATAAGGTTTGTTTTGTAAATATTATAACTAAAGGGTGTAAATTGTAAATATTGGAACATAAAGGATTAAATGTGTCTTTCTGAATAAATTAAGTGTTTAAATCAGTAACATGTGATATTTTTCATATTAGATCCTTAAACTTGGTGAATTTGCATTTGAAACCCTAAATTCTGAAAACTTGTCATAAGTAACCCTGAACTTTCGTAACGTGTTAAAATGTACCCTATGTTCAGAATATGTGTAATGAAGACTCAACCTAATCTGTAATACTAGTGTCTAACTAAATATGGGAAGTTACTAATTCTGGAAACCTGCTAAAAGTAGAAAGTTTCTAAATCTGGAAAGTACTTTAAAATGGAAGGTTAACCAAAATAGAAATCTGACTTAGAATCTTCTATGATTCCGTCTTCTATTCCTTTAGGTGTGAAGAAGGAGAGATCTTGATCTGTCTTGTGCTCTATTTTCTGTCTTTGCTTTCGTAATAAGGTACAGATATTCTGACCTTCTCTGTAAGGTTTCCTATGACCTCTTGCATGCTCTGATCTGTTTAACCTGGATTTGATACCTGAGACTTGACCTCCTGATAATGAACCCCTGCATTTATCTCTTGTCTTGAATCCGGATATGAACCCTGACTTGAACCCTAATATGATACCTGACATTTGACACCTTGCTATGAACCCTTTTGTCTTGCACCTTTGACCTATTATACGAACCTAAACTGTGAAACCTTTTTAATTCTGACCTGGAAATGGTTTGAGGAAAAAATTATTTTAAAATGATGTTTATAGGTATGATACAGGACTCTTTTAAAATTGGATTTTACTAACTTGTATGAAAACTACTTTAAAAGACTATCTTTATGAAAAACCATTTTGAAAGATCATTTTATGAAATCTACTCTGAAGGATCATTTTATGAAGACCATTATTAAAAGATTGTTTTAAATGGACTCTTAATTAGAAACCTTTTTAAATGAACTGTTACCATGGAACCTTGATTTTAACCTTCTGATGTTGACCTTCTGATATTGACCTTCTGATGTTGACCTTCTGATATTGACTTCTGATATTGAAACTGGTGATATGACACTCTGATCTGATATGATATCTGACTCTTAGTTTGATACCCGAGCCAAAATTTGTGACCCTAGCCATGAAGGTAACATGGCCATGTCTGTGATGCACCACTGGCATGACTAGTGTGTAGCCCTAGTGATTTGGTTACACCGTCCCTTGGATTTGGTCTGCATGTGATTGGGAAGGGGCGTATGGATGCATCCTAGATCTGTTCTGTTTTGTGGATTTAACATGATATGATATGATTTCTGTTCTGGTGACTGGTACTGTGTGCAATGCATGCCTTTCACACCCCTGGGAGCTAGCTACTCCATTTGAAGAATGAGGACACCCCTCATATTATCTGATTATCTGAGAGGTCTCCCCTCTATATGATTATGAAGATTTTGGTTACAATATGATATGATATGTTTCTGGGCTCGTGGTGGATTACTATCCCTTTCTCTTTCCCTTATACTTATTCGTTGACTTATTCCTTGAACCATATTACATCTGTTTGACCTTTGTTTCTGTTATTCTGTACTATTCTCTATTTCTGTTTATTATCGTTATATCTGTTCACTGGGCTTTTTAAGCTCAGCCGCACGTTTTCTTTTCGTGTGCGGCAGGTTATAAGCAGGACGACGGGTTGGGTATGAGTGAAGAGACTTTTGGACTTAGAAGACCTTGATAGTTATTCAGAAGTAGAAGTCATTAGAAAGATTGCTTTTGCAGACTTAGTAATTAGTTTTGTTTCATTCTTAACCTTGTAATGTTAGTATTTTAATTGTAACCTTTGAAATTTATTGTATTACTATTGAAGTATGCTTTGTTTGATCTGATATGAAACCATTAACGTAACATCTTTACCCTTGCTGGGTTGGGGTGTTACACAAACTCCTATCCTCAACCTCACAACCTCTTATCTTCACACCAATTTCACAACGTGAGATGCAGTGAAATAATCCTTTTAGGTGTTCTTGTGGAAAATGAGATATAAAGCTAAGAACATCACATCAAACCGATACATTTGGAATGCCTTATTATGCATGTCCTCTTTCAAAGGTGAACAATCATACATTTCTTATCTACGTAAATATACAAATAATTAGGTTGTTAAAAAGAAAATTTCTTATAATTTCCTTACTATGTAACAACTAAGAAAAAAAGATTATGGATGTGGATATTTTATGTGGAAGAGTGAATTTGATAACCGGTTAAGTGTAAGCTCTTCTTCAACATCTCAAGGTTCTGGATCTGCACCAACAGAGTGCTCAAACTGTAATGTCAAAGATCTTAAGATTCACATGATGGAATCAAAAATACAGAACCTGGAGACAAGAGTAAGGATGCTGGAGGCAACACTTGAATTGGAAAGGAATCTCGGCGACCACGCATGTCAGTCGGGTGCAATACTCTGTGAGCTGTTAGATGAAATGGAAAATCTTCGTATGCAGTAGTGTTGTTGTTTAATGTATTATTGTGAAAGGCATTTCAATGTATTTGATTTGTGAAAGGCATTTAACTTACCATTCCCTAATGTCATCCTCATGCATTATATGATAAGAACACTTGACATACAATATCATCTCGACTCATCGTTTAACATAACTTGGTGTCCATAAAGTGGCGGAAATTTTTGGCGCCAAATTGGTTGTGTTAGTGCAAACGTTACGACGTATAATCTATACAGTGTCTTTATGTTTTAATGATGACAAACATGTAACTTGTAATACATAACGTAAAGTGCACAAGTTACTCGTTCACACATCAACGTCTCTCGACGACTCAAGTCTACATCACTTCAGGTATGAACAAACACGATATCGATATTAGTAAAGTGATCAAAGAAAATATTTTTGTCCTTAAACCTCACATTTTTATAAATGTGACAAAACCTTTTTACAAAAATAAATTAGACGAATTATTTTTGTATTTATAAAGAAATGTTTTAAAGAAAAATAAATTTGAATTTGAAATTTGAATTTAAAATTCCCAATAGCTATTTTTCCCGCCCAAATCAGTTAAATTTTCACCAGATAACATTTCACCACTAAAGGACAAAATCTGTCGGGAAGGTACCTTAACTAAGGTGACGGTCCCTTATCAATAAAGGACCGTCCAAGGTTTAAGGGACCGCCCCCCGCTCCTCGAGATGCCTATAAATACTAACCCATTTTCATCAGATTTTCTTAACCCTCTTCGCACAAAAATATTATGTTTCTTTCTTCCTCCTTCTTTGATCACTATAACTCTTCGGTATGTGTTTATAAGTGATCCCGTCATCCTCAATCTCAAGTGCAAGAGAAGAACACTCGAAGTCGTCAAGAATCGAAGTGTTATAATATAGTCCACACACACACGTAACTTGTGTTACGATTCTCTTCTTCCTCCAAACTATCTCTTTTGTATATTAGTGTATCCGACTTGTGTGTGAGTCGTGATTAGGTGTGTAAGTGTAAATTCAGACAAAGTGTAAGTCCGTGGATGATTATATAGAAAATGACGGTGTGTACGTCCATAGGTGATTGTGAGTAGAATAGGATGGTGTGTACGTCCATGTGTGGACTAGGACGGTGTGTACGTCCGTGTGTGAAGACTAGGACTTAGTGTAGTCCGTGTGTGAAGATTAGGACTTAGTGAAGTCCATGTGTGAAGACTAGGACCGGGTGAAGGTCCGTGAAGACTTGGATTGGGTGATGATTCAAGTGGACGGGGTGATCGTCCGTGTAGCCACGTGGGCTTTTGTGTAGATTGGTTCTAGCTAGGATTAGGACTCGATATTCCGCTTAGTGTCGTTAAATTGGTGTAAGCTTTGGTGTACGGTTTGTTCCGCCTAAAGGGAGCGTGTTGACTAGTGAAGTAACTCTCGAGTTGGGTACTCGGGGAGTGGAGTAGGGCGAAGAGGTGCTTCATGCCGAACCACTATAAATCATCGTGTCCGGTTTGCGTTTTCTCTTCTCATCTCTTTACTTTCTATTCTTGCATTTATCTTTACGTTTAAACTTGTATTACATTTATGTTTATGTGGCTTGTTGTGTGTATTGTGATTATGCTTGTGATATTAACTAGTTAACTTAAAAATGCAAAACATATATAAACTTCATCACATGTCATAAACTCGCCACTGACGGCGGTCCCTTAATTAGGGCGGCGGTCCCAAATATATATGGGACCGTCCGTACATATTGAGGACCGTCCCCAGTGCAATTAGAAGTAGCTTAATACTTGTTATGCTTATGTTTATGTGATTACTTGTATACTTGAAATTACGCGACATATATAATTGTTATGAGTGACATAATCACTATTCATATTTAGTCACATTTGATCGGGAATTTGATACGAAAGATTTTAAGTTTTTAAATGGAAACGTATTCACCCCTTCCCTCTACGTTTCTACAATTGGTATCAGAGCCAGGTCGCTCTAGTTTTCAAAACAAATAGTTTTTAAAATAGAGTACGGTCCACGTATCAAATTTCTCATTAAGAGGGATTAAATATGAAAAGTGTTTAGTTGCTAAACTTGTGCTAAAATGCTTTATTGCTTAATTCGTACTAGTTTTGTTGGTTAAATGCACTTCGTATATGTAACACCCCCAATTTCGGGATACGCAGCGGAATTTAAGCTGTGTGTTACTTGATGGCACAACAGTTATAATAATAGAAAACGATTCCCAGTTGAGTTGTTTTGAAAGATTTATCATTTGAATTTATAAATATCAGAGTTTACAAAATGAGGTCCCAGTAGTTCCAAAATAAGTTTTCGAATGATGGTAAAATTTATAGCCTTTATGAGTATTCGTGCTCCTCCGTGCCATCCTCGCTCATTATGGACCTGAGATACACATGCTAAAAGTGTCAACATAAAGGTTGGTGAGTTCATAGAGTTTGTTTTAAAACAGTTGAAAAGTCTTTAAAGAATATTTCCACAGCAAAGGCATTGTAAATCCACTCTGTTGCAAATCCCGCCCATACAAAACTTGCAACCTGTGTGTTCACAACCCACTGCTAAAGTATAGCATGATTAAAACATATATGTATACGATATATGCACGCTTAACGTAAAGAATAACAGCCAACTGAACCTCATGACAAGTATCAGTAAGTTTCACAAAATGCTGGATTATATTCACCCAAGGCCAAGAATCAGGGGGCCAAGGGTGGGGGCGTCAGCCCGATAGTACTATCAATACCTCTCCATCGGCTCCATCCAGGAGTTAAATAGTTGCTAAGAATCAAGTATCGAATAAGTGTAACACATTAAGGCACATATCGTAATTACACTAAAAGTATCAAAAGCTTAGCGTAGCATAAGAGTATAAATGTTTCGAGTATCAAAGCAAGTATTTGAGCATGTATCTCCCCCAAAGAGTTTAAAGCAAGTATTAAAAGAGTAGGGGCTATGACTTACCTCAGAGATATGGTTGATAGGATAAAGTAATGTCAATCGTAGAATGAGAATGTCTCCAACAGACAACCTGAATAATAGGGGAGTCTGAGATTTCAATAGCTTAAGTTTGACTTATGTAAATAATGATTCAGAATAGTGTCGAGTGACAAAATGGTTTTGTGGCAAAGGTGGCTTGCGTGGTGAAATGCTTAAAGTTCAAAAACAAAGTTATATACTATATAACTTGTCTGTTATGCATAAAGTATCGTTATCGTTTACGTTCTCGTCATGAATAGTGATATATATATATATATATATATATATATAATTTATCAAAGTTAGTCGGTGATAAATTATAGTAAATATAGAATATTTCTATTTAAATGAATCAATGAGTTTTGTAAGAATAATCACTTCTGATTTGATATTAAGTTAACCAAAAATAAGTTAAGTGTATTGCCGTTTTAGTTTAGATATAAAGTTTATACATGTTACCTCAATATAAGTCGTAAAACTATAAATTTGTCAAACGTGATTTGGTTTCGGAATAAACCTGTAAGTTATTTGAAAGTTTCACTTTTAACCCCAAAAGTTAAATAGATTACAATTTTAATCCAAAATTAACATATATTTACAACTTAAGTCCAAACCTTTTAAATATTATACATTTATACTCAAAAGTTTTATAAAATCAGTTTTGTAACTTTAGAATCCAATTTTGATAGTTTTTACCCTTAATTTTTAGAAAGTTACATTTTTAACCCTTATTTCGTATATTTTGCAAAATTAGTCCAAAAATCACTAATTTCAAAGTTTAACATTTTCGTTTATTAAACAAGTTCCCAACAACTTATACAAGCTTATAAATCAGCTTATTAACTTAAAATGAGCTTAATTTGGCTTATTGGGCCTTAAGGCCCAATTAGTGAATTTTAGTGTTTATAAAAACTGTTTCGACCCCCTTAGCTTTCGAGTTCAAAAAGATAGTATATGAGCTCATCAAGGCGACTTATTTGTACAGCTTATTTCTCTAGCTTATGAATAATTGGGCTGGGCTTTTATCCCGATACCTACATGTCCCAAAAGTGTTTATTTGAGCCCGATCCTAAGCTACTTAGTATATATTGCCTAGTTTTGATATTATGTCAAATGTTCATAAACGAGGCAACATGACCAAAATGAGTTGCAAAAGCTTATTGTAAGTTGTTAATAGTCTCAGGTTATTACATTTCTTCAAGCATAGCCACACAAGGATTTAATAGGTCACATTGATATGGAAAAAATGGATACGAGAAAACATAAAACGAGATGGAAAGCTTAACTAGTTGACGTTATATAATGAAATCAAATATGAAAAATGAACAAGTGTGTGTACGAGGGTGACTTACTTCACCACGAATGGTGGGCAGAACACGATAGAAATTTGTAAAGGGTTGTTGTAATCCGTTACACGACGCAACAAGGAAACGAGAGCAAGTATTTGATGTCCTAGACCATGACTCGAGCACCAAGATTTCAGGCCAAAGCTTCCTTCGTCCACAGCAGCCAGAAATGACTTAGCAATATTTTGAAATGAGAATTTCGTGTATGTGAGTTTACGTTTGTTTGCATGTGTCTGTGTATACGCATGAGATGTATATAGTAGATAGTTTATACAAGTTGGCATGATTATTCGAATGGATAGGATAGGAGGGTGTCTGGGAATAATCTCAAGAGTGTGCAAGAGATAACACAAGTTGTGTCAAGTTGCATCATTGTCGAGTGAAATAAAAAAAAAAAAATATGGATAGATCGATTTCATATTATACAAGGGTTCGTTTGGGTTTTGTTGCGTCAGAAAGATCAAAAGGGCAAAACAAATATAATGTATTATTGTCAAGTGGAGGAGTAGATAGATACAAGTTGTATTGTTGTCGAGTGGATAAGAGAACAAAAGGGATAGATCGATTATACATATATATATATATAAAAAAGGGTCGTTTGTTTTTGGTGTACACCGAAGGTCCAAGCAAACAATAGACGTGACCAAACTATTTTTTTTTTTTGGAACGGCGGCAATATATTAAAAGCTAGCAAACGCTAGCAAAAAAAAGATTACAAAGAAGGATGAGTTTCAATAGGGTTTCTTAACCAATCTAGCCATCTAAATCTACATTTTGGGTTTCTAGATGAAATCCACAAGAAAGATTGATGAACAATAGAATCCCAAATATTCGCCTTCTTACGTTTGGTTGTCGAAAAAATCCAAGCATTGCGGAAGTTCCAAATAGACCACAACATAGTAGAAGCGATCCCTTCAAGAATAGTCCTAGCATGTTTCGACACATGGGCAGCATCTAACCAAGAAAACCATTCCACGATGTTAGAGACCTCCGGAATATCCAACATACACCATCTAGCCAGAAGGCCCCATAAATCTTGAGCCATCCCACACGAGAAAAAGAGATGATCAACGTTCTCCACGTGAGCATTACAAACGGGGCATAAAAGGGAAGCAACATCAATTCCTTTTTTATCCAAAACATTTAGGAAAACGTTTTTGACCTTGTGAACCCTCTTGGTTAACCATTCGAGACATAGGACTAGAAAATATAAGTTTTTATTGATTTTGATTGACATTAAGAAAGTTGTACAAATGGTCGAACATAGTTAGCTTTAACGTTTGTTCTCCTAGTAAACTATCGTACAAGGGTTATGTTTTTGTCATTCATGATTCTTTGGAGTGAGCTTAATCGATCCATGGAATTTGTGAGATAGCTTGTGTGTCGAAATTTCATTTCGTCGAGCTAAAGTAAACGAGGGTTGGAACGTTTTTGTTAAATGAATTAGGTGTTTTGGATTTGTTAATTGGGCTAAGGATTGGGTTAAGGCCCAAAGTGAAAAAGTCTTAAGGGTCCGGTTTGACTTAATTAGTGTTTAGGTCCGTTAAGAGAAAAGGAAATTTCACGGGACGTTACAGTATACTAGCTTGAAGAAAATGAATTTTTACACGAAAAATGTGTTTTTGTTTACTGGTGATGGTCCCACATATATGGACGGTCCCTTAAATATTTATGGGACCGTCAGTATTTAAGGGACCTTCACCAGAATGGTGTCAATTTTGAAAATTCATATAAAATCAACCGTAAGTCCGTAGGAGTCGTGCCACCCGTCATTTTAAAGATAACTGAGTCCACTTTCATTTAAAAATACTTCCAAGTATTGATTACAAACTTAATTAAGTCATAAATGCAAATTGCTACATAGTAGTCAAAACCGTGTGTCACGTTTTAACGTAAAACTAGCTTTTTGCTCTTTCTCATGAGTCGGACATCTCTAGTAAAAGAATTTTTGAAAAATGGTGTCGTTGTATTTTCAAAACATCGTTCTTAATTAATTTTTGAAATGGGGAGGAAAATTCTTTTCAAAACAAAATCAAGCAAGTATACGTTGTTGTATCTAACTGGTATGTGTTAAATTACACATACATTTTACCTAATAAAACGGACTTAAAAGACCAAAAACATATCAAAAATGCCATATATATGCTTGTTTTTGTGTTTATGCATGTGCAGGTACCGGATATCAAAAATGGACAAAAATCAAGGAAAAACCGACAAAGACGAGCACGAGATTTGGAAAGAGTATAAAGAGCCGAGGCCGGGGAAGCAATTCTACTCTTGGATCATTTTTCATCAAGACTTTATCCCAAAACACCAAGACCTTACCCTTATTGATAAATCATATCACCAAATGTCCCAAAACTATTTTTGCATAGTTAGTCCTTTTCTAACTTTTATTAACCTTGTTACATAAACAAACCGGATCACAATAATAAACCCAAAACCAAATCCAGCCCAAACACAAAACAACCCAACCCAACCTTTTAACCCGGATCCATAACCAAACCCGACCACACCCTCTTATAATAACCAGGGTCAACACCACAGGGTCAAACAATAATAAAATAAAAACCAAAGCGCGCCCTTTTTAACCCAGTTACTATTCATCACCCCCAACCTTATTTTACCCTGCTCCCCACCACTTTTACCCGTACTAAAACCTTTCTAGAAGGATGCTGACAACATGGAATGACAGCTTGGCAATATGGCAGCTTTTGATTGGATAAAACACCTCATCAAGCAATCCAAGGGCTAGCAATTGAAGATTAATCACCAAAGATGATCAAGGGCTCTCAATTAAGGATCCAGAGGCTTCTTGGAAACCCTAGGATCCCCTCTTCAGGGCTATAAATACCCCTCATCACTCACAATTTGATCCGTGTTGTCTTAATTTAAAAGCTTTTTAGTTCATGTCATTTAATTTTCAAGTATTGTAATTCAACTTTGAGTATTAATATAATTTCAGTTTTCCTTTTAATTCTTGTCTCAATTTACTTTAAAGCTTATTCTATGTTCTCTTATGGTTCACAAGCTCTTATTTCTGTTTCATAAGCTCATATAAGCTGCTTAATAACTTATTGTGAGTGTTGGTAGTCTATGGTTTAGTTTTAAAGTTTTTAAGTTCAAAAGTCAAATTAAAAGTCAAATAAGCTAATAGTGGAAGATAAGCTAGCCTTGGAAGAGCTTATAGGGTCTTTACCAGCTTGTTTTCAACAAGCTGGAGCTAGTTGAGAAGCTCCTCGAGCATGTTTAAGCTTTTGTTTGGCTAAAGCTTGTAGTAAGTTCACTTTTCAATTCTAGCTTATTATAACTGCTTATTGTTTGTTTTCTGTGCTTATTTGTTTAATCATTAGCTTTTATCTGTTTATAATTGTTAGTTATTGCTTTTTATAGCTTAGTTATAGATTTTATAGTTTTCATTCAAGTATTTGCATAAATCAATAAAATACAAATAAAAATTAGCTTATCACAGTTTGCTTATTTCTAGTTTAAAACTGCTTTTTATACTTTAATATAGTTGGTTAATCTTTTGTTTTCAGAAAACTTAGCTTAATTTGGTCCTATTTAGTTTTAAAAAAGCAAAACAGTCCCATTAAGGGGTGTTTGGCATAAGCCCGTTTCTAGAGTTTTTGTCATTAAGTCATTTTCAAAAAGGTTTAATTCAGTCTTATTAGCTATTTAGAAGTAGATTTAAACTGATTTTTCAAGTTTCTATAGCTTAGGTTTTATTTTGAAAGCTTTAAGGTCTAAAACTGTTTAGGATAGTTTTTCTTATAAAGCATAGCTAAGTCCTTTTTAGGTGTTCAAGTTGAGTCTATTTCTGTCTAAGTAACATTGTTTTAGTGTTTTGGTCAATTGTCAAAAGAGTATAAGTTCTAGTGTGCAATTTTGTGTCTGTGTCAAAATTTCAAAAAACCAAAAACAGTGTTTAAATAGCTTCCTTATCAGATCCTTTAATCAGCTTAAATCAATTTCAAAATCCTCAAAAAGTGTTTTTATATGTTCTTTAGTTGCTTATCTTAATCTATTTCAAGTTTACATAGTCTAGCTTATTGTTTTGTTAGCTTATTTCATTGCTTATAAATGCCTACTTAGGCTGTTTAAGGACATCAGTTCAAATAAAAGTGTATGTGGAGCTGTTTTCTCTGCTTATTTTCTGCTTATTTATAAGTCCATAGTTTCTGATTTTTGGTTTACAATTTCATTTGTTTCTATTCTATGCTATTTTGGCATTTTCAGACATTAGCTTTTAGTTTTCTAGCTTTTGCATTAGCTTAAAGTAGGTTAGTCAGGACTGTTTTAGTATCAGATTTTGGCTTTTGCTTATTTTAGGATTTTTGCTTATCTGCTCATTTAGGTCTGCTTATTTAGTGTAGATGGCTTATTTAGGTTAAGTTTTAGATTCCAGTAGCTTTTAGGATTAGCTTATAGCTTTTCATTAGCTTATTCCAAAAAATCAGTTTCAACCTTTTTTTTCAAAGTTCTTTATAAAAACTGTTTGGTTTATTTGCTTATTTTAACTTTTCAAAAAAATTCTCTTTCACAAAAATTGCTTTTATATTTGTCTTATTTTCAAGTTTTTAAAATTAAAAATCAAAAAATAAATAAATAAATAAATAAATAAAAATGGAGTCCACAGGGTTCGAACCCTGGACCTCCCCTTCACATCCTCAATAAAACACTTAAACACCATCTGCCTTAGGGTCTTTAATCAGTATATGTTTAAATTGTTTTTTATTTAGCCCTTATTTCCCCTTTTTAGCTTATTAGATCTTATTAGCTTAATTACTGCTTATTTAAATAAGTTGTTTGCACCTTTTTATTTTTCTTAGATTCCTTTTATTATAAAGTAATTTTCCACAAAGTTTCAGATTTATCTCTTTTGTTTTAGTATTTTTAATCATTTAATTAGTTTAAAATAGTTTTTAAATCATAATAAATAAAATATAAATCAGAAAAATAAAATTCTTTTTTCTAAAATTCTTTTTGGTCAATTAGGACTTAGGAAAAATAGATTTACATTTGTAGGACTTAAGTTTGATAGTTTAGGTATTTAGGCTCGTTTAATTTCCGTTACGTTTGCGTTTTTAGGTTTATTTACGTTTTTACTTATTCGTGCTTTGATTATTTGACTTATATGCTTATTAGTTTATTTTTAGTTTATGTTTTATATTCTTAGTTATAAAATTCAAAAACACCATTTATTCAAATCACACAATCACGAACCGAACACGAGTTCCATTCACACTTCGTTGGGACAAAACGACCCGGGAATACCTCGTATTCTTTGGAAATATTTATAACTTGCTCTACACGCATCACTAACACACAAAACGATAACGAATATCTTTATGTGCGTTATGCTAAATTGTTCTTGCATTAGGCATAGATTACTTTACTTGCTTATGTGCTTTTGATTGCTTGCTTATCTTTAATGTTTTAGTAACTTACTTAGATATGTAGACTAAGTTGATTAATCATGTTTGTCAAAAACAATTGTCCTACACATTTATCTTTCCAAAGATTCAAGTGTTAAAATATGTCACCTTAAAATATTTAACACTTCTTCAACATGATTTCTAAAACATTACATGCACTTATCTTGGTTAGCCATAGGTTGTCTAATCAAGAGAAATGTTCATAATAATACATTAGTATTTAAGTAAAAGAAATGTATTTTTGAACCTTGCATGTATTTGAACACACACTAATTGTTTCAAACATGTAGTCATAAACTACTTTTACATAAGTTGTGTATTGAATAAAAATGGTTAGGATAATTATTTTTATACTTATGAAATGTCAAAAACTATGCATATTATACGTAACAATAAATAGTTTTCACACACAAAAATAAATGACAATCTTGAATCATTAAGTTAACATGTCATTTAATTAACCTCACACATACAACTAGTATTAACTTTGATGGAGCACATTCCATACATCTTTATTTATTATCTTTGTTAGTGCAAATATTACGATATTTAAACTAAACGGTTTCTTCGGTTTTAATGATGACAAACATGTAACTTGTAATGCATAACGTAAAATGTGCAAGTTACTTGTAAACACAAATCATCAATGCATACTTCATCAACACCTCCCGACGTCTCAAGTATGCTTCAACGAAGTCGTAGATTTCCATCCAGACATAAATCACTCAAGGTATGGACAAACAAATCTACTACTTGACAAATGATCAAAGGATTATATTTTTCTAAACTTCACATTTTTAATGTGACAAAACATTTTTTCAAAAATATATTTTACAAATTATTTTTGAATTAAAAAGAAATGTTTTATTTTGAAAAATAAATTTGAAAACTCCCAACAGCCATTTTCCCCCCCAAAACAGCTCCAACTTCCCCAAATAAACCTTCCCCACTAAAGACAAAAAAGGGAGCGTCCAACGGCACCTTTAAGTATGGACGGCTCCACTAAATTTAGTGGAGCCGTCGGGTATTTAGTGGAGTCGTGGGTCTGTAACGGTCAGATTTTCCCTTGACTATAAATAGTGGACCATTCCACACTTCCAAATTGATTTTTCCAGTCCTTTTTCTCTGGTCTAATCCCTCCTCACTTAGAAAACTTTCTTTGATCATTTGGAGAGTCTTAGGTTGTTTAAGAGTGATCCAATCATCCACTCAAGTGATCCTCTTCATTCCTCTTGATTAGCAAGAGAAGAACACAAAGTATCCAAGAAGATACAAAGTGTTGTCATCCCTCTTGATTAGCAAGAGAAGAACACAAAGTATCCAAGTAGATACAAAGTGTTATCATTCCTCTTCATTTGCAAGAGAAGAACTCAAGGTATCCAAGAAGATACAAGAGTTATAGTTGTTAGATCTTGTAACATTTGTTACACTCTTGATTGTATCATAGCATACATCAAGATCATTTTACCTTTGTGAGAGAGAGTGAGTCAAGATCAAGTGTGATCTTGTAGAGATAGTGAAGATCTCTTGAAGCCATTGGGCTTGTGTGATTGATCATGTGGATCAAGGGTAGATCGGGTAGATCGTGGTAGATTGGTGCTAGCTAAGATTAGCACTCGACATCTAGCTTAGTGTCGGAAATAGGATAAGCGACGTGTACGGTGTAGATCGGGTAGATCGTGGTAGATTGGTGCTAGCTAAGATTAGCACTCGACATCTAGCTTAGTGTCGGAAAACAAGTTAAGCGACGTGTACGGTTTTCTCCGGCTAAAGGGAGTTTGTTGATTAGTGAAGTAACTCTCGAGTTGGGTACTCGGGGAGTGGAGTAGGGCGAAGAGGAGCTTCGTGACCGAACCACTATAAATCATCGTGTTCGGTTTGCGCCTTCTTACTTATCTCTTTACTTTCATTTTATTCTTTATCGCTTTATATTTATATTTGCATTGCGTTTATGCTTATGTGGCTAGTTGCTTATGTTATGTTGATTATGTATGTGTCATGGTTGATTGTGCTTGTGTTGTAGTTTAATTTATTCATCCCTAGATGATATGTGATCATTGTTGACACTTTTCATATTACGTCACACTTGATTGGGTGTTTGATACAAAAGGTTTTAAGTTTTTAAATGGAAACGTATTCACCCCCCTCTACGGTTTCCACAATTGGTACCAGAGCCAGGTCGCTCAAAATTTTAAAACAAATGGTTTTCAAAATTGAGTACGATCCATGTATCAAATTACCCATGAAGGTGATAAAAATATGAAAAGTATTTAGTTGCTTAATACTTACAAGTTTTGTTGTTAAGTATACTTTGTCATACTAGCTTGAAGGTTTTCTTAAACCACTAAAAGAACAGTGTCTTTAAGTGTCCGGTCATGTTTTCAGAACGAGTCATTAAGTCATGCAGTTCTGAATCAGAAAACAGACCACGGTACCACTAAAAATTGTACGGTACCGTTATATTTAATGGTACCGTGTGTCATTTAACGGTGCCGTGCATCTGATTGTCTGTTTTTCATTTTTGGTTCATTTTCAAAAATCCATATAAAATCAACCATGAGTCTGTATGAGTCGTGTCGCCCATCATTTTGAACGATGTTGAGTCTACTTTCATTTGAGAAACATTTTTATGAATTAGTTCTAAATGAAAGTATGTTAAAGTCCTTGATTTTCAACTAAAGGTCTTCTGGTCATGCAGTTTGCGTAAATTTTTGGTCAAACTGAAAAAGGGCGATTCAACTTTTAAACCTTGACATGTTTTCAAAGTGCTCAGCAAAAATATTTGAAATGGGGAGGAAACCAATTCATTGTCAAATAAAATCAAGCTTAGTATACATTGTTATACCTAATACACAAAATGACGATAAGTATTTTTGTGTGTTAAATTGCTATTTGCTTATTATAGTTTTTCGGTTTATGCATTTATAAGGCTCATGCTAAATCACTTGCACTATATTAAGTAATTATTTTGCATTGCATATAGGCATCAACCATTTGTCTTGCATTTGTTACAAGTTCTTAAAATGGTTTAGTAACTTTCTTAGGAATAGAAACTAAGTTGGTAGATCATGTGTGTCGAAAGATATTGTCTTACACAATTATTTTTCCAAAGGTTTAAGTGTAAAAAGTATATCACCCCAAAACACTTAACACTTTCATAAAATCCGTAACATAATCCTTAAAACATCACATCATTTTGTCTTGTTTGACCATGGGTTGTCTAAACAAGATAAAAGGTCATTTTAATACATTAGTATTTAAGTAAAAGAAAATGTATTAAACTTGCATTGATTTAACACACATACAAAATGTTTTAAACATTTAGTATTTTACGTAAGTGGTATAAAAATGGTTAAGATAATTATTTTTATACTAATGAGGTGTCGAAAAACTAAGAGTATTATACATAATAATATAAATAGTTTTTCTCAAATAAAAATAAATGACAATATCAAAGTAGTAACTTAGTTTGTCATTAACCTCACACATACAACTAGTGTTAAAATAAATGGAACACACTCCTTAAATTTTTATTTTCTTTTTAAAAAGGGAGTGATTGTGAGGGTCAAGAAAGATTTCGAGTACATATCAATTCATTATTCAAATTATGATTGATATCATCATCGAATCTAATTGACAAGTTTTCGAGTGTGGACATGAAATTGGAGTCATTATTTGTTTAGCTTCAAGATAACATCAAAACATGATGAAACATATTATCTTGAATCTACATACTCAATCACACTCGATTGTTATGAAAATAATGAAGTCCTCTCAAGACAAAAATAATATGCATCGGATCATAACTCCACACTTGTGTTGAAGATGCCATATTGAGTCTTGTTGTCCAATAGTTGTGTTCCAAACATTAAACTAATATGTTTAAAAGATGCATAAAATACACAACTAAGTAGGAGTGACAACTTAGATGTTTCATCTGAAATATACAAGTAATTTACATTGCAATGCAATTAGTAAATGTGTCATTTCCGAAAAACCAAACAAGAGCAAACAAACAACATATGTAAACTTTGCTCATGAACGACTCAACACTCAATGTCACATGTCTAGTAAAAGTGTCACACATAATATGTTATTAACTATTATGTAAGTCATCAATCTTTGAGAATATCACATGTATTTCTCTTATCAAAAGATTGACGAAGGATAACTTATATCCCATGCATCTTATTTTCTTTGTGACATGAATGGTTATGTTACAGGAGAATACATTGCATCCTGTTAATAAATATAGGATATTAGAGTTGAATAATAACCTAATACGTCATGTGTCATTGCATAAACAAGTAAAATTAGTCATACACTAAAATACTTGTTTCACAAAGCATTCATAAGAGTGATAAGTTTCCTCTTAGAAAAGCATACTTGTTGAAATAAACAGTATGTCTCATTTTAAATAAAATTCTCATAAGATCTATTGAGGTAAGTAACCTTTACTAGATTCTCACTCAAGATATGCAAAGGAGCATTCTTGAAACACACACGATGTAGTAGATTCTACATTGTATCACATTAGAGTGTCTCTTGGTTCTAGAAAACCAAATCATGTTAAAATAACATGTAACAACTCAACAAACAAAGATGTTGTCCAAGAGATCATAAAATACACCATCTCCATCAAATAACCTCTAAATCTCAAACACGAAATTAAAATATTTCGCTTGCCTTTGTTAGGAGTTGTGTAAGACATGTCATTCTCTTAATCGACCTTCTAAGTATGGTTAGTTGAGTCATATTAGGTCATGTATTAGCGAAATAAGCTAATATCATCTTTGCTACACTTCAATAGGCAAATATAGGAATTTGAAATTTTCTAATATGAGAATGACTATTGGAGAACCTATCGCACTAGAAATTCAATTTGACCTAACGGTTGAATTGCTTCCAGGAGAGAAGTTGGGTTTGTGGTATAACCCGTAAAAATGGTCGTGTTCAGCCTTAATTGAGCACCACTAGTGATTGTCTCATACTCATTCTCTAACTTGAAAAATTTTCATTCCTACATTTGACTAGAGATAGTTTGCATCATTGAACTATATCTCCCATTAGGATGTCATCTTGAACAAGTAGTAATTAGGATCTGCCTTAGCAAACCTAGATTGCTTGCATCCCACATACATGTTTCAAAATGATAACATGTTCTCATAAGACATGATTAAATGTCTTCATGACCTTAAATGCTAAATGATTATCATGTTTTGCATGATGTTTGCATTTATTCCTTATGTGCATTTTACATGATTTACTTGTAAAGTTTGCACCCACACTATGTTCTTTTGACACATTAGGAATTAGGTATGCCCATCACTATGAACCCTTAGAAGTCATAGAGCCATACACTAGTGTCAAAACCCATAAGTCAAAGTAGTCGCGAAGTTACCCTAATTCCCCAGTCATCACTTCGCCTTCTTCCAAGTAATACACCTTTTTGTCATGGGAAGGTTAGGAACAAACCTAGTAGAACTCGGAGTAGGGTTGACAACTTAAATATTTCATCCGAAATATTCAAGTAAGTTTAACTTGCGATCGCAATTGTTAAATGTCATATCCGAAACATCATACTCAAGCCTTTTAACAACATATGTTAAAACACTCATCCAAAGGACTCACGAGTTACTATATAAGTAATTAGTAGTTCCTTTCATCCTCGTGTGAATATACACGTCTTAAGATCCCAAACCCTGCTGCAAATCAGCACCATAGGCCTAGCTTTACATCTTTCAAAACCCCATGAAACACTCACGTGCGAAGCACATAGAAACCCTTAAATCAACCAAACCTCTCAACCGAGAATCCCCTTACCATCTCCGTCTAGGTCTAGGAATGATGGAACATTTTCCATAAAACTTATGACTATTTAAATATTTCACTGGAAATATTAAAGTCATCTCTCGTACCCCTCTTATGATTACTTGAATATTTCACTGGAAATATTGTAGTTATCTCGTGCGTCTCGTCTCATGACTCTTTAAATATTTCACTGGAAATATTGAGTCATTCTTTAAATCCCTCTCATGACTATCTAAATATTTCACTGGAAATATTAAGTCATCCCTCACGTTCCTTGCATGATCTCTTGAATATTTCACTGGAAATATTGAGATCATCTATTCTATTTCGTGTCATGACTTTTAGATATTTCACTGGAAATATCAAGTCATTCCCTCGATCTCGTCCCATGACTGTTAGATATTTCACTGGAAATGTCAAGTCATATCCTGTGTCTCGTCTGATGACTTTTTTAAATATTTCACTGGAAATATTAAGTCATCTTTCACATCGCTCTAATGACTACCTATGTATTTCCTCGAAAATATAAAAGTCATTTCTTCTCGTCCAGTACCGGTCAAAGAATTTATTAGTTATAAATTCTCTCCTCGTGTCGAAAAATCTCCCTTAATCAGCGAAGATTTATTCGTAAAATCCTATTAAACTCCAATGACAACTTAAATATTTCATCCGAAGTATTTAAAGTTTATTTAATTTGGGAAATGCAATTAAATGTCATTTCTCGTTCTCGACAAACGTTCATCGAATCCCGGTGGATTCATTCATAAAGGAATTTATTCGGTATAAATTCTTTTAATCTAAGGTCCAGAAAAATCACAACATATGTGAAATTTCTATGTCAGAAATCTAATTCTGGGTTAAAACTGACCTCAGCAGGTCACGGTACTCTTTAATAGGGGACATTATCGTTATTTTTAACGGTACCGTCGGACCGTTATTTGCTGAGACAGTTTATTCTCACTGTTTCAAAACCACTATCGAAACACACTCGATGTAGTCTTGAACCAGAACCGTATCCTATCAGAACAGATTGTATCTATCTTCTGATTCCTAAGCCTTCTTCCCTTTCACTTCCGCATGGTACTAAACACTACCAATGCTTCCGCATCCCACTCATCTCACACACACTTCAAACGAAGACATTAGGATACGTTGAGATAACCCTCCTTCATCAACATAGATAACCCTATAACCTTATCACCTACCTTACAACCCTGAAGATTTTATCTTCTTAACCCTTAAGATATCTCCAAGTAATCACATGTCTCATCATATAAATATTCTATGAATATTCACAATGATTGAGAAGAGCTACGTGACTTCAAAGGTGAAGTTTATCGTATGCTATCCACTACTTGTCATGACGTTACTAAGCTCATCGCTTCAGTCAACGTTTGTTTTCCTCTTTATCTTTTACATCTTGTCCGGTTGGTCATAGATTAAGGAGGAGCGAAAACATACTCATATAGTCTTTCACTAAACACTCTCAAGAACACACTAATGTGATTCTTATTCCCTAGGAAACTTCCCTTTAGCTGCCCAGAACTAGGCTGCACAGGAAAATTCGTGACTTCCAGGTCACGGTACCGTTAAATAGGCCACAGTACCGTTAAATTTAACGGTACCGTGTGGTATTTAGTGGTACCGTGCCTATGTTTGACGAATTTTCACTGTTTCCTTTAGATCCCTGCATCCCTAACCTCAAACCTGCAAAATTTTGCAAACTCACATACACCCTAGGATTCTTTCACTACACCATAGGACTCTACCACCAACTTTTAGTTTATCCCACAACCCTTGCCTATAGAAGGCCTCACTATTGCAAGCTTATCTTGCATCATCACACTCAAACCTTACAACCTTCAACCCTTATATCAATCCCACTCAAACCTTTTAGCTACACTTCACTCTTGACAGTGATAGTTAGTCTAAGAACCTTCAACCTATATATCATCACACTCAAACCTTATAACCCTCAACTCATCACACTCAAACCTTACAACAACCTTCAATCCTCACAAACACATGAAACCCTTCATGCACCAAATTATCTCTAACACACAACTAGGATCATCCAACCTAGAAACCTAGAACTTCGTTACCTTAACCCCGTTAGAGATATTCACCAACAATCCTGTTAGGATCACATACACCTTTTCTTTTTCCCTTTTGAAATATATCGTGCATCTCATTGTCAGTGCAAACGATATATTAACCTAAACCATCCTTTCCCACCTTTCCTCAAAGGGCAAAACCAACATCTCCAACCACATCATCATCATCCTTTAGGATTCCTACACCCTCACCTCCACCAAGTCCACCACAACCTTTAGCTATCACACTAACCCTATCACCATCAAACCTCTTTGGACTTGGCACCAACACATCATCTTTATCACTATCACCATCACCACAACCACTAATGGGTCATCCCATTATTTTTCCCCTACAACCACATAACCCAAGTTCTCCTTGTTGTCACCACAACCAACACTCTCCCACCTTATGGAATCATTTAGGTATAACCTCTATCGAGTCTACTTTATGGCACGACTTGTCATAATAGTAATCATTTAGAGTATGTCTTATCAACAAACTATCCTTAACATCAATCATCTTAGGTAGATGATTATGTTGTTCAAAAGGTTTGTTAGAACTTTCCTTCCCAATGACAACTTGGAAGAAGTCATTTAGTGCGTCAGTCAATGAACGAATCTCGTTCTTGATTAGTGTGATTGAGTGAACAGTTACACCTTAGGTTTTCGGTCGGGTTGTGACACTTATGTGTTAAAATAGTTCAATCCATGCATGTCTTGCTATGTGTATTCTATCCCTATAATGTTGCTCCTATAATGTTATATATTATGTTGCACGAAGCTAACCCTTGATGTAGGAAAAGCCTTTGTAAGAATTTGATCCATGTATCCGCTAGATACTAAGTTAAATAAACAAGGGGATTAAGTCACCATAGGGGAGCATTGAGCTAGGGGGAGCTCGGGAGTATTTGAATACATAGCATGGAGTCATCTTCACAAGTGATGATAGAAGGCTTCACTAGGATGATGCAAACTCGCCTTTCTAGGAAGAAAGGAATGTAGTTCAATAAGGGGGAGTTGGGAATGAATTCAAGGGAGCGCTCGAGGCAACTACCTTTTTGATTCGACAAAAGGGGGAGAAGGGGAGTGTAAACAGGTAACTTTTATATTTTACTATGTGTTACGGTTTACATATTTGTCATCATCAAAAAGGGGGAGATTGTTAGTGCAAATATTACGATATTTAAACTAAACGGTTTCTCCGGTTTTAATGATGACAAACATGTAACTTGTAATGCATAACGTAAAATGTGCAAGTTACTTATAAACACAAATCATCAATGCATACTTCATCAACACCTCCCGACGTCTCAAGTATGCTTCAACGAAGTCGTAGATTTCCATCCCGACATAAATCACTCAAGGTATGGACAAACAAATCTACTACTTGACAAATGATCAAAGGATTATATTTTTCTAAACTTCACATTTTTAATGTGACAAAACATTTTTTCAAAAATATATTTTACAAATTATTTTTGAATTAAAAAGAAATGTTTTATTTTGAAAAATAAATTTGAAAACTCCCAACAGCCATTTTTCCCCCCAAAACAGCTCCAACTTCCCCAAATAAACCTTCCCCACTAAAGACAAAAAAGGGAGCGTCCAACGACACCTTTAAGTATGGATGGCTCCACTAAATTTAGTGGAGCCGTCGGGTATTTAGTGGAGCCGTGGGTCTGTAACGGTCAGATTTTCCCTTGCCTATAAATAGTGGACCATTCCACACTTCCAACTTGATTTTTCCAGTCCTTTTTCTCTGGTCTAATCCCTCCTCACTTAGAAAACTTTCTTTGATCATTTGGAGAGTCTTAGGTTGTTTAAGAGTGATCCAATCATCCACTCAAGTGATCCTCTTCATTCCTCTTGATTAGCAAGAGAAGAACACAAAGTATCCAAGAAGATACAAAGTGTTATCATCCCTCTTGATTAGCAAGAGAAGAACACAAAGTATCCAAGTAGATACAAAGTGTTATCATTCCTCTTCATTTGCAAGAGAAGAACTCAAGGTATCCAAGAAGATACAAGAGTTATAGTTGTTAGGTCTTGTAACATTTGTTACACTCTTGATTGTATCATAGCATACATCAAGATCATTTTACCTTTGTGAGAGAGAGTGAGTCAAGATCAAGTGTGATCTTGTAGAGATAGTGAAGATCTCTTGAAGCCATTGGGCTTGTGTGATTGATCATGTGGATCAAGGGTAGATCGGGTAGATCGTGGTAGATTGGTGCTAGCTAAGATTAGCACTCGACATCTAGCTTAGTGTCGGAAATAGGATAAGCGACGTGTACGGTGTAGATCGGGTAGATCGTGGTAGATTGGTGCTAGCTAATATTAGCACTCGACATCTAGCTTAGTGTCGGAAAAAAAGTTAAGCGACGTGTACGGTTTTCTCCGCCTAAAGGGAGTTTGTTGATTAGTGAAGTAACTCTCGAGTTGGGTACTCGGGGAGTGGAGTAGGGCGAAGAGGAGCTTCGTGACCGAACCACTATAAATCATCGTGTCCGGTTTGCGCCTTCTTACTTATCTCTTTACTTTCATTTTATTCTTTATCGCTTTATATTTATATTTGCATTGTGTTTATGCTTATGTGGCTAGTTTCTTATGTTATGTTGATTATGTATGTGTCATGGTTGATTGTGCTTGTGTTGTAGTTTAATTTATTCATCCCTAGATGATATGTGATCATTGTTGACACTTTTCATATTACGTCACACTTGATTGGGTGTTTGATACAAAAGGTTTTAAGTTTTTAAATGGAAACGTATTCACCCCCCCCCCCTCTACGGTTTCCACATTCTTTATTAAAATAAGTGGTTGTGAGGGTCAAGAAAGTTTTCGAGCATATATCAATTCATTATTCAAATTATGATTGATATCATTATGGAATCTAATTGACAAGTTTTCGAGTATGGACATGAAATTGGAGTCATTATTTGTTTAGCTTCAAGATAAAATCAAAACATAACGAAATATGTTATCTTAAACCTACATACTCAATCACACTCAATTGTTATGAAAATAATGACGTCCTTCTCAAGACGAAAAGAATATGCATCGGATCATAACTCACACTTGTGTTGAGGATGTCATATTGAGTCTTCTTGTCCAATGGTTGTGTTCCAAATGTTAAACTAATATGTTTAAAATACACAACGAAGTAGGATTGACGACTTGGATGTTTCATCCGAAATATTCAAGCAATTTACATTGCAACGCAATTTGTAAATGTGTCATTTCCAAAAAACCAAACACGAGCAAACAAACAACATATGTAGACTTTGCTCATGAACGAGTCAAGACTCAAAATCACATGTCAAGTAAAAATATCACAGATAATACATCATCCATCTTCAAGAAGATAACATGTATTTCAAAAGGATAACTTATATCCTATGCATCTCATTCTCCTTGTAACATGAATGGTTATATTACAAGAAAATACGTCAGAAAATATAGGATATTAGATTTTGTAAGCAACCTAATACAACGTGTGTCACTACTTAAATAAGTAAAATTCGTTAATCACATTATAACTAAAATACTTGTTTTCATAAGCAATTCATAAGAGTGAAAAGTTTATCCTTTTAAATAAGCATATTTTTCAAAAGATACAATATGTTTTCTCTCAATGATACAACGTAAAATATTACAAGATCTATTAAGGAAAATAACCTTAATTAGTCTCTCTTTCTCAAGATTTACAAAGGAGTATTCTTGAAACCAAAACATGTTAAAATAACAACTCAACAAACAAAGATGTCATCCATAAGGTCATGTAATACACCATCTAAACCAAACAACCTCCAAATCTCAAACACAGATTTAAAATTTTTTGCTTGCCTTTGTAAGGATTTTTTGTAAGACAAATCGTTTTCATTAGCTGGCTCTTAAAATGTTGTTAGTTGAGTTATATTAGGACATGTTCTAGCGGATTTGGCCAATATCATCTTTGGTAAACCTCGATGGAAAAATATAGGAATTCAAAATTTTCTAATATGAGAATGGCTACTGGAGAACCTATTGCACTAGAAACTCAATTTGACCTAACGGTTGAATTGCTTCCAGGAGAGAAGTTGGGTTTGTGGTAAACCCGTAAAAATGGTCGTGTTTAGCCGTAATTGAGCACCGCTAGTAATAGTCTCATATCCATTCTCTAAATTGAAAAATTTCCATTCCTACATTTGACTAAAGATGTTTTACATCGATGATCTTTGTCTCCCGTTAGGATTGCACTTTAAACAAGTAGTAATTAGGATTCTTCTTGACAAACCTAGATTACTTGCATATATGTGTTTAATATTTGAAAACAACAACTTGTTCTTGTGGAATATGATTAAATGTCTTCATGCCTTCTTAAATGCTCAATGCCTACTTTCTTAATTATTGAATGCTTGTTCATTAGAAAGATCTTGCTTTGAATTAGTTTTTCTAATGTTATATTTCTTGATATATGCCCATGATACATGCTCTTATGTGCTAAATGTCAACATGTTTTACTTAATGCTTGCATTCATAGTAATCATGTTTTGTATGCATCTCTTTACATGACTTATGTGTTATTTGTGCACCCAAACTATGTTGGACTAGGTATGCCTATTATGATAACCTCTTAGATGTCATATAGTCTTACACGTTAATATCTTTGATTATTATGTGATGCATGCTTAAATGGCTTACATGCTTAAATCTTTGATTATTATGCAACTAGGCATATTTCTCCTCACACTAGATCATAATCTTCCAAATAATCCACTCTTTTGTCTAGGAAAGATTACTCCCACACTTTTCTACATTCTTCACTTACTACCTACACCTCTATACTTTCCAAACATTCTCTAATCATTTGTAAATTCTCTTCTTACCCAACAAATGATTATTCACACCTTTCCATACAATCTCAACATTCTTTACCAAATCCTTTAATCATTCCTTAATCATTATTGCCCAATTCTTTTCTCTTTTAATGGCAATATGATTTTCACATAATCAATCCTTTGATTATTCTTATCATCATCATCATTCTTGCCCAATTATTTCTTTCTTAATGGCAATATGATTTTCACATAATCAATCCTTTGATTATTCTATCCCTTCATTTCATTTGGGAAAAACAGAGAAAACTGGAGAGACTCTGCACCCCACTTGCGACGGTCCCCAAAAACATGCCGGCGGTCCTTTATATATATTGGACCGTCCCTTGTTTAAAGGACCGTCCCCAATAGAGGTGTCACGAACTGGTTCACTATTTTTCTTTTTCTGCATATTTGAAAAATATTTTGAACCTTCCTATACCATGCCTTGTCCAAAATAACAACCATTTTGATCACTTCCTTCATCATCTCCTTCATTCTCCCCTTTCTAGGACTTATTCATACAATTAGTATCATCGATGAGAATTCCTTCAAAAACTTCTTCTTCTTCTTCTTCACTCTCTAGACCATATTAAGAGTCCATAGTACCATCCCTCTTCTTTTGTCACATCCATCTCTTCTTGATAAAACATCCAACAAAACTAGGATAGTATGTACAATCTTCAAAGTCTCTCATCTTCCTCACTCATTGTAAGCGCAAACAATCTTTTTATTGTTTCCCTATACACATCACCTCTCATCCTCTTCAACATAAGCCTAAATTAAACCACCAACTTCAAATATGAAGTCTCCTATCTTCCTCATTTCTTCTCATCTTCACACCATCCTTGTCAATCTTGGCTTAAAACATTCTTTCTTCATTTCGGTTCATCTTTCCCACTTTCTCACTTTAAAGAGTCATCTTCATTCTCATCTAGGAGCATATCATCTTCACCCTATATCACCTAGATAATATACACTTATCTTGGAAGAAGTTAGCGAATGGTGTGTCACTATAGAATCAATAATTGTATATGTTTAGTTTCAATTCCTTTCGTGCCATACTTTAGAATACTCATATTTGAGTCATGCATGTATTAATCTCCGATGATGTCTTGCTATATATATCATCATTATTATATATATGTGCACTTGTCTACTAACTCTATTTTGTAGCATTCCTTCATCGCTCGATTCTTTGGTAGCCCAAACAAGGGGGAGTATACACCAAGGGGAGCATTTGCAAATGTCAAACTCGTTTGCAAATCGTTGACGCATCTACACATTGCTTGCTATGTGTAGTCTACCTCTATAATGCTATTCATATCCTTTTACATACTTTGTTGCTTGAAACTAACCCTTGATGTAGGTTAAGCATTTGCAACATATTTGTTTCATGGATACGCTAAAGTCAATGGGGATGCAATGAGCTAGGGGGAGCTCAAAAGTAGTTGGGTACATGGTTCAGAGTTGGTTAAACCATGGCGATAGGAGCAAGGCTTCACTAGGATGATGCAAGCTCATTTCTTTGAATGATGGGATTCGGGATTGTCTAATACATTCGGGGGTCATCCTTCAACCTATATTCTCAAGTATTCTTATTAAGTCATCTTCTTCTCAAGTTTTCCTCTCAAGTTAAAGTCTTCTTCTCAAGATGTCCTATCAAGTCCTCCTCTAGTACAAGCAAAGACATCTCTTATTCTCAAGTCTTATGCTCAAATCATCTTCTCCAGTCTTCTCCTTAATGCTCGAGTATTTCTCTCAAGTCTACCTCTCAAGTTCTCGCCGATCTTCCTTCTACCTTTAAATTGGCGACACCTTTTTGCTTCGACAAAAGGGGGAGAGGGAGTGTAAACAAGTAACTTCTACACTTTACTATGAGTTACAAGTTTACATATTTTGTCATCATCAAAAAGGGGGAGATTGTTAGTGCAAACGTTACGACATTTAATCTATACAGTGTCTTCATGTTTTAATGATGACAAACATGTAACTTGTAATGCATAACGTAAAGTGCACAAGTTACTCGTTCACACATCAACGTCTCTCGACGACTCAAGTCTACATCACTTCAGGTATGAACAAACATAATACCGATATTAGTAAAGTGATCAAAGAAAATATTTTTGTCCTTAAACCTCACATTTTTATAAATGTGACAAAACCTTTTTACAAAAATAAATTAGACAAATTATTTTTGAATTTATAAAGATATGTTTTAAAGAAAAATAAATTTGAATTTGAAATTTGAATTTCAAATTCCCAACAGCTATTTTTCCCGCCCAAATCAGTTAAATTTTCACCAGATAACATTTCACCACTAAAGGACAAAATCTGTTGGGAAGGTCCCTTAAATAAGGTGACGATCCCTTATCAATAAGGGACCGTCCAAGGTTTAAGGGACCGTCCCCCGCTCCTCGAGCTGCCTATAAATATTGACCCATTTTCATCAGATTTTCTTAACCCTCTTTGCACAAAAATATTTTGTTTCTTTCTTCCTCCTTCTTTGATCACTATAACTCTTTGGTATGTGTTTATAAGTGACCCCGTCATCCTCTATCTCAAGTGCAAGAGAAGAACACTCGAAGTCATCAAGAATCGAAGTGTTATAATGTAGTACACACACACACGTAACTAGTGTTACGATTCTCTTCTTCCTCCAAACTCTCTTTTTTGTATATTAGTGTATCCGACTTGTGTGTGAGTCGTGATTAGGTGTGTAAGTGTAAATCCGGACAAAGTGTAAGTCCGTGGATGATTGTGTAGATTAGGACGGTGTGTACGTCCGTTGGTGATTGTGTGTAGAATAAGATGGTGTGTACATCCATGTGTGGACTAGGACGGTGTGTACGTCCGTGTGTGAAGACTAGGCCTTAGTGTAGTCCGTGTGTGAAGATTAGGACTTAGTGAAGTCTGTGTGTGAAGACTAGGACCGGGTGAAGGTCCGTGAAGACTTGGATCGGGTGATGATTCAAGTGGACGAGGTGATCGTCCGTGTAGCCACATGGGCGTGTGTGTAGATTGGTTCTAGCTAGGATTAGGACTTGACATTCCGCTTAGTGTCGTTAAATTGGTGTAAGCTTTGGTGTACGGTTTGTTCTGCCTAAAGGGAGCGTGTTGACTAGTGAAGTAACTCTTGAGTTGGGTACTCGGGGAGTGGAGTAGGGCGAAGAGGTGCTTCGTGCCGAACCACTATAAATCTTCGTGTCTGGTTTGCGTTTTCTCTTCTCATCTCTTTACTTTCTATTCTTGCATTTATCTTTATGTTTATACTTGCATTACATTTATGTTTGTGTGGCTTGTTGTGTATATTGTGATTATGCTTGTGATATTAACTAGTTAACTTAAAAATGCAAAACATATATAAACTTCATCACATGTCATAAACTCTCCACTGACGGCGGTCCCTTAATTAGGGTGGCGGTCCCAAATGTATATGGGACCGTCCGTACATATTGAGGACCGTCCCCAGTGCAATTAGAAGTAGCTTAATACTTGTTATGCTTATGTTTATGTGATTACTTGTATACTTGAAATTACGTGACATATATAATTGTTATGAGTGACATAGTCACTATTCATATTTAGTCACACTTGGTTGGGAATTTGATACGAAAGATTTTAAGTTTTTAAATGGAAACGTATTCACCCCTCCCCTCTACATTTCTACAAGTTGTATAACCAAGTTCTGTGTTAACCAGGTTATGAATTAACCAGTTTCTAGTGTCCATAAAGTGGCGGAACTTTTGGGGCCAAATTAGTTGTATAACCAAGTTATGAGTTAACCAGTTTCCAAAAATAGTTTCGTTTTATCCCTTTTATATGTGTTTGGTATCATCATTCGTGTAACGGAATGAGACACTGACTCAGGAGTACACATGCCAAAAGGAAATAAACAACGGAGTTGACGCGGAAGATATTGACGAGGAGGCAAGGGGAGATGACGGAGTTAACCCAAAGTAATCACACGTAACAGTCACACCAAGTATTTGAAAGGATTGGTAGTCGTCGGTGATAAGGATTTATTTGATACCTTTTTAAGGGGTTATTTAAGCCTAAAATCGAGTTTATATGATCAAATATTGCCTCAAATCGTTTCTTTTTGTATTTTAGGTACTTGGGACGAGAAAGCTGGAATTCGGCGCTTTTTGGACGTATTTGGACGATAAAGTGAAGAAAACGACAAAGTCAAGAAAAACCTGTCAGAAAAGGATTCCTGACGGCATCACGCCTTGCCTTGTGACGCCGTCACTTGTTATTTTAGAGCTAGAAGAATTAACACACGTCGCTTCAGAAACAATTTGCGTATTTACACCTGACGGCGTCAGGTGTAATTTGAAGTAAGGCGTCACGCCTTAAGATTTCAAGAGACGGCTCAGAAGACTTATAAAGGGACGACGTCAGACATAAGCTGATGGCGTCAAAGGACTACAAGTGACGACGTCAGAGCGGCGACTTGCACAAGACGAAACCCTAAACACGGTGGGCTGACGGCGTCAGAACCGATAAGCTAACGACGTCAGCATTGTAAATCTATATATACTCTTCGTTTTATTTTCATTAAGTGTGACATATTGTGGTACAAAACCCTAAACGATTTCCAGACTTATTGTAGGGCTTTTTCAGCCTTTTTCATCCATGTTCTATTGAAGATAAGATATCCTTTTAATCATTCAATATGTCTATGTATTTTTTCATTCTTTGTTTATCTTTTCTTCACTTTAACATGCTAGCTTAAGTTTATTTGTGTTTGCTTAGATCTAATGAAACCTAGTTATTGATTATTGATTTATTGTCTATTGTTTAGTTGATTGCTTCACGTAAGGCTAAGAAAACTGGCTGACCTCTTTTATGTAACTAGCTTGAACGTCTTAGAAAACGTAATCATAGCGTGCACTATTGATTTTTCTCGTTGTATTTATTGCATGAATTGATGTTTATGATCCTAGGACTCTTAATAGACTTTAAGGTTTTAGGTGAAATTAATATTCATAGAGTTGGGGAAGGTAGCACACCCCCATGACCGGTATTAAGGAATACAACGCTTCAACTAAAACAAGGACGTGACAATTCAACAAATCAGTAAAAGATAACTAGGGAGTAGTGAAATCTAAGTAAACACGTTTGTCTCACCATAAGAAGTTCACCACTTTACTTTTCTTGTTTTTTTAATTTTAGTTTTATAAAAGTAGTTTTTGGGTTAGTTGGATAGCAACTAATTCTGCCCATCCCTTCAAAACCGAGACTTTTACTTGGTTTATAAAAAACATAAAACACAAATAGAATCATCCCTTATCTTTAGACTTATCTCGACATACACTTTAACCTAACGACACTATTCCCCTAGAGAACGATCAATCCCCTGGATTTACCTATACTACATGATGACATCAAATAAGTACATATTATTGTCATCATTTATACTATATTATTGACTTGTTTTATATCACTTTGTATGAGAATTGATACTTAATCGTTTACTTTTGTAGTTCTCAGTTATAAACAAGCGTTTGATGAAAGTTAGCTATTTTGGACATAAAATGGAGCAAAATGGATCAAGTTGGAAAAGTCTACTGAACTGAAGAAAGATACGCCGTATCATTCTAGACAGATACGCCGTACGACGATACTTAGACGAATATGAAGACCATTGCCTGACTTTGAAGCATGCGCCGCATGGATTTATCCCATGCGCCGTATATGAAACCTTGGTCAACGAAGAAGATATGACTTGTTTACTCCAGATGCGCCGTATTGCATTCCAAACATACGGCGTATCAATCTCAAGACTTCACCAAAGATAATCCAAGACTAGGGTTGTCATTCGGGCTGACCCGACCCGAACCCGACCCGACCCGAGTCAATTCGGGTCGGGTCAATCGGGTTCAAAATTATATTCGGATCAATCGGTTCAACCCGAATTGACCCGAGTTCTAAACAAGGTCGGGTTCGGGTATTTTTTTTAGCCTTGACCCGACCCGAACCCGACTAACCCGGCTAAACTAACACTTTACAATGTAAAAATACTCGGGTTGACCCCGAACCCGAATTGACCCGACCCGATTGACCCAACCCGAGTTGACCCAAACCCGAATTGACCCGACCCGAGTTGACCCGAGTTCTAAACAGGGTCAGGTTCGGGTATGTTTTTTGGAGGCTTGACCCAAGTTGACCCGACCCGAGTTGACCCGAACCCGGCCGGGTCAACCCGAATGACAGCCCTATCCAAGACACAGAAGAACATGCGCCGCATAAGAGATTTAAGATAAGCCGCATCTAAAGGCGGTGTACGAATATTCGTGAATATTATATTCTTGGACCCCACGCGAAGTTACCAAGATATGCCGCATCAACTTAGTTGATGCGCCGACAGAAAGTATAAATACCCCACGAGACAGCCACATTCGATATAGTAACAAGAAGTGCAAAAAAACCCTAAGGAGAGGAATACAGACGAATTAGCAGCACAAGACACCACCCAAATGAAGGATTCAGAGCAGTAAGTAGGTTCTGCTAGTGTTTAATTCAATAAGTAGATTTGTTTTATTGTATTAGTACTCTTTAATCCATCAGGATTGCGTACCTTGTAACCGCCATATTACTCGCATTTAATCTGCTTTTTCCATCGATTAAAGTTTATTTGATGTTTATTTGGTTCTTTATGCATGTGCTTTGATTACCTCTGTGTTTAGACGTGGCTTGTTTGCGTTGCCATACGCCTTCCAAAATTACTTCATTAGCATTATAGTTAATGTAAGCCTGTAAAATGGTTAAATAATATTGACATAAGTAATCATTAAGAGTTTACTCGCCTGTAACTAAGATACCAACGAGAGAGAATAGATTTTAGTACTCATCCTATAAAACTAGCAATAAAACAAAGTGACAATCTACTTATCTATCGGCTTGACCTCTTATCTGTGTCTGTTTCCTATCTGTGTACGTGTTTGCTATTTGCTTATTCAACTCCATAGTTTTAATTACTGTTATTAATCTACTCAATCGTGCCAGTCTCTCAGACTGGAGCCCCCTTGCGTTAGATTAGGTTTGACAAATTGAAGACCAAATATTGCGATTTGACTAGGAGAAACTCTGTCAAAAAAATTTCTTGATTGCGGTTTGACTTAAGTTCTTCATTGCGGTTTGACTTAAGTTTTTCATTGCGTTTTGACTAAAGCTCTTCATTGCGTTTTGACTCAAGCTCTTCATTGCATTTTGACTAAAGCTCTTCATTGCGTTTTGACTCAAGCTCTTCATTGCGTTTTGACTAAAGCTCTTCATTTCGTTTTGTCTAAACTTCATCATTGCGTTTTGACAAGATTTCTTCATTCTGTTTTGACTACATTTCTTCAAAACTTCAAACGGCTATAACTTTTGAACCGTAACTCCGTTTTCGACGAATTACCTGTCAAAACGACCGTGACACCGGGTTTCTCAAACAATTTTCAAAAGAAAAAAAGTTTTAAATCACCATTGATTCCACAGGCTTTATTTCAAAATGAAACACCGGTTTTCAGTCCTCGTTGGAATTCAACTTCTTTGTATCGGATTGACACAACTTACAAATGGATTTAAAAATATGGTAAACCCGTTGGCGCCGTGCTTAAATGGGTTCCAAAGGTTGTTGTCTAATTTGATCTCATAATGACTTCTTAGTATTTCAGCTAAGGACTCATACTTCAACATAATGGCTTATGTACACATAATAGTGCATAACCCGGTTTTTCAAAGAAAGGACACTGTTGTACATTTCGTTGCGACAATCCTAAAAGAAAAAGAAGACTTCTCACAAAAAGCTTATCAATGTCTTCTTAATCTTGAGCACAATTTATTCAAAAATTTTCAAAATAACTCTGCTCAAGATATTACTCCCTCAAATTCTTAAAGGTTTAAATTTGAAAAAATACTCTATTTTTGAGGGGGAGTAATAAAAAGACGTTCCAAAAAGGTCATGCTCAAAAGAAACTGATATAGAATTTCTCCCCATAAGCTATCCAAAAACAAAGGTTTTAATCAATCGGTATCAAAAATATCATGGATATGCTATTTTTGAGGGGGAGAAATGTGATTAAAATGTGATCGTTTTGAATCTCATGTGAGCTCAACTCAGATATAACCATCGAATTGACGAAACTTAAATGTCAGAAATCGAAAGGACTTTTCCAAGTAGAATGTACCATTTCGATAAACTTTCTTTGGATTTGACCAGGACGGGTAATAATTTCAAGCTAGTCTAACTAGTGATGTAAACGTGTCTCGAATCGGTCTTGTTCACTGAAAGTCAATCAATTCAAAAGTGCAAACTCTACCCAACATGTGCAAAATTATCTTAAAAATACATAAGCACATGTGAAGGGGGAGTATTTCTAAAATCACAAACCCTCAAAGTGTTAACCAAAATGTGTTTTCTAATCATAACACTTTGAGAGATTTTCACAAACGTTTTAAGGATATGAACAAACCTAGGATAATCATGGAGTAATAAGGTGATTATGGTTAGGTTTATGTCCAATGATCCGCCAGAACCGGAGGGATCTACCCAAGGACAATTCCAATAGATTAGATCTAGAAGTCCTTAGGTATGATTGAAAAAATGAGTAAATGAGAAAGGAGAAAGAAGGGGTTGAAGAATTAAAAAGAAAAGCTAATGAAAGGGTGAAAAGAAATAGCCCTCCAAATGTTCAACCTTAGGGCAGAAACCGGGTTCAATTCATATGCTACTGGTTGTTACTAAGGTGACACCGGTATTGAAGACAAGACGTCATGGACCCAGTGACGCACTGCACTTAACCTCCTAGCCACTCAGGTATCTCTTAAAAGATATTTGTTTCATTCTCACGGAGAACCTTGCATAATCTATCGACCTCTCATTCCGAGATGTGTTGGTATTGAAAAGGTGGCACTCTGCTCCATGCCTCCGACGACTAAAACTAAAACGCACGTAATCGAGTCTAGAGCCATGAGATTCATCAAAAGATCTCTTAGGAACACTTCCAATATGATACACTTGTGTTCACCAAAAAGGACACAAGTTGTATAAGAGTCTTTTATGAGATCTACAGATCTTGCCTTACATATTATGGTGGTTACTTGTTTCAAACGGTCTACAGTCGTGGAGTGATACTTCGGTATACTTCAGCGGCTCACTTGAATTGTGGGTATACTTCGGTATATCTGTTGTAAGCCTTCTTGAGGGTATCCAATTCAGGAACAACCTTTGTGAGGATTAGAGAAGTGTTTTCACAATATGATGTTAATTCTCTCGAAGTCTGAGCCTGTAAGTGCTGGAAATCCCGCCAAGGAGATTCCTTTCACGTATCGATTCCTTAAGACGTGGGTCGTTTCTTGGATTTATCCAATGTAATGATAACTGTCCCTCAACGGGATTCGGACGGCTGATGTGCCCGACCAAGGTGAATGGAATCAAGACATTCTTCAGTAAAACAATCGTAGTGATCTATTCTCTAAAGAAAAGTTTACTGTGATTGATTGGTGATTACAACTAACAATATTTATGCAGGTACTGATGAAAGTCCCCTTGGAGAAAGATCGTACACCATCATTTCATATATCAAACATCTTCACCTCGACATACTCATACTTATGAAGTTCATCCTCAACAAGCTCAAATGTAGAATGTTCATTGACAAAGAGATCCAGTTAAAGACAATGATTTACGTCAAAGTTAAAGAGCTAATCAAGATTTCGAGAACAAGTTCTTGAATCAATTGAGGAAGAAATAAGTATGAAGTTCAAAGCCTTTCCAAGAAGTATGAGTATGTTGGAAAAGACGACACTGCAAACCTGTGAAGATGTTGATCAAAGGCAGGAAAGATCAAAAGATGATACTTTGAATATCACAAAGCATGAAGGAACAAAGACTAAAGACTATTCTATGACAACACACAAAGTTCAAGACCAAGAAGACTAAAGACCTAATCACGTGGAGCATCATTTGAATAACCACCCCTTAGGGGGAGATTGTTAGTAATAAAGAAAAGTGGCGGTCGTTCTAGTCATAGGAACTTTGTAATACGTTATAGAAAATTTCATAGTTTAGTCAATGGGCTCGTGGATTGGGCTAAGCTAATAGGTTATTAGTTATGTTAAGCTAAGTCTATTTATTCATGTTGTAATCCAAGCCCAATCCACAAACCAAACAAGGCCCATAGAAAGCCCATCCATCCTATATGATGGAAGTATAAAAGGCACCCTTGCCTCATTTGTAAGGGTGTGCTTGAGTGTGTATGTGTGTGTTTTTAATAAGGAATAAAAGTTCTCATTTTCATCTCTTTCTCTCTTGTTTCATACGAACACATACATCAAGTCACCAATCCATACGTGCTTCATAGTTTAGTGATTTAGTTGATATATCTAAGGTCCTACAAGTTTTATATCACTTTATATGAGAATTGATACTTAATCGTTTACTTTTGTAATTCTCAGTTATAAACAAGCGTTTGGTGAAAGTTAGCTATTTTGGACGTAAAATGGAGCAAAATGGATCAAGTTGGAAAAGTCTACTGAACTGAAGGAAGATACGCCGTACGACGATACTTAGACGAATATGAAGACCATTGCCTGACTTTGAAGCATGCGCCACATGGATTCATCCCATGCGCCGTATATGAAACCTTGGTCAACGAAGAAGATCTGACTTGTTTACTCCAGATGCGCCGTATTGCTTTCCAAACATACGGCGTATCAATCTCAAGACTTCACCAAAGATAATCCAAGACACAGAAGAACATGCGCCGCATAAGAGATTGAAGATACGCCGCATCTAAAGGCGGTGTACGAATATTCGGGAATATTATAATCTTGGACCCCACGCGAAGTTACCGAGATACGCCGCATCAACTTAGTTGATGCGCCGCATCGATCCCTCAGACAGAAACTATAAATACCCCACGAGACAGCCACATTCGATATAGTAACAAGAAGTGCAACAAAACCCTAAGGAGACGAATACAGACGAATTAGCAGCACAAGACACCACCCAAACGAAGGATTCAGAGCAGTAAGAAGGTTCTGCTAGTGTTTAATTCAATAAGTAGATTTGTTTTATTGTATTAGTACTCTTTATTCCATCAGGATTGCGTGCCTTGTAACCGCCATATTACTCGCATTTAATCTGCTTTCCCATCGATTAAAGTTTATTTGATGTTTATTTGGTTTTTTATGCATGTGCTTTGATTACCTCTGTGTTTAGACGTGGCTTGTTTGCGCTTCCATAACCACAATTACTTCATTAGCATTATAGTTAATGTAAGCCTGTAAAATGGATAAATAATATAGACATAAGTAATCATTAAGAGTTTACTCGCCTCTAACTAAGATACCAAAGAGAGAGAATAGATTTTAGTGCTCATCCTATAAAACTAGCAATAAAACAAAGTGACAATCTACTTATCTATCGGCTTGACCTCTTATCTGTGTCTGTTTCCTATCTGTGTACGTGTTTGCTATTCACTTATTCAACTCCATAGTTTTAATTATTTTTATTAATATACTCAATCGTGCCAGTCTCTTAGACTGAACCCCCCTTCCGTTAGATTAGGTTTTAGAACTAACTTAGGATTTAAAATACTGATAGACATTTAAGCTGTTAATGTTCCACTCTTAGTGTTCAACACTCTACTTACCAACTAGCTACATTGATCGGGTACACTGCTCGTTAGTGTGTGTTATAGGTTAAGTAGGCTAAGTATAAATTTAAAACTTGATAATTATAATCTATACCTACAATGATATACGCACGCATCACTACACTACAACGATCAAGTACACTGCCTGGAGGATTGCAAAACTTCTTGAGGTCCTTCGAGAAGTAAAACTCCTTATGAGGTTGCAATATCTCGCATCAAGTTTTTGGCGCCGTTGCCGGGGAATAGTTTAGGCTTCGAATTCTATTTCGTTTAGGTCTACTCACTAGATTCCTATCAAGTGAGATTTTTATTTTTATTTTGTAGCTTTCTTATAGTCTATCTTTTTCTTTGTGTCTTTGTTCGTAAAAAAACCTTTTCATTGACTCTTTCGTTCACCATTATGGAGAACGCGAATCCACTATACTACCAACCACGGAATTCACCCACTCCAATAAAAAATGACATCTTGATGTTCCAACAACATCAAGATGAACCTCTCTATGATGCATGGACTCGTTTTAAATATTTACTCCGAAAAGTCCCTCATCATAACTTCGATTTATGGTCCCAAATTCAAATATTTTACCATCGTGTCAACCACTATACCCAAATGGACATGGACCATGCAGCAGATGGGAAATTTAGGTAATTAAATGCTGAAGAAGCATGGGAAATCATTGAGGATTTAGCTCAAAGAGAATATGGATGGGACAACCCAACAGACGTCATTACGGATCAATTAATAACAAGTTTGAGGGATCAAGAAAGAAGTTTGTTTGGGGATAAAAAGGTTAGATTTGAGATACCTAGGTGCATGTCATGGTTAGGTGACACCATAATACAAGATAAACACATAGGTAATCAAGATAAGATGGAGGATAAAGTAGAAAATCCTAGCCCACTAAACACTCCATAAGTCCCACCATCATTTGAGGCATACACACCGCCCGTGACTTACCCGGAAGAAGTAAAAGAGACTATAGGAACCCCGATAGAGGTAGAACCCTTGGACCAAGCAAAACTAGAGGATATAGGTTTTAATACTTGTAGTCACAACCTTACTCTTGGTTCTAGGGAATTTCCTAGTGTTGATGAACCGGAACCTCAATCTTTACACAATTTTCCATCCTTAGATATACATCTAGGAGACAAAAGAGGAACCGACCCACCCATCAACCCATATAGTCCGGGTAGTTTTAGGATGAAGGAAGCCATTCACACACCCCCTTCACCTCACGTGGCATATTCCCACCCTAAGGGTGTGTATCACTACTATCACCCGCACTTAATCCTAAGTGTAGGGAAAACCTCCCTTATTTCCGTTAAATAAGGGTAGAGTTAGGCTCGTGACTCGAACAAAAACAAGCGCTTCTTGGGAGGCAACCCATGTTTTTAATTGTTTGATGTTTTTATTTTATTTGTTTGTTTGTGTCATATATGCTTAATCATAATTGTTTAATTTTCATGTTTCGAATAATTTGTGAAAATGATTTATTTTGTTTTTAACCTCGTCTTAATTGCATATAAAGGTATTTTACAAAAAGATAAGTGTAGGGAAGATTATATTTTGTTTAAAAGAACGAAATTCGAACATGAAAAATTCACAATTCATGATTAGCATATATTCTATCTTGTTTGTTTTTCTTTGTGTGTCAATATTTGTGGATATGTTTTATGAGTTTCTGCAGGAAAATGGACTTTAGAAAACAGGTTTTTCCAGTAAAATTTTCCAGAAAACAAAACGTAAAAATACTGTCAGGTCTATCTTGACGGCGTCACTATTTACACATGACGGCGTCAGCTACTGTAGCACAGTTTTTTCAGATTTTTGTTAAATGTCGAAAATTAACTTTTGAAAAATTTCCAGAATTTCTTAAATGTCCAATTTTCCTGTATGTTATTTGTAATTTATTCCACAAGTATCCTATCCTTTAATTGTTTTGTTTTTATTTCTAAGTCTGGAATTACATCTAGTTGTGATTTTTCTTTGTTCGGTTTGATGCTTTGGTTTCGTTGTTTTGTCTTTCATTACAGGATTGGATTGGATGAGGATGGTCTTTTGGCGATTCTTGGATGAAGATTTAACCTTGTATCTTTGTTCTTCGTCGATGCCGAGCAAATCAGGGGAGTACTAGTTTCTTTATCTTTTATCATTACTTTTATACTTTTTAGGAACATTGGGGACAATGTTCGGTTTAAGTGTAGGGAGGGTAAAATGGGATACCTTAGAAACTATAACTCCACTTGATTTTTTGTTTTGTTTAAAAGTAAATGCGTAATAAAACTAAGAGAAATACTTGTTAGGGCAAATTTGGCACCAAATTTAAATTTTTTTACAACATATAGGAGTGAAACTTTAGTCTTAATAAGCGTCTCATGGATAGGAGTTATATAGCTAGCACAAAAACCCTTCCACTCAAAAATTTCCACTCCAAAAATGTGAGGTTCGCCTTTAGATTATTAGGAAAAAACACGTATCTTTAATGCTTATGAGTGTGCCGGTAGTATATAGATTCTAGAACTTGCATTTATGATGCATCCCGGGACCGCTAGTGAGACTACATTAGTGTGGTTAGGATTTAATATATGATAAGAGGCATTATGATAACCCTTGTTTTAAACCTGTATTATAATTACGTTGGCTACACCGGTCAAGTAATTTTCCCACACCTTTGCGATGTACTCATTTTTAGTACACGATACCCCTAGTACACCCCTCAGAGCCTATCCTTTTCGCGGTTCTCGTGATATTTTGGTGGATTCCGAAATATTAATGAAGAACGTTGTTTACAATCCACCCCCAAATGTACACCCAAATCGCCTTAGCCTACCTTGTATGCACTCACTTTTAGTGCATTATTGTTATTTGTTTAAACCCTTTGTCAATTGTCTAATTGGTTAAATGGTTGCTAAGTCGAGTCATATCTTGTAAATACAGTTTTGGGACGATTGGGACTCATGGGTAAAAGTACTAGTTGTTATGGAGTAATGGGGAAGAATGTCATGTTATTACCCCCATATGTGCGTTAATGTTTAAAGTGCTCCAAGTGTTTTAATTTTCTTAATTCGGGTCATTAGTTAGTTTTGTGTAAAGTATGTAAAAGTTCAAGTGTAGGGAGGATGCAAGCTCCCTTTGATGTATTATTTTGGATGGTAGGCCAAAAGTGTATGAATATATATATATATATATATATATATATATATATATATATATATATATATATATATATATATATATATATATATATATATATATAATCGAAAAAAGAGAAGTGAAAAAGAAAAAAAAATAGAAAAAGAAAAGAGAAAAACATACGGACTACCATCCCATCTTTTATTTATGTTTAAGTCAAAATAATGTCTTGAAAAATACCAAAAAGAGTTATTAGTTAGCAAGTTTAGTCGAGTCTTGGCTTAGCAACGCCTCTTTATACATGTAATTGACCAAGATGATTGACTTGCCACCAGTAAAATTCCCTTATCCAACAAACCGTGTTTTCCATACCCTTACACCTAACGTTACAACCCTTTAAAAGACCTCTTTGATAGTTTATCCTATGTGCTTACGCCAAAGTGGTGGTTGTTTGATCAATTCCCAAGCCTATGGTAATCTATGTGCTATGACAGGTAGAGAGTGTAATATTTTCCCTTTTCCACATGTGTTATATAACATTATACACCCGACAGATGTGAGAATCCAAACACTTTATGTGAGGTGCTAGTATATAATTTCCGTGCTTATTTCGACTAACGTGGAACAATTGTGTGTTGTAATTACTTTTATATTAATGTTAAATGACCCATAACTTGTAAATTGATTAGGATAAAAGCTCATTTGCTTGAGGACAAGCAAATCTCAAGTGTAGGGATATTTGATAAGGATTTATTTGATACCTTTTTAAAGGGTCATTTAAGCCTAAAATCAAGTTTATATGATCAAATATTGCCTCAAATCGTTTCTTTTTGTATTTTAGGTACTTGGGACGAGAAAGCTAGAATTCGGCGCTTTTTGGACGTATTTGGACGATAAAGTGAAGAAAACGACAAAGTCGAGAAAAACCTATCAGGAAAGGATACCTGATGGCGTCACGCCTTGCCTTGTGATGCCGCCACTTGTTATTTTGGAGCTAGAAGAATTAACACACGTCGCTTCAGAAACAATTTGCGTATTTACACCTGACGGCGTCAGGTGTAATTTGAAGTAAGGCGTCACGCTTTAAGATTTCAAGAGACGGCTCAGAAGACTTATAAAGGGACGACGTCAGAGGACTACAAGTGACGACGTTAGAGCGGCAACTTGCACAAGACGAAACCCTAAACACGGCGGGCTGATGGTGTCAGAACCCATAAGCTGACGCCGTCAGCATTGTAAATCTATATATACTCTTCGTTTTATTTTCATTAAGTGTGACATCTTGTGGTACAAAACCCTAAACGATTTCCAGACTTATTGTAGGGCTTTTTCACCCTTTTTCATCCATGTTTTATTGAAGATAAATTATCCTTTTAATCATTCAATATGTCTATGTATTGTTTCATTCTTTGTTTATCTTTTCTTCACTTTAACATGCTAGCTTAAGTTTATTTGTGTTTGCTTAGATCTAATGAAACCTAGTTATTGATTATTGATTTGTTGTCTATTGTTTAGTTGATTGCTTCACGTTAGGCTAAGAAAACTGGCTGACCTCTTTTATGTAACTAGCTTGAACGTCTTAGAAAACGTAATCATAGCGTGCACTATTGGTTTTTCTCGTTGTATTTATTGCATGAATTGATGTTTATGATCCTAGGATTCTTAATAGACTTTAAGGTTTTAGGTGAAATTAATATTCATAGAGTTGGGGAAGGTAGCACACCCCCACGACCGGTATTAAGGAATACAACGCTTCAACTAAAACAAGGACGTGACAATTCAACAAATCAGTAAAAGATAACAAGGGAGTAGTAAAATCTAAGTAAACACATTTGTCTCACCATAAGAAGTTCACCACTTTACTTTTCTTGTTATTTTAATTTTAGTTTTATAAAAGTAGTTTTTGGGTTAGTTGGATAGCAACTAATTCCGCCCATCCCTTCAAAACCGAGACTTTTACTTGCTTTATAAAAAACATAAAAACACAAAAAGAATCATCCCTCATCTTTAGACTTATCTCGACATACACTTCAACCTAACGACACTATTCCCCTACAGAACGATCAATCCCCCAGATTTACCTATACTACACTACAACGATCAGGTACACTGCCTGGAGGATTGCAAAACTTCTTGAGATCCCTCGAGAAGTAAAACTCCTTGTGAGGTTGCAATATCTCGCATCAGTCGGTTATAATCCTATTAAGTTTCATAAAACATACATGTTTAATATATAAAAAATCATCATGACTTATTCGTTCGTAGAACGTTCCAAGTCAAGTAACCTTATCAGTTTCCAAATACGTGTTAATTACCAGGGATTATAAATATTATTGTTCGTTAGGCATTTTCATATTGTTCGTCCGTTACGGCTCAAATACATTAAATTCATTTCGAGTCTAATGTACTGTAGTCATTTCATGTCCCAATAGTCTAACATGTCCAACGTCTAATAATAGTCCAAATCCCAATATATATTTCAAGTTCCGGTGTGGCAAAAATCCCAAAGTATACCGACTACCAATCAACGACCAACTAAATAAATAATCCAACAAGTAATCCAATGGATTCAATTATAGTATCCTACGGTTAATGTGTCTCGAAAAGTCTGACGATCCCGTGTTTTCTGTTTTTATCAAAAGTCGTTACGTAATTATTTTAGTTAAACTCTACTTGATCATTAAATATGTTAAATAACAAATAACTCTGCTTAACTAACTTTATTAAATATTCTCAATCCTTTTTTTTTGTCTAATTTAGTTTAACAATTTCCACACGGTCGTCATACTTTTCGAGCCATGGTCAAAGTAATCATTCTCTCGGGTCAAATTAATGAACCCGATCCCAAGTCAAACCAAACATACCCTCGGTTACAAGTATCGGGTCAACTAGTCAATGAAGTCCATATAGTGTCAAAATTTAAGTATAGGAAAATCGAGGCCCTCCCGAGACCACAAGGTCTCGGCTAGACCTCGTCGTGGCCAAAACATCGCCAATAGTCCAAGTCTCATTTGCAACAATAATAACCTCACAATATCCAATGTTACTCGGCCACAACAATCTCAACCAAATTCCTAATCTAAACCAAACCTCAATGACCCCAGGTTTAACCAAAACCCACTAGCGGGTTTCGTTGTAGCCGCGACTCAGATTCAATAAAACCAAATCCAAAACAAAGTCTAAAACTAAATTAATACTCCCGTGGTTCTCGGCCCAAATTACATACCCAATACCAAAGTTTATCAACATCCAAACTACGGTCAAACAATTGCAAATAAGTGAATAAGCTCAAAATGAGCTCGGAATAAGCTCGAACATAAGCTCGACGTGAGCTTGTGACATCAACCGCGCGTATGTTGCGGGGTGATGGCGAGGTGGTCAGTGGCGCGTGGAGCGGGTTTACCGCGCGTATGTTGCGGATCAGTGCTCACCATCACAAAATGAAGGAGGTGTGGTGTGATTTTTGGTGATGAGGCGGCGATGTCGTGGTGGTGGTAGTTTGCAAGTGGCGGTGGCAGGAATGAGGAGGAGGGTGTGTGAGTCTAGTGTTGTGAAGGGAAACCCTAGTCTTTTGGTTATATACCCCTGAAGGGGCTAAACTTGTCCAAACTAAATACACGAGGGGCGCGGATGTAATAAAACCACATGGACCAATGTTTCAAATTTCGTATATCTTTTACTATCTTTTATTAAATGGGTATTCGGGACTCGTTTGGGCTAGTAAAAATGTCTCTGGGATTTTCTAAGTTGCGCCATACGTTTTAAAATTGTTTTTTCTGTTAAATTTGACTATTTACAAGCCTATGCCTGTTCAAAACGTCAACAATCAATTATTTCACGTATTATTAGGTTAAGCCGTGCCGACTCACGTTGTGCTAAAATCTAAAGTTCTACGAGGCAAGTTCACGTATCAAGTAACAATATTCCAAAATGAAACCTCACATAAACTAAACCGGTTTCTAGTTCTTTTTTATCTTGTTTAACCGTAACATAGTGTTTAATTAAGTCTCAAATTACCGGGTTGTCACACCTGCACACTCATATTTTTGTGGAATTTGGGTAAAATATTGGAAACGGATAAGGCTTAATTCTCACAATATGGAAATAAGGGTTATGTGTGTGGTCATGCAACTTAGACTTAACAAAAACATGCAAGAAAATTTTTAAATTTAAGCATATTAAGCACATATTAACGCATATTTTTGAAAAATAAAGACAAATAACGTTCTAATTCTCCATCCCCCCACTTAAGATAAACAACGTCCTCGTTGTTTAAAATTGAAATGAAAAACAGGAAATAGAAAGAATTAGAACGGAAAACTCCCCTGAGATTTGCTCGGTATGATCCTCCATTATGCGTTTGCGAGCAAAATTTTATTTTCTGTGTGGAATGTCGTTTAAACCTCCATGAATGGCTCACAGAAAATACAGAACGTATGTAAACCACCATTTCTTTGTAAATAATCTGTGTTAATTAGAAAATCACAGCTAGTATAAATCATGTTAATCGATGGTTAGTAAAAATAAACCTAAAAATAAAAATTAAAAACTGGAGATTTCATCAGGTCAGTCGATACGCCGCATCCATGGGAAGGGGATGCGCCGTATCGAGCCTGGAATAAAATACTGAATAAAAGAATAGAAAGATAAGATACGCCGTATCTATTTTACTAGATACGTCGTATTGAGTTACCAAACAGACTAAAAAAGTTTGTGCATCAAACATGTTAGTTCATTCTGGCTCATCACACGTACATTCTTCAAACATATGCTGAACTTAATGCCAGACTTTGAGACAAATAACATATCTCAAAATGCAAAGTGTACCAGTAAAATATATAGCAAAATGATAATAATATCAAGTACAGAACCATAGGAATAAAAGTTTTAAATAACATGTCCATGATCCGTTCACGACCATGATCTGTTCTAATCGACACAATGCGACTACCTAGTTGGTTTTGAATTTTCTTACTATGAATTTCAAATTTATCAAAAGCTTCGTTTTTATTTTTCAAAATTTTTGTCCAAGTGTATCTTGAATAATCATCTACTATGACCAAAGTGTAGAAGTTGTCTCCATAACTTTGTATAGCGGATGGACCATATAAATCCATATGCAAAAGTTCTAGACATCTAGATGTAGTCACCATATTTTTAGCCTTATGGCTACTATGAACTTGTTTTCCAATTTTGCAAGCATCACAAAAGTGTTGGTCATATTTCAACTTGGGTAAGTTCCTAACGAGATCTTTTGAGGATAGAGATTGGATAAGCCTCATATTAGTGTGGCCTAAGCGTCTATGCCAAAGATTTGAAGAATCATCCAACGAAGTGAGGCAAAGTTTATTTCTAGATGTTTTATCAATTTTCATGACGTATACGTTGTTTTTCAAAACACCTTTTGCTATGGTTATTCCGTCTTTTAGTATTTTACTTTCATTTTCACTAAATAGGACATTATACTTTTTACGGCATAGTTGACTAATACTAAGTAGGTTGAATCCTAGATTATCAACATGAGCAACATTATCAATCGAGAGAGAGTCATGAGAGATAGTACCTTTTCCGATGATTTTGCTTTTCAATTTGCTACCAAAAGTAACATTACGTCCGTCATATTCTTGGTAGGTTGAAAAGAGGTTCTTGTTTCCCGTCATATGCCTTGAACAACCGCTATCTTTTATCCATTCGTCTAGTTACAATCTGACTTTCAAGCATACCTATGATACATAAAAACTCAAGCATTTGGTCCCCAATATCTCATGGGTCCATTTTGGTTAAACATCCCATTTACTTGGTTCATGTATGGGAATGGTGGATATGTGTTCCATGGCATGTAGTTAGAAGTTTGATAACGCCTTGGGAAGTTTTGATTCCACCCATTATGTTGATAGTTGGGTTGTGCGTTGTAGTTGCTTTTTGGAAAGGGGCGTTTGGGAATAGGCGTTTTAGACCTCTGTTGAGTAGTTTTGGATCTATACTCATATTTAGCAAGTCCTAATCCTATTGTAACAGCTGGTTTTTGTTTAGTTTCTTTTGTAATAGTGTTAGGTTTCTTTGTGAATTTAACAAACTCAGTACGAGCCGACTTACAAGTCTTCTGTTCTGTTGAGGTACCCACGGAACCAATTTGTTCCACAGGCGGAACCAAATTTTTGGTTCCGTCTGGTCCGTGGGTTCCTGAGATAGTTGGAACAGTTTCTTGTACTTTTTTGGCTTGTTTCGTTTGACTACCTAAATCCCCTAGTTTCATGAATCCTAGCCCAGTTTTATCGTATGGTAGTTTCTGGATTTTTATTATTTCATCCGCACAAGAAGTATTTTTATCAAACTTTTTGAACTTATAATTTTGTTTAATAAGAGCATCCTGTGTGATTTTAAGTTTCTCAATTTCAAGTTTAAGCTCTTGACATGATGTGCATACCTCATCAATAGCTTTATTTTTTTCTAACCGTTTTGCTTTTTCTTTTAACTCATAAACTTCATTTTCTAAAAATTCCTTTTTGGTTTTCAAAAACTTGTTTTTGTTTATGATTTTTAAACTAAGTTCACATAGTTTGTTATATTCCTTTTGCAAGGTGTCATCATCAATAGAAGAATAAGATGAGTCAAAGTGTACCTCGTTTGAGTCTTGAGCCATGAGAGCAATTTCGTCATTCTTTGGTTCCTCGTCATTTGATTCTTGTTTTTGGGTGGCTTGGGACAATAATTAGATGACTTGTATCTCCACATCTAAAACATTTTCTTTCACCTTTTCCTTTCTTGTCATCACGATCCTTTCGAAAGGATTTCTTGTCTTCTCGAGGTTGTCTTACGAACTTTCCTCTTCTTCTAAAGAACTTTTTGAAATCTCTTACGGCCATGGCATATTCTTCATCTTCACTACCCGAGCTAGATTCTTCGTCATCACTTGAGTCCACTCTAGCTTTTAAGGCAATGGATTTGACTTTCTCCTTTTTTCCTTTAACGATCTCTGAATCTTTTTCCATTACCATTTCATGGAATTTGAGGTTTCCAATTAGCTCGTCAAGTGACATACTTGAAAGATCTTTAGATTCTTCAATGGCCGTCACTTTTGGATGAAGTGCTCTAAGGAATTTCCTGACAAAGTTCTTGCTACAAAAAGATTCATCAAGTGCTTCAAGTGAAGTAATGACAGTATTAAACCTAGCAAATGCACTATCAATGGTCTCATCTTCAGGGATAAAAAATTGTTCATATTGTTGAACAAGAAGATCAATTTTGTTATCCTTGACTTGTGAGTTACCTTGATGAGTAATAATTAGAGATTGCCAAATTTCTTTAGCGGTTTTTGTAGGCTATTCTAATACATTAACACGTTTGGTTTTGAGTTGTTTGGATCGACTAGTATAAGAATTTTAGAGAGAGAAAGTTAGAGAGAGAAGGAGATTAGGAACCTTGAAAGAAAAAGAGAAAAGATTAGATTAAAGTGAAGGTCCAACCCTCTACCTTGCATGGTAGAGGGTATTTATAGTACAAGAGAAAAACGCCCCGTGTGGGCTGCGGATCAGGTATACAGTGGGTAAAGACCCGTCCTTCTTCCGCGGTGTTACTTAACTAATCTATAACTAACTAAAACTAACGTAACTACGAGCTAATCACAATGCTATTACAAGAATGAGGTGACCGAGTCTTTACTAGGAATATTTGTATTCCTAACAATCTCCCCCTAAGCGAGGTCACCTTTGGAAATCTTAAAATATTAAGTTCTTCGTCTTTAAGCATTCTCGTGATCTTGTAGCTCATAGTCGTTGATTCTTCATGGTTGATTCTGTTACACCCGTACCCCGATAAGGTACCAGTTATGCAAATATTATGTTATGTAAATGTGTTAGGGACTTATTTATAACTTCATGTGTGTTCAAATGAAAAGAATAGAACTATGGGGGACCATATTTGCCAAGAGGCCAAACTTGTAACTAACATGGCTAAATATCTAGTTAGTGGAAAATTCTAGAAAAGGTTGGAGCATTCTTGGTAGGTCGATATATATATATATATAGGAGAAATAGGAGGGAAAGCCAAAAACATCATCTTGTCTCAATTGTGCATCAAGAAGTGATCAAGAAGCCTTAAGGAAGTCTTAATTGTGGTCCTTTCATCAAGTTAGTGGTTTCCCCCAAATGTGAAAATTAGGGTTCATGTGGTGGGTTTTAATGATTATGGTGAAAAGTAGTGAAATGATAGTCTCCTTAGTTTGTAGACACTAATTGTAGTTAATGTTGTGCTAGGAAGCATTTGTAGAAGCCCAATCAAGCCAAGTAGGAAGCTAGTAGGATAGGAGGTAAGTATATGAGTATAATCCTTGTTAATGTTATGATGTTAATGTTATGTTTGTGTTAATGTGATTTGCTATGGAGCTCGTGAATGTATGGTAGCTTGGATCCAATGCTAGTTGTGTAAATGTTAAATATTTACTTGCCCGGTCAAGGTGAGTAATACTCTTATTTGATGCTCCTTGTTAATGTCATGATTGGTGTTAATCATCAATCTCATGTGAATGTGATGTGGATTATATCTTGTATACTTACTAAGCGTTTTCGCTTACGGTTTAGATGTTAATGGTTTTGTAGGTTCTAGCGGAGGAAGCAAAAGTAAAGGTCTTGCCTAGTGATGGAAGTGGAAATGAAGCTTAGCGTAGTTAGAAGCTAACTTAGCGGACCGGAATTCTTTTGGACCAATTGCTTGTGAAGTTGGAAGCCCCAAGAATTCTTTGTGTCGTGGGTACACTTTATTTTATGGTCATTTTGTTAGTTCACGGTCATGTCATGATGTTTAAGTTATGTTTTAACTATGTAAAAGAGTCATGAAGTCTTTATGGTACTTTGGTAGTCCTAGACGTTTAAGGGAGTGTTTGGTAAATAGCCTCCATCGTTATTTTGGAATGTAATTGGGTCATGGACCCTCGGTACAGGTTTGGTATGTTAAAATGGTCATGAAGTTCAGGTATAATGGGTAAAAGTTGTGTCCTTAATGATTTGGGTGTTATGAGGTCAAAATCTGCATAATCTTGCTGCAGATGTTAGCTTCGGTGTAGCTGATACGGCGTAACTGAGAAAATCAGTTACGGCGTAACGTTGTATTCGAGACTTGTTTAAGGTTCGGTGTCTGAGATACGGCGTAACTAAGAAATCAGTTACGGCGTAACCCAGTAGATACGGCGTAACTGAGAAATCAGTTACGGCGTAACATGGTTTTAAAACTTAATTGAACATCGGTGTTTGAGCTACGGCGTAGTTGACTAGTCAACTACGGCGTAGCTACTTTTGTGCAGTTTTTGTCAAATTTTGAAAAGTCGTATCTTTTGAACCGTAAGTCGTCTCGGGTCGTGCCACCTATCGTTTTGAAGGTAATTGAGTCTAGTTTCATTTAAAATTAGTTTCAAGGTCTAATTGCGTCTAGATTTTTTTCAGCACGTGAAAGAGTAACAGGGTGTCGTTTTCAGGTGTGAGTTTTGCGAAAAATTTTCACGTCTTTAGTCGTTTTTGGTCACGGGGCGTTACAACTTGGTATCAGAGCTTTGGTCTAAGAGATTTAGGATTTCCCCTTAGGATTTCCTAGACTTAGGCCTTGTGTAGACGCGTTTAATATCGGTGTTTGTTCCACCCCTTCAGTGCTTACCGAGACTTCATCACTAGAACCTTGTTGGTTTGTTCCAGTTCTAGCTCTATCTCAGTCGGCACTCTTCCCTTTCTCACTTTTCTCCTTTTTTCATCATACCTAAGGACTTCTACTCTAACTAGAGGATTGTCCCTGGGTAGATCCTTCCGGTTCTGGTGGATCATGGGAACTAATACCTAACCTTAACCATCCTTATAACTCCATGCATTAAGGTAAATTGGTCGGTCTTTGGTATACTTCCATAAACGCCATTCGCTCCCCCTTAATATATGCATCGGTATTTGTAAAAGAGTTTAGCACATATGAGGGAGCCTATAATTGAGTCCAAAAGATCATATTTTATCAGATTTCTTATTTAAATCACATTCTCTCCCCTGATCGAAAATATCAAACCTTTTGAGATTTTGGATCTCAATTGATTTAAATAATTTAGGAAGCCTTTTTGGGAGAATAATGTGGTCAGGTTTAATCTTGTCTGATAATAGGAACATTTTTTAGCTCCCCCTCAATTCATGAGGGGGGTGTTGGTCCACGAATTGTATGTGGATCTCTAAGTATCTTTGAATACTTAGTAGATGATCTGGATAAATCCAATCAATCTAAGTGAGAAACTCTTAACGATTGTTAATGTTAATGCGGAAACTTAACAAGAACAATGAAGAACACACACAGAGTTAACACTAACTTCGTATATTACTTTGATCTTGATTGTGTAAAACTCGTAAAACTCACTTGTTAAACTAACAATCTTAGGGATCCTTTTATACACTAAGGAAACCCTAATACTAACCGACTAAGAAGATATTCACGAATCTTCTATAAAGATACCTACACGTTTTGTATCTTTTCCTAACTTTTCTCTAACAAACTTTCCTTAGATCACGACCAGACTTAACATAATAAGTCAACCAGACTTAATACAGACTACCAGATCTAATATGTATTACCAGACCTAATACATTAACAGACCTAGTATCAGACATAGCACCAGACTTAAGTCTGTCTTCACTTGATCCTTAGGATAATTCCCAACAATCCTCCCCTAACTTGATCTTCATGCTTCATGAACTTCAAGTTCTTCTGATTTAACTTTCTGAGGATTGAATCTTGAAAACTTGGAATTATCTTTATGTCTTGAACTTGTTCCAGCAGCTTTAATCCTGATAAGCACTTCTGATATGGTCTTTGCTGCAACATTGACTATGTATACATCAAATTCATTTAAGTTTCAGACTATTCTCATCACTTCCAGATGTGTTACCATCTGTGAGAGGTGAATCATTAAAAATTTAATGGATTTGAATTCTCTTTACCAATAGCCATCACTACTGGAGTAGCCAATGTTTTGGTGTGTAAGACCATGGTACATTAATAACCATATGATTTTTAGCAAATCATCAGCTTATCAACGGATTTGTTAAGTCTTTACCAAAAGCCGTACCCTTTTGGACTAGTCAATTCTTTGATGGAAGAGCACCTCATCATGGTGAATTGATTACCATTTATGGTTTTCCACAGCCTTTACCACAAGCCATAACCTTGTGGGCTAGCCAACTCTTTACTTATCTCAGATATGATGAGTTGAATACCATACAATTTTTGGCAAATTGTCAGCCATAAACGGATTTGAGCAATCTTTACCTGTAGCCGTTTGCTCAGGATTAGCCAGTCCTTGTGTTGATAAGACAAGGTGGACTGATAACCTTTTGTTATGTTAGTGCAAAGCACCTCCACCAAGTGAGAAGTTCCAATAATCTCACTTATCAGCTTGAACACATACTTAATCCAGCATCGTCTATAAAAGAAATAGAAGACAATTTTTTTTTCTTTTTTTTAACACTAACAGAATTAAAAATAAAACTACAAGACTTAAAAATAACCTAAATGCTGGTAAGTATTTATACTTTACATACTTTACAGTTTGACCTCTCCTTAAGTAGAACATCCCCTTAAGACCAACTAGGGGTTCATCATACCAATGTTAACTACAAGATAATTGAACCTAGGTCCATCAAATGCTTTAGTTAACAGGTCAGCAACATTAAAATCTGTATGTATTTTCTCCACTCTAATCAACTTCTTTTCAAAGCAATCTCTAATAAAGTGATGCCTGATTTCTATATGCTTAGTTTTAGAGTGATATACTGGGTTCTTAACAATACAGATAGTACTCGAATTATCTATGTGGATAATAGTATTCATAAAATTCAAACCATAGTCCAGCATCTGATTCTGAATCCACAAGACTTGTCCACAGCAGTTTGCAACTGCAACATACTCAGCTTCAGTGGTTGAATTAGCCACAATTGTATGCTTCTTGCATTGCCAAGATATTAACCTTCTTCCAAGGAATTGACAACCTCCTGTTGTGGATTTCCTATCAAGGCTTGCACCAGCATAGTCACTGTCTGAATAAGCTGTCAGGTCAAATGATGATTCCTTAGGATACCAAAGGCCCAAATTAGGTTTACCCTTTAGATACCTAAAGATTCTCTTCACAGCTTGAAAGTGTGAAGTCTTTGGTTGTACCTGAAAACGTGAACAAACACAAACTGCATACATAATGTCAGGTCTAGAAGCAGTAAGATACATGAGGGAACCTATCATGGATCTGTAAAGATGCACATCCACATCAACAGCATCTTCATCTTTTGTCAAAGGTACCTTGCTCTCCATGGGAGTGACTGCAGTCTTCACATTTGTGAACTCAAACTTCCTCAAAATTTCTGCAACATACTTGTCTTGAGAAATAAAAAGTCCATCATCCTTTTGTTTTACTTACAGTCCCAAGAAAATGTTAGTTCTCCCATTGAGCTCATCTCAAATCTGCCTTTCATTAAACCTTCAAATTCTTCACACCAAGACTTTCTTGTTGATCCAAAAATGATATCATCCACATAAATTTGGACAAGAATGATATCCTTCTGGTCTCTTTTAATGAATAAAGTCTTGTCAATTACACCCCTGATGTACCCATGTTCTTCTAGAAACTTTGAAAGAGTTGCATACCAAGCTCTAGGAGCTTGATGAAGACCATATAAAGCTTTAATAACCTTGTACACTTGATTGGGGTTAGCAGGATCCTCAAAACCAGGAGGTTGGTGTACATACACTTCTTCTTCAATAGTGCCATAAAGAAAAGCACTTTTGACATCCATCTAATACACTTTGAATCCCATGTATGATGCAAAGGCCAAAAATAACCTGATAGCCTCAATCCTGGCTACAGGAGCAAAAACCTCATCATAATCTATGCCCTCCTCCTGTTTGTATCCTTGTGCTACCAGTCTTGCTTTGTTCCTTACAACTACCCCTCTTTCATCCCTTTTATTCCTGAAGACCCACTTTGTACCAATGATTTTAGCTCCATTAGGTAGATCTACAAGAACCCATACTTTCTGTAGCTTGAACTGCAACAACTCTTCTTACATAGCTTGTACCCAACTTTCCTCCCTCAAAGCTTCAGAAACTGTAGTGGGTTCACTTTGAGAAAGGAAGCAAGCAAATAAACAATGTTGTTGGTCCTTATGATTGACCCTTTGTTGTTGTTTGATCAGGCTGATGAGTGCAAGTGAGTCAGACTGATGTTGCACTCTACTTCTGGTTTGAACAGTAGACTTTGGATCACCAATTATTTGGCTCTTGGGATGAATGGTGTGGATCCGGAGAGTGGGAGTTGGACTTACATCCACTTCTGTGGGTAAGTTGTTGAAGTCAGTAATGACACCTCCTTCATCATAGGAAGCTCCTTCAAAGATACCTTCATTTGGATTTGAGAATACTTCAAGTTCTGGCATCTCTGAATCAACACAAACAGCACTTGAAGAAAGGTCTGGTTGAGCAACACTACCAGAATTGAAATTGGAAGCACTGATAATGTTAGGAGTTGCTTCTTTGCCAGTATCTTGAGGCTTGATTTCAGAATCCTTTTCTTGAGAAGAAGAATTCTTGATTTTTGCTTCAGCTGCAGCAGACTTGATCTCTGTAGAAGGAATCACAATAAGCTCTTCCATATCATTAGTGTTCCCTGTATAAGAAGGATCTTTGGTACCTGCATTGTTATTAACTTCTTTGGTACCTGCATCAGGGTTAGCTTGATTCTCCTTGGAGACAGTAATATAATTCATAGAATCAGTTAAATAATCGATATCAAACATCCATCTATGACCAATTCCCTTTACATTGGGTTTTTCTTCAAGAAAGTTTACATGCAGATTTTCTTCTACTTTCTTGGACACTAAGTTGTAAACCCTAAAGGCCTTACTGTTTAATGCATATCCAACTAAAAACCCTTCATCAGACTTCCCTTCAAACTTTCCAAGAACACTTAAAGTATTAAGAATGGTTACATGACATCCAAAAGGCCTTATATAGCTAACAACTGGTTTATGGCCAAACATAAGCTCATAAGGGGTTTTGTTTTGAGGCTTGGTCACTCTAACCCTATTAAAGATGTAGCAGGCATTGTTGACTGCTTCAGCCCAAAATGGTGTGGGTAAAAGTGAGTCTGCTAGCATAGTCCTAGCTGCCTCAATAAGTGTCCTGTTCATTCTCTCAGCAACTCCATTCTGCTGAGGAGTTCTTGCATTACTGAACTGTTGTTTAATTCCTTTATTACCACAAAAGTCTAGCATGCTCTTGTTTTTAAACTCAGTGCCATTGTCACTCCTAATGATTTTAACTCTTTTATCAAGAAGGCTTTCAATCTGCCTAATGAAAGTTTGAATCAAAGGTGTAGTTTCATCCTTCCTAGACATAAAGAACACCCAACAATATCTAGTACAATCATCTGTAATAACAAGACAATAGCAGGCATGATTTATACTATGGACAGATGTAGGGCCAAAAAGATCCATATGTAAGGTATGTAAGGGCTCAGTGATTAATCTTTCTAATTTAGCCTTACAAGATGCCCTGTGTTGTTTTCCCTTGTTACAAGCCACACATGTATGATCATTTTTAAACAATTTTGAAGGCAAACCTCTCACAAGGTTATTCTTCACAAGTTTATTCATATTTTTGAAATTCACATGGCCTAACCTTCTGTGCCAAAACTTAGATTCATCCAAAGTAGCTTTTGCAATCAAACAGGTAGTACTTTTTGCAGGATTAGATGCTTTCATATCAAAACTGTACATGTTGTGTTGTCTGGGAACTTTAAGAAGAATCTAATGTTCCTCAGGCATCTTAAAGTCCGGAGTCAACACAAGACAATCATTTTCAGTAAAAAGCACCTTATGCTGAGTATCACAAATTTGTGATATTGAGAAAAGGTTGAACTGCCCAAGTTATTTCACAAAGGATACATTGTCAAATTCTATGTTGCCCACTATTATTCTTCATTTACCAGTTATCTGTCCCTTGCTTCCTCCAAAAGTAACAGAACCTCCTTTGAATTCTTGAAAATTGTTCAGATAGTTCTTGTTACCAGACATGTGCCCAGAGCATCCACTGTCAAAGATTCCTCTATCTCCCATATAGTAAAGTGGATGATCCTACACAAAAAGAAGAGAAATTAGTTTCTTTTAGGAACCCAGGCCTGAGTAGGCTTGGGTCCGCCTTGTGGATCAACATACTTAAATTTCTTATTTGAACCTGATCCACTGTTGTTTTGGGATTTATTCATGGATTTATTTTTGTTTGAATCCCAAGACAAACATGCTGAGGTCTTAACAGCAGAACCCCCATTCCCCTTTACAGCATTGGTTTTTAAAGGTTTTGCTGTTTGCTTTACAACTGGTCTCCTCACAGGTGAAGGTGATTTATAAAAATTATTTCTTTGAAAGTTTCCATTCACCTGTGGCTTTTGAAATGGTTGTCTGGGTCTCACAGAATTAACATAACCAGTATTCACATTAGGCCTCATAGAATCACTATTTTGCCTATTCACATTAAAGTTCCTAAAGCCAGACCTAAAATTTTGTCTACCAGTATTAACATAGGAGTTAGGTCGGGTAGAGTAAAATTGTTGAGCTGGTCTGAGATTGAACTGGTTGGCATGATTAATCCTGTTAGCATTATTCCAAACTGGTTTATTAAAGACATGACCAGTGTTTGCATTCATTCTCTTTTGCTCAGCCTTTCTCTTCATTCTCTTTTCATGAAAATCACAGTCCCTAATCAAGTGACCTAGACTTACACAAACAAAACATCTTTCAGGAGCATAAGTGTAACTACTCCTAGATTCTCTGTGAACACTATTGCTTCTAGGTGACTCATTCATTTTAACAGATTCCATAGGAGTTTTTATGTGCTGGGCACAACTAGGTTTGACTGTCTCAGGCTTTGGTTTAGTCACTACAGGTTTAGTTACAACAGGTTCACACTTCTTAACAGCTTTGGGTTTAGGACTCTCTTTGGTTTCACTCTTTGGCTCAGATTTAGAGTCATCAGAGACAGTTCCAATGGAACCTACAATATCATTAGATTGACATGTAGAGTATTCACTGGTCTTGTCTTCTGAGGAGGTTGACCCAGGCAATTGAGGACCTTTCTTTCCATACACAAAAAGTGAATCATCTAACTCTTCTTTTTCAAGAGGAGTATAGTCATCACTCAGTGGTGGTGGTACTCCCTTAAAGTCACCAGTCTTAACAAACCTATTATACAATGGTTTTCCCTAATAATCATCTTCTCTAGACTTAAAGATTGCCTTTTTCTCATCTTCCTCATATCCTAAGCCACATTTTTTATTTGACTTTATTTGAGAATCTCAACATTTGAACAGATTATTATTTGAATTGTTCCACTGATCTACCCGTTTTCTCAAATCATCCCTCTCCTTTTGAATTCTAAGGCCCATTTGTCTATACCTTTTAAGCTTTTCATCTTGTTCATATATTTTATTAGCTTGAAAGTATAGTTTTTCATTTAAAGCAGTATGTTGGTTTTGAAGGGTGACCTTTTGTGCCTCTAGTGTTTTTACAGCATTTTTATGTGCTAAAAGATTTACTTCTAGGTCACCTATTTGTTCTAAACGCTCATCACATAAAGCCTTAATATGATTGTATGAATTAGTACATAATTTAGAGCATAATGATACCTCATTATCAATGGCCATGAGAGCATGATCAGACTCCTCATTCACTCTTAGATGCTCACTCCAGTTAATTCCTCCAGCTTCCATTGTCAGCAAGCTCATCTGATTCTTTTTCAGCTTCCCATCTTCATCTCTTTTCCCATCAGCAGACTTCTTCTCTGGACAGTTCTTTGAAAAATGTCCATGCTTGTGACAGTTGTAGCATTCAACTGTCCTCTTTGTATATCCGACTGGTGATTTGTTGTTGAAGTTGATGGTTCTTCCAAATTGCTTCTGAAATCATTTGACCCTTAAAGCAACCATGGCAATGTGCCATTTTATGTCCATCTCCTCAACTTCAGCATCATTAATCTGTTCTAAATCTTCACTAATAAAGCTTTCATCTTCCGTTTGGTTGGCAAAGAAAGAATGGATCACCTCATCAGTGAAACTTGAAGCAAATCTTTCACTTGAAGGAGTTTCATAGATACCAGACCTAACACTGCCAGGCTTAACCTTGTAAGTACTGCTTTTGTTCTGAGATACAAAAGCAACATTTGATGAACTGGTAGTTGCCTGAGTGTTGTTACTGATGTCCCGTTCAAACATCCTAAGATTATTGTACAGGTCATCTGGTGTCATAGAGTCTACCTCCTCCTTTATCCTCATCGCCACAGATACATTAGCCCATTCTGATGGTAAAGATCTAAGGAACTTGTGGTTTGCATCCTCATTCGAAACTGCAGCACCATGACCTTCCAGCTGTGTTAACAGATGTTGAAATCTGTCATATCCCTTCTCCAATCCTTCAGTCTTTGAAATACTGAATGTCTCAAACTGCTGTTTAAGAACAGCCTTTTGCATCTTCTTAGAGTTTGCATTCCCTCCAAATCGTTTCTTTATAGCCTCCCACATCTCCTTAGCATCAACCATGCCATGGAACCTTTGTAGATGCTCCTTAGGAATAGCCATAAGAAGCAAGGTTCTGGCCTTCTTTTCCTTTTCCACAGCCCTAATCTCCTCAGCAGACACTGGTGGCATTATTCTTAGCTGTCCATCAGTCCCTTGTGTGACTCTTTTCCTAGAGTTTCCTCTTTGGATAACCTTCCATACATCACTGTCAATATACTCCAGATAATGTTCCATCTCCATGGCCCATATATCATATTCTTCTCTTTTCAGTAATGGAAGTTTTATGTTTGAGATTGTGGTTGTGGAGGGGATGGGTTGTTGTTGTGTTTGGGAGTTACTGGATTCAGGTTTTCCTTCATCTTCATGGTTTGAACTCTCATCCTCACTGTTATGGATTGAAAAAGTTTCAGTGTTGATTGGCTTTTCAATTTCAGACATTGTGTAGGGTGAATAGGAATTGAGTGAGAATAGGTTTTGAGGTTAAGTGTTCTTCGAACTCAGAGTCTCTCGCCTTCTCTGATACCACTTGTAGGTCCACGAATTGTATATGGATCTCTAAGTATCTTTGAATACTTAGTAGATGATCTGGATAAATCCAATCAATCTAAGTGAGAAACTCTTAACGATTGTTAATGTTAATGCGGAAACTTAACAAGAACAATGAAGAACACACACAGAGTTAACACTAACTTCGTATATTACTTTGATCTTGATTGTGTAAAAGTCGTACAACTCACTTGTTAAACTAACAATCTTAGGGATCCTTTTATACACTAAGGAAACCCTAATACTAACCGACTAAGAAGATATTCACGAATCTTCTATAAAGATACCTACACGTTTTGTATCTTTTCCTAACTTATCTCTAACAAACTTTCCTTAGATCATGACCAGACTTAACATAATAAGTCAACCAGACTTAATACAGACTACCAGATCTAATATGTATTACCAGACCTAATACATTAACAGACCTAATATCAGACATAGCACCAGACTTAAGTCTGTCTTCACTTGATCCTTAGGATAATTCCCACCAGGGGGGATGGTTATGTGACGAAACATATGAGTTTTTGAATGATTTGGAGTTTAACGAGAAACTCATGAGAAATTCATGTATTGACACATAACCATCACCTTTCAGATCATTTTGATATGTACAAAGTGAAAAGGTTTTGATGAAATCACTCTCCCCCTCAATCAATGACCCATGGTAAAACATCAATAAAAATAGTTGTCATTGATTGAGTGATAAATTTTATGAAAATTTGAATCCAGATTGATTTCCAAGCAAAATCATATGGTACCACCAAGTCTTTGCACAAATACTTTCTTGAAAAATCATAGAAGAGAAAGTATTTGGCGATAAGAAAGAAGATTTCTCTTCTTATGCAAGAAATGATGCACTGAAACGTACATCAGATCGAGGGTGCACGAATATAAAGTAATTCACTCTCGGATGAACGGCACCCTTTGCGAGGAACAACCGTCTTTTAGGCGACGTGTTTTCCTCATTTTGAAAACCGGGTTGCTATCTGAAGTAATAGCAAGCCATATAGGCATGTTTGAAACTTCTGCTCGAACTTCATTTAAAGACCCGTGTCATTATTGAATGACATTTCTAGGACCGTAAATGTTATCGATACCAGAAGACATGCCTTGAAACAACTATTTTTGGTATTTTCTATTTTTCATATTTTTATGGTTTTTGTTGGTTTTATATTTTTGTATTTTGTTTTTATAAAAGTTTTATGAAATTGGAAAAAAAAATATTTTTGTGTTTTTATGATTTTATGTATTTACAAAGGATACATGAAGAATTACCACCTTAATTCTTCTGTGATGGAAAAGAATTCAATCAGATCGTTTTCCGCCTTTGACCCCTTGCTGATATAGTCAAACGATTGATTGAGCTCATGAGAATTTGATTGAATGACCCTTTATGAAGATAATTCTCCAGAACTCGGGTCTGGAGTAAGATTATGGTGGAGGGGTTCATTATCACTCTTAGAAATTTGTTCTTCAACCCCTTGATGAACTTGATGCAGCAGCTCTGAGAGTGGTCTTTAAACAACCTTACTTCTTATAGCTTCCTGAATCTTCTCAGCTGCCATCTCTTTACTTGCAGAAGAACAATGTGAGCAAATCTAATTAGGGATTAAATCTGGCTTTTCACTCTCCCCTAATTAGTGCTCTCCCCCAAACTGACAACCTTTATGATAAATGCCCAGAATATGAAGAAGTCTTTTGATAATCAAATGCCTTCCGTCTTTAGTCTTCTAACACGTAGCGGAAAATGTAGAACAAACTATAGACTCGACCTTCTTCAAGATTTTCCATTTGGGGAACAGAATATCAACATCTTCATCTCACAAAGTGCATTCTAGTAATATTACATATAACAAATCAGCCCGTAACGTACATATGTACCCACCACAAGTTGAAACGATAACACCAAAGTAACAGGTTGAAGCACTGATCATCTCTGCGGATATCAACTCCGGAATAAATGATTAAGCTCGATCACGTGAACCTATTGTGCGTCCCTGATGTACACATATCTCTCCCCTGATGGTTGCGATCTCATCGGAATCAGCATAACATTGTGTACATGAAGCATTAACCAGAAGCACTTTACCATAAATCATATCAGCTCGTGTGAAGATGTCGATAAGCAATATCATCTCACGTTCCAAATATCCTTCTCATATTTCTTCCCACTGAAAGCTGAAGTAGTATATACCACAAGTATTGAGAGACCACTTCCCCCACGTAGTTGGAATAATACACCAAACGCCACGAGTTAAGACACTGATTTTCTCTGCGGTTATGACATTTGTCTTCCCGGGATAACTTCAATTAGGAAGAAGTATTAAGTTCATCAAGTGTACTCGTTGTGCGTTGAGATGTATGTCTCCTTCCCCCTTGCTGGTTTTGATACCTCAGAATCAGCAACACATTATACACACATATACTTGATATCTTGTGAGAAGAACAGAATTAACTCAAATGTATCCTGTGAGAATCAACTGCTGTAAAGGCTCTCTCTAATTGGGTTATTACTCCCTCCCAATTAGTACGCCCTTTAATTTATTTGCTCCCTCCCAAACTAACAACCCGATTGATATAACCTTGATGCTTGTTGAAGAAGTATCTCTCAATTCTGCCCAAATTGTCTTCAGTCTCTTATCTTGTCATGCACAGCGGGAAATGAATCATAGACTGATAATCTGTAACTTCTTCACGGGTTTGTTTGGGAAACGTCATGTTGACATCTTTAACTCACTTAGAATGCTTCTAGTTCTTTGATAAAAGCCCCGATGTACACATTTCTCCCTCCATGATGATGACGATCTCTCAGAATCATCATAACTATGTGTACATAAACATATCAACTGGAAGCAACATACAAATCAATACCCCATGAGTGGATGTCGATAACTATTCTCTCAACAATTCTCCTCAGATCAACCTCTAATTAAACCTCTTTCCACTTCCACTGGCTAATAGTAAATGACCACGTATGGAGAAAACCTGATATACCAAACTTGAAATTGAAGTAGAATTCCCCGTTCTTGTGACTTAAGCTTGCACAAATGTTGGAAGAACAATGTAGAGAATTTATGCTCCAAGCAATTCTCTAAGTACTCAATACCCAACCAGGTATGAGACATTAACACCTCTTGCGATTATCCACAACGTCATCTGCGTGTGACACTGAGTACGTGATAGTTAACCAGGTCTTCAACCATCAGCCCCGACTGCTGGTAACTAGATAAACCAAGTCTTCAACTTAAATCTTAAGCACGAGCAAGTTATCATTGAAAGTCATGCATCCATCCAACCCCGACTTCAAGATAAAATAAGATCACGCCTTTTGTGAAAGTCAACTTCAATCTCAAATAAGGGATACCAAATAAACTCTGTGATCACTTGACATTCCATGTCCAAATTCTTAGCCGTTTTGACGTTTTAGCCAACATTTTCTTTTATGTTCTTGTGGTTGATTTACAGATTGCACATTGGGAGGAACAACAATCCGTGATGAAAGAGATTCTCGTCCATGTCGGTGACTTGCTCAGTTGCTTCTTCATTCTCAATGATCTTTGTCATGATTACATTCCCTTGCTCATCCTTTTCCTCTTGATTACCGGGTTGATTAACCGGATCTGAAGAGGGAACAGTAGTAATGGGTCCAACCTTACTGGGTTGAATAACCGGATTGGGTTGGGTACCGCTAGTTCCTCCTTCCTTCCCGGGTTGATTAACCGGACTCGGAGGTGGTTGAGGGAAGTTTCAACTATCTTAAGTTGCCTTGATCAGGTCATTGAGTTCAGTATCTTTTGCTTTGCCAGTTTTGAAGACAACATTTCATGAGCTTTCGTATGTCAACCAACTTTTTCGTGTCAGCTTCATCCTCTTTTAGTTTTCTTTTCCAATACAAACTCTTCAGAACCAGGTTCTGGGAAAGGAATACCAAGTAACGGATCATTATTCAAGTGTGCAACTTTGATATCATGAAAGTCATCATCAACACCATGAGGAATAACTGGAGATTGGCTTTCTTGAGTAGTCTGAGTTATACTTCTAGAGGGTGCATCTTGATCAATGGTGATTGATGAAGGTGAACCAGTTGAGTAGTTGGGTCAGCAGGAACCGGAGCAGGAGCTTCAGGAACTTGATGATCAACATTCGTTGGAGGTTGGAAGTATTCATCAAACATAGGTTGAAACAATGAATCCCAGTCATCATTAGTTAATGAAACATTAGGTGTTGGAGGAGAATCGTATGACCATTTATCAGACATCAATCAACATGTAGTTTATTCACACTTCTCCCCCTCAAAAATTGCATAAGAGGTTGCCATTTTTGATTGAACAAGTGAATAAGAATTCGATCAATTGTAAGTATATCCACTTGATGACTGAACGAACATGGAGAAAGCATGAAGCATGTTGTTGAGAATGGTCATAAACAAGAAGATTTCTCTTCTTCCGAAGATAAGGCGCACTGAATCGTACACCTTTCTTTTCTTTGATGAACGGGGCCTGAAGTGTTGTCAGCAGACGCCATTGTCGATGAAGAACGAGGCTTGAACTGAAGTGTACAGACGTCATTGTGTTGTGCATCAACGTTGAGTTTCTTTAACCCCTGATTGATGAGATATCAGTATTTTCGGCACCCAAACTCTGAGTCTTTCCTTAATAGGATTGAACGATGTACCTGCACTTAAGTCAAGACTACCTGCATTGACATTGAGAGTTTGTTTGCATTTATATGGGTTAGTGATATCAGCATCTATACCATTTGGGGTTCCACTGTCAACCTTGGTTTTGCAATCAGTGAACATCTTCCTAGTAGGTATCCATCTAAGACCAATCGTTTTGACAATTCTACCCGTGGGTACCCACCTAAGGTTATATCTAGGAGATGTTTTCCTTTTAGGTGGAGCGGAAAGAGATGTGGGAGCCTCACTTGGTTGAGAAATCCTACGTCCTATATTGATCCACTTCTTAGGTTTCTGAATCTTGTCTTTTGGTTCAACGGGTTTGTTTTTACTTGTCTTAGTCGATTGTGCCTTTGCACCTGAATTCACCTTTTGAAGATATTTTGAAACACAGACATCATGATTAGCTTGAAAGATGCATTTCAGACATGTAGTACAGACAAATTCAGCACTTTTGTTGAAAACAAGAAGTTTGGCTTTGTCCTTACACGCGATTAAAAACTGTTTTGTTTTTGAAACAGACTTTGAATTACTAGATTGGGCTTCTCTGTGCACATCTTGATTGTTTAAGAAACTACTCTTAGAGGCTAGCCAATTCCTATTTGTTTGTTGAGTGCTCATAGGTTTTGGTTTGCTACTACTAGTAGTGTTCTGTAATATAGTGGAAGGCATCACACGAGGTTTAGAACCTAGAATTCCGTCTTTTTGGGGTAGTGCATTTTTCCTAGCTTTTTCTAGATCATAGTTCTTGTACATGTCATTTATGCCATAAGACACTTCACATTTGCTGCTCGGTTTAGACACAGTTTTCGAACTAATTCTAGATAAGCCAGGCATAGTCACGTGTTTAGGTTTAGTAGAAGCATATGCATTTTTCATAGGCCAAGAGTGTGGAGTGACTGGTTCTGTCAAATCATTTTTCTCAACAACTTGGGAGGCAAACCGAGATTTTGAAAAATTAGGACGTTCAGATTTAAATGCAGTTGGTTGTCTAACCACTGATTGTTTTCTGATATGTTGTAGAGGCAGTTTCCCCAAGACTGATGGTTTTGCAAACTTAGTATCCACGCTATGGCCAGACAATCTTCTTAATTTGTTTTGCAATGCAGCATGTGCAAACACCTTTGCTTGAATTTGACCTTTTAATAGCTCATTTTCCTTAACTAATGTATCCATACGTTTACATTGTTCATTCAAAAATTGACCATTGTTGCCCGAAGTTAGAGATTCATTTTGCAATTTAAGTTCAAGAGAGATACAATTTGCCTCTATTTTTGAAAAATCTTTATGAAACTGGGCAATGGTCTTTTTGAGACAAGTATTTTCAAACTCGAGAGTTTGGCTTGAGGATACATTTGTTTTGTTTACATTTAATGGATCAAACAAAGGTAGTTTGACAAGATGTTGGTCAATATTCTGAACAACCCATCCTTCATTTCTGAATTTAGGTTGTTCAGTAAGTTGACTAACATGAGCAGATATATCATGATCGACAATTGATTGTACCTCAGCCATTGGTTCTTTGTCAATGATGGGCTCAGTGTCATAGGTGGGCTTGATATCTGCACAATCAGCATCTATATCATTCCCCGATCTGCTTCTCTCATCATGCTTATCATGAGCATCAACTTCTGCTTTTGAAGATGCGGGTTCTATGTCTTCATTGGAGGTTTCTGCAATATCTTGTTCTTGTTTCTTTTTACAAACTTCAGTACTTGTTGAATCATAGGTCACTATTACAGAAGGCTCGGTAACTCTTTCCTCTGTGGAGTTTTTTGCAGCTTGTCCTTCCATAATCGAATTACCAATCCCTGTTTCAGAAGCAGTAGCATCGGATTCCTCAATAGAGCATTTAGCAGGAATTTCTTGTTCTTTAACTTTCGGAGTAATATCAGTGTCACATTCCTTTATTGAATCCGTAGCTTCGGTCACTTCTGTTATCACATCATTTTGTACTTCGACCCCACTAGAATGTATGACATCCCATTCCTCACTAGGGCCTTTAGTAACCTCTATATCATCGGCAACTGGAGCAACAATGGTATCTCCACATTCCATAATAGAGTCGCCAACTTCTATTGTCACCAATTTCACACCCCTCGGTTCTTCGACCTCACTAGGATCTTTGTCATCACCCATACCCGATACTTTAGCAACAACATCATGTTTTTCAACACTTGTTGGAACAACTTCAATTTCATTTACATCAACATTGACCTCATCGGTCTTCACAATCGGGTGACTTGTTACATCAATTTTCCTAGCATCTGCTGAGATATTTTGCTTGCTCCTTTCAATTTGGCCACTACATATTGTAACAACTAAACTAGCATCCAATGCTTTACACGAATCAACATCAGTCACTCTTGATTGCATCAGTTTTTCATTCATCATGATGGCATACTTTCGTTTGTGTTGTGCTCTTTCATCAATGTACTTCTTAACATTGCCCATGTGTTGGAGCAGTGTTTCTCTGAACATGTTTACTTTGATTCTAGTGTAATCAGCAAAGTACTTTTCTGTCATATGACTGTCATAATCCCAAGTGTATTGCGAATCGATGAATGATTGAAATTGTTTGTTGATCACCCAAAAGGCAACCATGGATCCATTTTCATGAAATTCTTCTAAGTTAAGTTGTTGTTCTAGTTGATCCAAGTTCAGGAACATTATGCCTGTGAAGGTCTGAACATCTTGACTAAAGAGTGATGGAAATGCTCGTTCGAATGCTCCCATGGAACTAGGTCTTTCTGAGAGAAGCTTGAGATGTGAGTGAAGTAGTCGAAAGTATTTCACGCAACTTCTTTTTGCATTATCTTGCAATTGTTGTAACTGATGAAACTCTCTCTCTTGCGAATTCGAGCACAAAGACTCCATATTAGCAGTATCTGACTCAAAAATGTTTGTCTGTACAAAAATGTTTGTCAGTTGTACTTTGTTGGGAATCTTATGTTCATCGATCATGTCGTACAATTTAAGTATCTCAGATATGACAGAATCCGAAGAGTTTGACATGATATGAACGTGCACGGGATTTTACAAATCTATGATTTAAACCGAGAAATAGAATCTTTCGCGGGACTTTACAAAATCAAGAAGAAACCGTGAAATGATGCTTGATATGTGTTATGATAATCGTTGGATCAGTACAATGATTAGAGATTGTGTGTAAGACGTGATGATCGTTTGATGGACAAGGTGATATGTTGTTTAGTTGTGATTTGGTTTGGTTGATGCAAGTTGTTATGGTGAAATTTTGGTCTGAAAACTTAAAACCTCAATAACTTCATTCCGGAGGTGATTTGGGCCTCGAAAAATTCGTTTCACGACATTGTCGTGAAACCTCACAATATTCAGGCTGTTCCGGTCGTTTTGACAGGTATTTCGCTGAAAACGGAGTTACGGCTCAAAAGTTATGGCCGTTTGAAGTTTTGACGTAAAAAGTCAACTTTGGTCAAACCGCAAGTAGTCAAATCGCAGGGACTCAACTCGCAACAAGCTCAATCAACTCGCAATAAGTGTCAACTCGCTAGTCTCAGCAAATCATTGAAAATACCAACTCGCTAGAACCAAATCGCTAGTGCCAAATCGCTAGTGCCAAATCGCTGGAGCCAAATCGCTAGGATCAAATCGCTACTTCCACTACCCGACGAGTCTGACAACTCGCTAGCACAAAATGACAAAACAGTCGCTGTCACTGAAAATACCAACTCGCTAGAATCAACTCGCTAGTGCCAAATCGCTGGAGCCAACTCGCTAGAATCAAATCGCTGACACACTAAACGATACAAGAGTCAACTCGCTACCACAAAAATCCAAAACAGTCGCTATCTAGCGATTTGTCTTTTTTCCCAAATCCGGTAAAGTTATCAACTCGCTAGACTAAAGCTTCTCAAATCGCTAACAAGAAATTTTTACCGTAGCTCAACTCGCTAGTAAGAAACACGACCTAAAATTCATCAAACACCAAACCAACGAATGATTTAACCTATCCAAGTGAAAAACTAAGTATCTCTAACACCTCTAATCATGAAAGTACAACCATATCATCAAATAGAACACAAACAAGATCAAACCAAGGTGTTTTCAAAGAGAAACTTTTCAAACCAAAAACAACCACAAAACCACTCCTAAATCCGAATAACCAAGCCCCTAGGGTGAAACCATGGCTCTTGATACCAATTGTAGGCTATTCTAATACATTAACACGTTTGGTTTTGAGTTGTTTGGATCGACTAGTATAAGAATTTTAGAAAGAGAAAGTTAGAGAGAGAAAGAGATTGGGAACCTTGAAAGAAAAAGAGAAAAGATTAGATTAAAGTGAAGGTCCAACCATCTACCTTGCATGGTAGAGAGTATTTATAGTACAAGAGAAAAACGCCCCGTGTGGGCTGCGGATCAGGTATACAGTGGGTAAAGACCCGTCCTTCTTCCGCGGTGTTACTTAACTAATCTATAACTAACTAAAACTAACGTAACTACGAGCTAATCACAATGCTATTACAAGAATGAGGTGACCGAGTCTTTACTAGGAATATTTGTATTCCTAACAGTTTTGCACATAAAGACTCTTTCATACTCCTTTTTAAGTAAAGCATTATAAAGCATCATTTTTGCTTCATTATTTTTGGCAATTAATTTCTTTTGCTCATCACTATGACGAGTAAGTGAAATACCCTCATCCCGACCACTTGTGATATCTTTTATTATAGCCTTATGATCACCTTCAACAATAATATACCATAGATCTATATCTTTTGATTTCTCATAAGTTTCAAAGCGATTTTTCCAATAGATAAATCCATTTGGTTCAAATAGTGGTGGTCTTTGCATAGATTGCCCTTCTTTGAAGTTTTCAAAATCCATGGATCGTTTCAAGTTTTAAAATACAATATATTTTAAAAATCTTGAGTAACATAGCTCTTGATGCCAATTGTGGAAAACTAGAAGGGGGGTTGAATAGTTTTACCGTTTTAAGATTCTTTTCTTTGTTATGTTTATGTGAAATTAATCAATGAAATAACAACAAGTAAAATGCAAGAGAGAAAGAAACGATCAAACCACGACACGAAGGTTTATAGTGGTTCGGTCTACAAGGACTCTTTTTCCTTGCCCTACTCCACTCCCGAGTCTCTAACTAGAGAGTATCCTTCACTAATCAACAAGCTCCTTTAAACCGGCGGAGAAAACCTTTACACGTCGCTTACACAATATTTCCGACACAAAGCTAGATGTCGAGTTCTTTTACAAGGGTACAACCACTCCCGTCACACTATGTATTTTGAAGACTAAACTACTAACCGATCACAACAGAGGTTTATGACGGTTTGGTACAGACAATGATGTATGAATGAATATACAACACACTATGATGAATGAATGAAGACTTGTGACAAACACTTGAAGCTTGTAAGTCTCTACTTGATGCTTTGATCTTCTTGCTATTTAAGAAGCTCACAAAAATGAATATGAAATAAGTTAGATACGGGGAATGATGAGTAAGAGAGAATATACAATGTTTATGTATGTAAGTGTGTGTGAAAACAATTAAATGTGGCTTGCTATTTATAGGCCAACTGCCACAGCAAGCCACGGATCAGGCGGAACCAAAAACATGGTTCCGTCCGTGTATGGTTTTGGTTCCACGCGATCCTGACATGAGATCTTCCAAGATCTCGAAAATCTAGTCCATATCTTTCCAAAATATTTACCATATCTTTCCATGATCCTACAATGATATGCAATCTTAGATTTACTAGAGTAGGATGATCCAAGAGATGATGTAAACATGCATATTCATTTTGATTAAAAAGTTTAACAAAGTAAACTTGTAAAATGAATTTTGTAGTTAACTAAATGATGTTGTTTAAGAAGTAACTAGTTAGTTAATGAGTTAATAAAAATGTTTGATTACTTATGTTATCATAAGACACATTTTAATTATTTGTAAAACATACTAATCTTATTTTGACACCTAATGTGGCACTTTATTTGTTTTTAACATCTAATGTGGCACTTTTCTTAAAATGACTAAAATGCTATATATGAACAAACAATTTGTAACTTATGTTAAAATCTCTTTGTTTTGAAGAAAGACTTGTGACTATATATACAAAAGACTTAACTAGATTTATGTTTTGCTAAAATAAAGTTTATAATTGTCGTTAATAAAATATAGCAAAGATCGTAAAATATAAATAAAGTTTTTTAGACAATATTTGTATTAACACAATACATTGTCATTTAACTCATCTTACTTATTCCGCAAAGTAAGACAAGTAATTTCTTCAGTCATCTTTATAAGAATATAAACATTGATAACAGGTTTTTGCACGATAAATGGTTAGATGGGGCTAGGCTGAAAGATTAGTTTTCCAACATTTAGAAACTCAAGGAATGGATAGTTTAGTAAAACTAGACGATTATCCGTGCATAACAATGAGATTTTATAGCGGCAAATAGTTATAGTGATATTTTTGTTACACAAAACAGATAACCAAATTAGAATTATAACTATATGTTGCTATAAAATCTCGTTGCTATGCACGGGTACTCGTGTAGTATACTATTTTTTGGGTAAAGGGTTTCCCCGGTAAATGTATTACTCAAAAAAACGTTTAAGTACAATGGATGTTGGTGAATCCCACATCTCATCTCATTACATAAGCGATAGCTAACATAACAAGCACAACTACACAGAAAGGAGGACACGACTATACTAGATTACAATTGAATCAACAAAAATAATCTATTTCTACTTCAGACCATGATCTTTGATATCCAAATCATCACAAATAGCCTGTAGGTTATCAGACATATCATAACCTTCATACAAATCATCATCACACGGGTCATAATCATCATCCACTTTTGTTTTCGTCCATTGTTCCAACAGGCTCTTAGTAACATAACACTTTCACCTCCACTTTTTAAACTTGTCGATGCCACAAAACCTACAGTTTCATTGAACACCTCTCCCACTTCACTATCACTATCCGCATTAACCATAGAATACTTTTGTTAACATGATACAAATACTTTTTAAAATTCCATATGGTGCAATTTTTTTTTTTTTTGAAAAAATGTATCATATTTACATATTTGGAGGTGTAGCTTTTATATCCTATAAATATAATGAAATAACATTGTATTTTATCTATTTGCGACATAATTTGACCTCATACCTCTATAATATCACCAACTAACGCTTCTAAATTGCTTCAACATCTCGTAGGTACTCTCGAATTTGTATATTACTTTGCAGGTACCCGCTTGTTAGTATTGGAGAAGAAGGTGATGGGTTCAGTGAGCTGTGACAATAAGCTAACTGAACTCCTTTCGATCTCCTCAACATTTGAAGACTTCAAGACTAAGACAAATGTGTAAGTAACTGAAGAATGGGCGGGATATGTTTGAAAGAATAATTACAAGTACTTATCTCACAAATTCAACATATCCAAGTGTGGGTAAAGAACAAAGACATTGTCATTACTCTCTATCCGAAAGAGTGCTTGTCCCATTCCTAGAATAGTATTATGTAATAGAGACAAATGTACTAACGTATGTTGTCCATCATTGGGACACACACTTATTACCAAACAGGTATTACCCAACACTTAGCCTATAAATAGTAGAAGTTGTAAATGAGTAAATGAGTTAGTGCATTAAAGGTTGATTCATTCACAAACATTTTACTCCCCGAAATCAACTAAGTCCCTAAGAGCAGTGGGTACCCTGGAGCCATGGCTTCGTGCCATGGCTCAAAATTCCTTGCCACATCAGCAAAAACCTTTATGGCACCAGAAATCCCACGGCACCACATTCTGGGCGGTACCCACGGCACCATAAAATGTGGTGCCGTCGTCCACTTTTTTTTTTCTTTTTCATAAAATAAAACATACACAATATTAACTAAAATAAACTTCATTAATTAAAAAAAACACACATTACATTAAAAAAAAATGCATAAAAATAAAAATCAAGTTATAAATTCGTATGTCAAAGGGTAGCACATTCAACAAACATTGATATAAGCCCAAAAACAAACATTACAAACAATACTAGTACAAATTGATATAAGCCCAAATTTAGTATACTACTATTTAGGCCCAAACAAAATCAGTAAAACAATTAACCCTACTATTCATCCGGTATTCACTCTTTCTTCTACCTCTTCTTCCCCACTGCTCCCCAAACCTGCAAAAGAAAAAAAAATCCAAGACAAACGCAACAAACACAAAAACAAACACAAACACAATATACAAACACAACATACAAACATAAACATAGAAAACCCCACCAAAAAAGAGAAAAAAAAAAGAAAAAAAAAAAAAGGTAAAAGCCCCACGGCGTGGGCTGGTGGCTACGGCGCCAGCCACCATGGCGCGACCCACGGTACGGTGAGCCATCGATTTTTTTGGGCTGGTGGCTTGGCGCTAGGCTACCACGCCTACGTACCGGCTGCTCTAAACAAGTTTAGTTGGTTTGCATAGTTGTAACTCAAAGTAATACTTATTCCACAATACAATATATTATACTTTGAGTTTTAGAGAGGAGATCACATACAATATATTGTCATTCAACTCGTCTTACTTATTCCACAAAGTAAGACAAGTAAATTCTTTATTCATTTTAATAAGAATTTAAACGTTGAAAAGTTGTGCATCTCTACTTTACATTTAATAATTTCTCACAAAATCTTTTCATTACATTACTTTACCATGGAACTAGATTTGTTAACTATGTAGTTAAGTTAACCTCAATAAAAAGGAACAAGAGACATACACCTATCGTATGTAATAAAGATAAAGATAAACATAATATTAATGATACTCTTTTGTACACTATATAATAAAATACCTTAAAGTGACATTGTTCAAAAGAAAAGTCGGTTCTTCTAATAATATATATATATATATGGTACGCTTTTTATTATATGGCATGGTTTCAATAAAGTTTGCTTACATAAAAGGTAGGGGTGTTCAAAAAATCCGAGAAATCGAAGAATCGAACCGAACCGCTCAATCTGAAACTGAAAAAACCCGAAATCGAAGAAACCGAAACCCAAAAAAAACCGAAACCGAAAAAAACCCGCTTATCACGGTTCGGTTTCGGTTTTTATTTTTTGATATCCGCGGTTAACCGAACCGAACCGTGATTAATACATGAAGGTTTTTTTAACTAAATGTTCAAATAATTGTACAAGTATTAATTATATTATTTCACTAATTTTATTGTATAACGCCTTTTTCGCTCCTAATGTGAACATTTCTAAACATTTATGTGTTAAAGTTGATAAATGTGATTGTAATCTATAAACGTCGAATAACTATTATTTTGTTAATTGATTATGTATGGATATTTGAATGCAATTATTCTAACGGAATAACTTTTATATGAATATTATCTATTAAATGTCATTTAATTTTACTAAAATGACATTTTAAGTTTTAGAACATGTTATTGTTTAAAAGGTTAAACTCGATTAAATGTCTAAAATGGTTAACCGTAACCCGAACCGCGGGTAACCGCTCATTTCGGGTACCCGCTTGTCCGGTTACCCGCCTAGTACGGTTCGGTTTCGGATAGTAAAATTAATTACCTGGCCCGCGATGGATAATTTAAATCTTTCAACTAACCGAACCGAACCGCCCCGCGAACACCCGTAATAAAAGGGGTCGCTTGTTGTTTTGTTTTGGTGCATTGGTTGATCTTTGTTTAAATTTCTAATTCTAACAGCAACAATGGACGTTAAGGATCACAAATCGATCAAAATAGAAAAATATGCAGAAGAAAGTATAGAGTTGGATTTAGAAGAAGTTGTCGATGACGAAGAAGAAGATTGTGAAGAGTTGCAATTACCAAGGCCTACAAGTTGGATTGAACCAGGAACTGGTAATATTGTGCAAGGGATGGAGGTGTTTTCCCTGAAATATGAATTTCATGTTAGACCAAATTATAATCATACAAGACCAGGAGATGAATTTGATGTTTGCCCCATTTGTTATCACCTTTGGACTACTGACGGAACCCATCGACTCTGGTACCAGTCTATTCTATCCTAATTTGATTGATTTGGCAACATTCCTTAAGTATTGTAGAATGCTTACTTTCTTAATTATGTTGTGTGATGAGTGATGACTTATTATTGCAGTTGTCTTCCTTGTGGGCATATGTATGGATTGTCATTCATAGAGACATGGCTTCAAACCGGTAGCTCTCAGAAGGTGGGTGTTTTTCGTCCCCTTAATTTGTCTGAATATAATTCTAATTCACTTTTACCCAAAAACTATTGATTCTAAGAGTCAATTTTGTCTTATTATTTGTTTACCAACAGTGCCCTCAATGCAAGACCTTATGCACATTGAAGGATGTTAGACTTCTTTATGCAACTCGCCTTTGCATTCCTGATGCTACTGCCGCGGCTCATCAGATTGTTGCGGATCAAAAGGTAATCAATCGTTTTCTCATAATTCTTTCTTAAATACGCGCGTGCGCAGAAATTCTATTTTAAGAATCTCGGATGGAAGTCCATAATTTCTTTCAAATAATTGCAGGCATCCACTAGATGCTTTCCATACAGCTCGGCCGGTGTAAATGCATATAGGGATTATGAATTGGAACGGATTTTGCATGCATCGAACAAAAGGTTTGATGTTTTGAAACGACGGGCTGACGTTCTGGGACAGCAGAATGTTGCAATGAAACGACAGACTGAACTCTTGAACCTAAAGGCTCATGCAGAAAAACGGGCCAAGTCTCTGGAACAGCGGGCTGATGCAATGGGACGGGCTGATGCATTGCGACGCCGGGCCGATGCATTAGGCCAGTGGGCTGATGAATATCTACGTAAGGCGGATGCATTAGGCCGGCGGGTTGAAGCATATCATCGGTAGGCTAAAGGATTGATGCAGCGTCTTGAAGCATTAGACACAAGTATCTTGATTTTTAGACATTGCTTGAGGGAACATCGTGGGTTAGTGCGACAGAAGAAAAGTGAGCGCCGTGATGCAGCAGCTACTTGTCTCCAACGCTAATGTTATGCATCAAGATTATGATAACCTTGTATCAACATAATCCAACAACAGCAACATCATGAATCCCCCAAATTGGCATATGATTTTTTTTCTTGCTTGAGCGCGCGCATATTAGACAATGGATTCAACGATCCAGCCATTTGGAAATAATGCTTGTAAGTATACTCTCGTAGGGGGTGTTATATGTTTTAAGATTAACTTGGTAAGCAACCTACTCATTTTAAAGTTTTGCTTGGATGTATAATGAAGTTAATTTCATGCAAACACAAACTAGTCAACTGCTTATAAACACTTTAATTATAAGTAATTCCAAACATTATTGATGAAGGTGTTAGTTTTGTGGATATAAAATTAATAAAGTATGACCGGATTCGAACACGAGTCTTCGTTCTTGTACACACGTATTACAAGCGTTTCAATGAGAAAAGCTAGGTTCTTGAATCATAAACATGTAATAATCACTAAAGATCCAATTTTTATGTGTTTCGGTAATTAATTACACGGTATTAACGGCTCATGATGCCACTGTACTAAATGGTTAGAACGGCTCACCCATTATGACAAACTATAAGGTGAGTATTAAGTTGGTTTCGCATTAAATTGTGGCCTTAAAGAGACTCCACTCTGTCTCTCCGCTTGCTTGTGCGCCATATTTGGAGCTACCATGTATAACCATTATATGTACGAAGCATTTTAAGGCAAAGTTGTAAGTTTCACAACACCTCAATTAAAACTTTGTTGATTATGCTTAGTAAAGAAACTAATGAGTAAAAGTTTTTTATTTGAAACATATGATACAAGATGAATGCATGACATCTTTGTACATATTTTTGATTACACACATCAAAACTACTACCCTTTAATTTGAGTTATATGCCATCCAATGAAACGGAAACACCTGAGATTACTATTTACGTTATGTGAGACTTAGCTAGATGGTAATCAAAGGGTAAATCTCCATTTGTCGTGAGATCGAGCATGGATGCATTTGCAGTTTCTTAAGTTGGTTAACTTAATTGAGTTGATAGTGAGATCTGATCACTCAAGGCATGAGATGGGGATAAAACATGCTTACATTGCAACTGAAGTTGGCAAATATGTAAATCCCATAATTTCTAGGAATTGCAATTTGTATATTGGCAATTGAGGTTCGACTCGTACCTTCTTGAATACTTTCATTACTAGCAGATCAACTGATGTAATGGAACTATGTCAATTAGGATCCTAGCTTTAAGAAAATACTATGGTTTATATGAATATTTACCAACGGGTATTTTATTTTCTTAAAGATTTATTATCGAAAATACTAAAATTGAATTTTGTTAATTCTTTTAAATGTATTAATGCAACGCTAAACCGTAAACGAAGTTTAGGCTTTGGTAAATTGATCTAGTTCTGTTTTCAAACAAATGTTTGATTAAGAAAAATTTACTGAAAAGACACACAAAGTCTCTTTTCCATGAGAGAAGAATGAGACTCAATCCTATTCCTTTTCATGATTGAGAAAGGTATAACAGGAACATTAGAATTGTCTACATTCTAATATAACTCATAGCAATCTTTAATAGTTAAGAAAATTGCACATCTTATTTTCCATAGAAATATCATTACCCTCATTTGGTGAATGAATTCTTTTATAACAAACATGACATTTGGTTAAATGGAAAATATGAGTTATTAGAAGCTAGACAGATTATCGCAAAATTGTTAAAAGACAAGCTAGCATTATTTATCTAGTTGTTGTGCTTTAACATTTTAAAGGTGCTACATACCATTGTGGGGATGGTAGACCTATTAAAGAAGAAATTGCATTCCAAAATTCTTCAAGTTAATAGCATTGATGGATAATCCATCATATACATAGTAGAATACTCTTTTAATACCTAAGTAATTGTTACGTATGGGTTTTATTCAAGGTGTAGGAAAGTAAATAGCACAACTATTTGATTTGCCAGTGGGAGCGTTGTGTTGTGTTACTGAATATGGAGTTATTGTAATGTTCTCTAATTCGGTGGGAGCTACAAGCTTTATTTCCTGTGTAGTAACCCAGATTATCTTCAAGATAATTACTTTCAAATTGTAGACACTTATGTTTTAAGGATAGTTATGGGCGTTTCCTTACTAAACAAAGTAGTCCTACATCTACTTATTAATTCTATGACACAAATCATATTGAATCACATAAACAAACGTGTGTCGTGTTGTTTATCTGCTACATGATATTGTTCCATGCACAAGTGGGAGAATTATTTATTGTGTGCAAAGGAACAACACATAGAAATATGATTATATGATTATATTAAACGCAAGGTAAGTGATCTATGTTCTAATAGGACTTATACATTTAATGTGTAAGATTATCTTATATAGAACATGTGTCAAGATTATAACAAACACTACTTTTATGTCTTATGATATTCAAATTAAAAGAAACACTTGAAGATACAATTTACGTTATGTGAGACATAACTAGATTGTAATCTCAAGGTAAATCTCCACTTGTCGTGAGATCGGGCGTGGATGCTTTTACAGTTTCTTAAGTTGGATAATTCACAGAATGACATAAATAAATGGAGTAGTATATTAACTTGAAATTATTAATGAAACCAAGAAGGGTTGTTCATAACTACTTTAGTTATACATGTTTATGTTTTCTTTGTAAAGTTACAAACATGAAGTATTTTAATTAATACAAGACTTATAATATAAAGTAAGGCGTTAACTTGTTATGTTCTTTTATTAAAACATATACATAAAGTCAATGAGTTGATCAATGACTTATAACGTATAGTGGGATTATAACTGTTATGTCTTTTGACTTGGTCAAAGAGTACTTGTGTTATAAAGTATACAATTAGCTTGAAAATTCTATTATACCATTAGGTTTGACTTGGTTGGTAAATAGGTAAGCCAAAGAGTATATGGTTATCTTACATATGGATTATCTTATATATAATTAATTCTAATGAAATACCACAATGTCAAGTGGGATGTTCAGTTAGAAGAATCAAACTCTATTTATATAGTTTGATTCAAGATAACTATAACTTCTTTTCTTCCTAAAGTTATCAAGGTTAGAAAATTGAGTATGGATTGAATATACTCAATAAAACTCCAACCTAGAAGATTAAATAAGACACCATAAATTATGGAATGTGATGAATCACATTAAGTCTTAAAATGAAGTTCTGATTTTGTTAAACTGCTTATGAGTAGGTTATTAACAAACGAAAGTCAGAAACTGTCAATGTGTATTTGTAATATCCCAAAAGAGGACAATTAAGTGTTACTCTACTTGCTAAGTATTTATAGATAGTCTATAAATTACAAAAGGAAAGTGGGAGTTTTATCTTGTAGAGATAAAATTACAAGATACATAATCTTCTAAAAACACACTAGTAAATATCATGATGAGGCTAAACATGAAAATGATAGACCTCAACATGATGAAATTTTCATTCATAGATCCGCAGGGATGTCTCAGATATTTGATTGATATGCTGAGAAATATGAATTACAGGATCAATGTAAGCCTGTTAATCATAATGATGCATTTACAAAATATTGAATTGTGGTAAATTGCTCATACTATGAATGTTGAGATGCTGTCCATAAAGATAAATCAACTTTGAAAGTTTGGTTTATCTTAATGTAGATGAGTTTCTTCAAGAGAAGAAAAACCCTAGTGGTTTAAATCTTTGTGTAGAAATCATATGGACAATTTTGTACATATATTTAATGTATGTTTTATGACAAGGTTATTAATCACACTTAAGTTATTAACTGTGATTGAATATTCTTTCTAGGTATATTAAATATATAAAGATTATAATTGTCATCCTTAGTTTCATTTATATGAAATTTCACAATAATATCAATAACTCTTTCTTGTGTAATTACTTTTGTGAGGACGATAAGTAATACAAAGGAGTTTTATGAATTCACATAATCTTTGAAAATGTACAAATTGCAAGAATCCATTAATGGATATATGCATGCATCTAAGAGATTATTCTTATGTTTAATTATTAAATCCAAGTTTTGATTTGATAATTAAAATAAGATAATTCCTAAGTATTCCTGAAAGCTAGTGGGAGTATTATGTTATTTTCTTAAATCATATATGTTGTATACATGTAGGAAGTAACATTCCATACAAGATTAATATTAAGTCTTAGTTTGGAATGAAACTTCACTTGAAAATTTAGGAAATAAAACGTACAACCTTGGAATATATGTTTATCGTTATAAACATGTGCAGTAAATAAATCTAATAGAACATGACATATCATAGTCTAAATGGATATACATCATGTTATTGTTGTATCATGCTTGAATACAAGATGATTTGACAACATTTGATATCTAATTGAAATATATTAGATAACTTGTGTAATGAATATTCTAATGGAATATGTTTGGACTTAGAATAACGATCCTCAGCCTGGAACTGCTCCTAGATTCTAAGTATGAATAATATAGCAAATTGTTGCGTAATTGTTATAGCTGACAATAAATCTTGAAAGATTGGAAGGCATCTTTTACCCCCTTATTTCACATTTAAAAAGGTATGTATAACATAGCCTTATTTTTTTTACCAAATTTGGCGTTACCTCTTTCATTAAAGAGAATAGTACTCGTTCTTTGGAAGGTTGGAGGCTTTGAGCAGTAAAAAGAAAGAAAAGGTAAGAGTGTAAATGATGGGCTACAAGGCTACTGCTAAACGTTAAACTTAACTCTATGCTCCCAAAGTTGGCAGCCGTTGGGATGCATTGACGGCTGTGACATCATGACCATGCCCTTTCATATCACTTTATTGCATTTTACTTAAACTTATCACAATTTATTTTAGTTAAAACGAGTAAAATAGCCCGCGCGATGCTGCGGTGCGGTTTTTTTATTGGTACGTTTTTATTTAGTTAAATCTTTGTAATTTTTTTCGGCATGTATTTTTTTAAAATGGTAGTTTTTGTATTTAGAAAAAACCATAATTGGAAAGTAGAAATGGGCTTAAGTTAAGTTGTATGGGCTTTATTTAATTTGCTAGACTATTTTATGTTTTAAGCCCATACGTTGGTAGGGTTTTGTGTGAAGATGTGCCGCTTTTGTTTTCTCCTTTTTCAGTTTAAACAAAACCCTAATAATTTTGTTTTAGATCTGCCTAATTCTTTGCTTCCATAATGGCTACACCACCAACAACATCTGCCTATGCACGTGCGCGTACACCTAATTTCCAAAAGCTAAAGTTTGCTGCTGGTTCAGATGAAGCTGATGATTGTTTGCATGCAGCGTTTAGCCAGGATTACACCGAAAATGATCAGCTGTTAATGGTGCTTGGCGAGCAGCGCGATCAGTTATTTGCAAAGGTCAAGTGGTTAGAGGATTTAGTGGAAGAAGGGGAAGGTTTCTTACCTTTACATGAGGAGGGTCACATTGGTTTGGACCGTTTGAAGGAGACTCTGAAGAGAGAGAGGAAGGTGCTTGCTGGATTGACCAAGGCGATGGATTTGGCCCGTAAAGGAAGAGAAGAAAAGAAGATCAATCTTTTCTGGTTCGGATGATGTGCTTTGTGTGGTATATTTTGGTTGTCTTTTGTGTTTTTATTAGAAGTATGTATGTTGTCTATGATTGAATGTAGATGTTTTGTTTTGGGATGGTAAGTAGAATGTATGAAGTTTAATGGTTGTGAATATAATATTAATGGTATGCTTGTTAATAGCTCCTTTTGTGGCGCAAAATGATTGGAATTTTTTTGTGATATGCATTAGTGTTTTAATTTTTAATTGATAAGATACCTAGGCCATCTACAAAATACACTGGCAAAATGTACAGGAAGAGGTAGAGTTGTTGCACCAAATAAGAGTGTTATTTGCCATTAACAGCTGAGTTATATTACATGATTTTGTGCATTTGTTATGCAAAAGGGCGGGCTAATACATTTGCTGAATGGCAAACTAACGTAAACATAAGTGGTGCTAGTAGTTCTAGATATGTACATAAGTCATTGATCATGACTGTTGGTAGTAGGCATAGGTAGGATGCATTTAGGAAGTTTGCATCTAAGTAACAAAAGATGATAGTTGCACATATCAGATTAGTTTTTTGGTCTTTTGGTTTCTGATGGTTGCTCTGTGAAGAGTGGCCGCTTCATTGTTTTCTGACCAACATTCGAGGGTGTGTCTGTCTTTGATCTGGTTTGCATACCTGTATAGGATGCTGGTGGTGGTGTTTTTTCTGCAAGAAAAATGGAAAAATGATGGTACTTTGTTAGATTAAATTGTAAAGTTTGGTGTTTCTTTGTTAAGTATTCCAAGTTTGTTACCTGCTGTTTTTTCTGTGTGTGGTGGATTGTCTTGGTGTTTTTCTTTTAAAACTTCAGCAGTTTCGGAATGTTCATGCTGGATGATAGTGTTGGTGGGTGTTTCTATGATCTCTGTTGTTGTCGCTGTTGGTACATAGGTGTTAGGAGGTAATGGTTTTGGTAGTGATTGAGTACCTGTATTATAAAATGAATATGTGTAACTATTAGGATGAATGTAACTGATATTTGTAAATGGCGATGACAGTTATGTTTATTCACCTGAAACTTGTCCTTCAATCTGTTTAACTTGGTTTGGTATGGCAAATACTTCATCAATGACAAATTCAATGTAGCCTGGGTTGCAAGTTGGATTGTAATGAAATTGAAATGTATGGGTTGTTCCTACAATTGCTTCAATTGCATTTGGAAAATGGCCAGGCTCAACAATTTCATTTGATGTGACCAAATCTGCACAATTCACACGGATAAATTCATCTGCCTTAGGTGTGAAGAATATGAATTGTGCCGGTTTGGTGCCATCTGTTATAGTAGCTCTGAAATTGTATCTGCATGAATGGAAGGATTATGTAAGTAAGTGTAAATTAAGAAAGATGTATATGTTGTATTTGTTTACCGATAGTTAGGGGCTGGTATGAATCCGTGTTTCCTGCATTCGTAGTTGCCATCGATGTTTGTTGCTTTATTAGTGCAGATACAACATGAAGTATAGTACCATCCTCTGTTAGTATTGAGGTTCGTTATTGTTCCTTGGCAAGTAAAGCGTACTCCCTATGAAAATATGTAAAAAACGTAGGTCAGATATGGTATTTGCATTTTTTTTAGCTGCAATATAAATGTACATTAGCAGCTGTATCTTACTTTGTATGTATCTGGATTATGTTCAAGAAGTGTTGCGATTGGAATACGGTTTTTCTGTTGTTCCTGTTCAGTGTCTTGTAATCGGTATCTAGTGACACACAATGGGGTCTTTTCCTCGTACAGTGCTCTGTACCTGTTATATGTAGAAATTATTTAGTCAAACGTGTTTACACATAAAAATTTAGAATACTGAATAAGGATAATCAAAGTTACGCTGCTTTATATTGTTCCAGTTCTGGGATGTCAGGGTTTATGTAATAATATGTTGCTGCTGTTGATGAAAGTTGAAGTTCTGTAGAAAAAAAATGGTTATTTTTTGAATGTTTGTTCTGTTTATGCATATATAAGATATATATTTTACTGTGAATAATAGTAAAGTTACCTCTGTTTTGATACTTTGAAACCCTGCATGAGCTGACAGCTATTATGATAGGCCTTTCAAGTGCTTCAATAGCTTCTTTTGGAAAATTGTCGGCAAGCTGATCCCACAATGTCAATTCAATAGAATTTCGACTGTTGTAGTAACAAATTGTAAATAATTAGCATGAAGGTAGTGTGCATTATAGGTTATCTGTGTTATACTTTTTTTTTAAGTAACTTACTTTAGATTTTGTATCTCAACTTTTCTGATTCTTGATTGATTCTTGTTAGGATCACCGATATTGCCAGCGTCTCCTGATGTAATATAAGATCCAATATAATCTGCACTTTTTAAGATATGTAGAGTTATATTTAGGTTTTTAATTATAGTGAATAAAGGTATTAGAACTTGTTATTGGGTACCTGTAAGTACTGGATATTCTTTCTTTGGTTTGGTGCGTGGGTCGTAGACTTTTCTAGGTAACTGATTGTAGGAGGTAAAATTGAAGTAGTGATTCGGGAATGATTGTGCTGGTATGGGATCCAGTTTTGTGAGTGGGTTAAATGAGAGTGATGTCTTGTTCTCAAGAGTTTGCTGCCAATTTTCTGTTGGAATACAATGGAAACCTGATATACGAAATGCTGTTCCAGGTATAAGAAAAGGCCTGAAATGATGAATGTCTTCGGCAATCATGTTTGCTTGGACTGCGTTACCCTGTTTGTATTAAGAAGGTTAATGAGGAAGTAAGTATAATGTTTTTTTATACTGTTTGTTTGACTTACATGTCTGTCTATTAAGATTGCACGGTAGCCTTTTTCAGTTGTATCTGGAGGATTTCGGGTTGCCCATGCACGATATACTTTAACCTCGGTCAATTTGTCTCTGTCTCCAGGTTTCAGTTGCCGAATAGAGCTTAATGCCATAGTGGTTAATGCGATTCTGTGATAACAACAATGGGAAAAGTTATTAGGAAGCATACATGTGAACTGAAAAAAAGGGTAATTAAATGAGCACATACCTTTTGTATTATATTTTACTGAACGGAATGAAAAAAAAAAAAAAAAAAAAAAAAAAAAAAAAAAAAAAAAAACCTAAATGCATGGAAGTTTGAAGTTATGCAAATGCTAATGATGGCTATTTTGTGTAAATTTTTTTTAAGTGTCTAAATTTCTGGTGAAGTAATTGTGGAAAGGAAATGTTTGTACACTATGTTTTTAGTTGTGTTGGGGGGGGGGGGGGTTTCTTGTGTTTTTATAAGGATTTTCAGACCATTTGGGGTTGTTGCTCGTGATAATGCCACATAAAGTTGACCATGTGCGAAAATAGGCTCTGGAAGATAAACACCGATTTTGCTAAGAGATTGGCCTTGACTTTTGTTTATCGTCATTGCGTAGCAGACCTTGACTGGGAATTGTTTTCGTTTGAATGTTAAAGGTATGCCAGCATCAGTTTTTTTCAAAATGATTCTTGGTATGTAAACTTTTTCGCCAATCCTGTTGCCTATAATAATTTCTGCCTGTATTAAATTTGAAAACAGTTGTGTGACAATCATCCTTGTTCCATTGCAGAGCCCACCTCCTAGGTTTAGATTGCGTAGCATCATAATTGGGGTGCCAATTTTAAGCTCAAGCTTGCTTGGAGGGAATCCTTGGATTTTGAGTGTGTTTAGAAACTCTGGCGGATAGAGAAGCTCATTTGCAGCACCATCATTTGTAACAGGAATAGCTTCATCACAACTTATGTAAGTTGTTGTTTCGCCTTTTACTAATGATAGAACTTTTGTGTTTATTGTATCGGCTGTCTCGTTCTTAGGACACACAATGGCTTTTTGCTGTAAGATTTCTGCAGTTGGTGACTCTAACGTGTCTTTGTCATAAATGAAATTGATAAGTGTATGTAGGCCTTCGTCGTTGTCTTGAATTAAATACTCTTGAGGAATTGTAATCCAACTTCCGTTATGTGGGTCTTCTAAATCAGGCTCACCTATTTTGCCATCTCCTATATCTAACAACCATGAGGCAAATGTTTCAGTATTTTTTTTTTCAATGGCATCAATGTCGGTCTGCAGCAACCTCATATTTTGCTTGAGTCTACATACTTTAAAATGCTGCCATAGATACGAAGCAGTTATTGATGCATTCACTATATCTGCTTTTGTACCTTTTTTTTTTACTGGCAGCGTTTGTCTAAAATCACCACCAAGCATTACTGATTTTCCGCCAAACAATCTATCCGGATTGCTGAGAACATCTTTAAGTGTTCGATCGAGTGTTTCAAAGCATTTTCGGTCATTCATAGGAGCTTCATCCCAAACAATCAGATCTGTTTGTGAAAACAGTTCTGCAAGCATTGTTTTTTTTTTTGAACATGACACATTGATTCATCCGTTAAATCAAGTGGCAATTTGAAGCGCGAATGTGCTGTGCGGCCACATGGAAGTAACAATGATGCAATTCCAGATGATGCGACTGCTAGAACTATTTTTCCTTGTGAGCGTAACTTGTTGATTATTGTTTTCCATAAAAATGTTTTACCTGTGCCTCCATGGCCATAAATGAAAACCAACTGTTGCTCATTTCTTTCTGAAGAGTGGATAATAAGGTTATAAATAACCTGCTGCTCGTTGTTCAGTTTGGTGACAGCAATATCTGCCTCATTTTTTAGTTCATCGCGATTGTAATTTTTTTCTTCCATTAGCAACCTGTTATTTAAGTCGTCTAGCAGCTGTTGAGGAGGAGGTTGTAGGCCAAAATCAGTAACCGATTTTGAACTACTGTTTAGTATCACCTCTAACTCATACAGAACATAGCCTTCCATTTGTGGATGATTGATATGAAGATTTCTGATGTGAGTCATAGCAGATGCTCTTGCCGGAATATCATCAGTCATGAGGGACCAGTGATTTTCCCAGAGCCTTACTGTGTCTCCAACATCACAATAAAGTAAGATATGAGCAAAAAGTGTACGCAACTCTGCTGTTGTTGCCGAAATAGCTGCTTCTTGTAAAGCTGCTTCCCATTCTCGGTCATCTTTAAGTAATCCCATGGCTTGACATGCTGCTCGATAAGTAGGAAAAATTGTGTTGTTTACTTTTCTGACTTCTGTGAATGATCTGCAACCTTTTTGGTGACACAACAACATTCTGAAATAGAATAATTCTCCTGCAGCAGGATGCACATATGCAAGTCTTCCAATCGACGCCTTTGTTTTGCGTTTTCTAGGTTTCCAGGTTTTCTGATTTTCATACCATACGAATGCCGAAGGGAAATCGACGTATGTGAGATGGCGCCCTTCCTCATATAAACTGTTGAATTCAAACCATTGGGTAAGTGTTGTCAGTGTTCTTCCGTCATCACTGATAACATATCCCAAAGGTTCTTTATCACGGAAACTTATCCGTTGCATGCCTTCAAGATGAACTGCAAGAATTTGGACGGCTGGTTCTCGGTGATGTATCGGGAAGTTTAGAATCCTCCAGCAGGCTTCGTGTGGACATATAAAACGGCCATCTATGAAGTTCTGGATTTCATCTACATGTACTGTTGGAGTGTTGGATGATGCTGACGCTTCACCAATGGGTCTTGTGATTCGGGCTGCAATCCTATCAGTTCCTTTCGATATGTATTTGAATAAGTATTTTATGAGCATACTCCAGCCACAATATTCCACATTTATGTGTGTGTGAAACATTAGGCAGAGTATCCTATTATATGGAACAACGTACGTATTATCTAGCTTGACTTTGTTTTTGGTTGCATAATGTCTGCTCTTTCTTCTACGGTAATGCACATGGCCGTTGTTATCAAAGAATGTTTTTTCTTGATATTTTTGAGGGAATTTTTTTGTGCACACATCTTGTTGCATACATGGGGCTTTTGGATTAACAGCTCCACATGGTCCATGCAACATCATTTCGGTTACAACTTTGTATCCTTCTGGATCAGTTGTTCTGTCAGGTAGTTCTGCACAGATGAATTTGTCGACATCTTCGGGTGACCGTATTTTGTGAGTTGATTTTAGCCATAGCAATGTGTGACAGTGTGGCAAACCCCGCTTTTGAAACTCTATTGTGTATAAAACTGCATTCATAATCAAACAAAAGAAAATATGAGTTAGTTATATGTTTATATTATATGTATATCTTAAATTTGCTGTGTATGTATCTATAATTTTTATTATGTATTGTTTGTTAAATTTAGTAATAAGATCTATATTAAAGAGATACCTCCTGTTGCAGGTCCAAATATGGTGCCTTCTTTTAGAATTTTCAGAAAATCATTGACCTTTTGTTGAAAGACACGAACAACAATGTCAGCTCTATCATTTGGTGAAAGATGTGGGCGAGACTGCATATATCTGCGGATTTCTGGCCAATTCACATTGCATGTGAACGTGATGAAAAATTGAGGATTGCCAAGAACTCGACAGATAGCAAGAGCATCTAGATAATGGCTGTACATGTATCTTGGGCCACCAGTAAAACTTGAAGGTAAAATTATTCTTTTACCTATATCTGCACCCGAACGATCTCCTCTTGAAATAGCATCATAGATACCTGACAAATACTCACTTCTAATGTTATTTTGCTTGGCTCTTACAAAGTCAAGACGATCTTGTTCTAGCGCACAATAGACAGACACCACGTATTGTTGAAATAACCTTCCTCCTTTAAAAAGCAAACCATAAAGATGAGGCCTTTCGTGTAACTGGTAAATGTAATAGGTGTTCATAGACATCTTAGGTTTTTCACCATGTGCATTACGGATTTCCAATGTTAATTTTGTAGTATAGCCTGGCTGACCATACACAAAAAGAAGTGGAAACTGTAATGACATATAGGTTGAATGTAGCTTGTTAATTCTTTGAGGACGTTCACCCTTTTTTTGTATTATTACATCATAATCTGTCTTCGTTTCAGGTCCATTTTCAAACACGATAGCACCAACGATGTCTGCAGATGGCAAGTCATATTGCCGAGCTCCATCAACATTGTAAAGCCGAATGCTGAAATCAGGTACATTTTGTTGCTCCCAGATGTCTCTAGCTGTCCTAAACAATGCGACTAACTCATTATGAGTATCCAAAATGTGTATCAGACGTTGGACAATTTCAGGGTTCAATGATGATGATTGTGTCCCACCAAATCTTCTTAACCTATTTTCGACTTCATTTCTGGTGTCATATATGTAAAGTTGCAAAAACTTTGGTTTTTCATTTTCTGGAGGACATAACGCCCCTAACCAATGACACACCTGACCAGAAATTCTGAACACATATGGTGCTCGTCCATCATTAATTTTTTCATCTATGTGTGCACCAAACGATGTCATACTAAACATTTGGTTGTATGCTCTAATGTTTTCCATAAAGTGCCTGTCGTTGAATAATTGTTTTATAGAATCTGGCGGATGTCTTTCTTGCTGAATACATACTTTCCCTTCCCCACAGCATCGACTATAACGAATGTGTGATGGTGTTGAATTTTTGAGCCTTTCACCATACCAAAATGCAGCCGCGCAGTGGTTGCATGTCCAATCAGGATCGCCAATATCAATATATAGATTAGAAATACCTGATAGAAAATCCAACGAATTTAGTTATGTAAAGTGAATTTAGAAGAAGTGTTTAAGTAAAGTTAATCTGAATAAGGTAAATGAATATACTTACCTTGGGAATTAAGAGTGCGGCTACAGGTTTGGCGAAATGTATTAGGAGCATGAGTCAAGGTTGTAGTGGCCTGTTGTTCTGTAAATTTTTGCCAAATCAGTCAAGGTTACTTCATTTAAAATTTAAAATAAAAAAATCTATAAATGAGATTGTAATGTTTACCTAAATAAGACGGACACCGTTGCATGTTGGTAATAGATGCAGAATCATCAGTTTCATTTCCTAACACATATGCATCATCTGACGAATTTATAGGAATATAATGTGAGAAAAATTGCATGAAAATTCATGGGTATTAAGTGACTAAAGTTTATTTTGTTTATAATTTAAAATAAGCAAATGTATAAATGTGCCTATAACTAAGACTGCAATATTTACCTGAAAAAGCCGAAGGGCCTTCTGTATTACTGATAGGTGCAGCATTGTTTGCCTCATTTTGTAATGTGCATACATTATTTGAGGAACTTGTAGAAGTATATTCTGAAACAAAATTAGTTTGTCATTAACTTTTGTAAATGATAAGTGTTTCATTCAACACTGGAGCAAACAAACCTGAAGTATTAGGCATGCGAGTTTCTGAATGGACTGACGGTCTTTGGATTTGCGACTTATGACACAGATTTTCTTGTGCCGTTTGTATTTTTGCAACTGCAGATGTGAAATATGTGTAAATCAAATGATAACTAACAAAGTTTTCATGAGCTTACACAATAATTTCATTACCTTTTGTTCGTCTCGTATGTAACATATTAGTCTTTTCATTTATGGTTGACCCTCTCTTCTGTATATTAATACTGGCACTATTTTGCTGCAGATTCTTTTCTGTCTGTATGGTGTGACTATCAGAAGCGCAGAGAAAAGTGGTTGTATGAAGGTTTGTATCTAAACAGTTGTTACTCATATCTGAAATTCCTTTTTTATTTGGCAAATATGCATGTTGATAATCCTGAAAATTATGTGTTGCGCTTGTATTTGTAGAAGCTGCAGTCCAGGAAAAATATAATTTAGAAATAATCAATTGATAATTTATAAGGATAAATATTAGAGCTAGTAGTTTCACCTGTGGCATAATTTAGTGTATCCCAACAATGATGTAAACTCATATATGTTGATTGAGGGTCCCCAAACTGGCTGGTAAATCGCGTTTCTTCCAACATATGTTCCTTTTTTTTTTTCCGGTGTGATATTTGTGTGACATGAAATCAGTGTACAGGAACCCTTTCTTTTGAGGATAATGTAGATGCTCAAACGTGGGTTCATTTGATTCATACAGGTTGGATGAATATGCTGTTGACACATCTTCACTTTGGCTTTTACTTGGGCCAGAACTGTGCCTTGTACTTGGGCCAATGTTTTTTGAAGTTTTAACATCCCCAAATGGTCTGTGTGTTTTTGTGTGTGCAACATGCTCATTTGCAACATATACACTGCTGTTTCTTTCATTTTCTTTTAGAAATCCATCTACCACTGAAAACTTTTCATGTGTATATCTATTTTTTCCAGGTTCCATTATATCATATTATAACTAATATGTTTATTTTATCTTTTTTGTTTGGTTAGCAGGTAGGATATGCATCAAGTAACAAAATGTATAGAAGTAGAAGTGGTAGATTGCATAAACAATAACAAACTATGTAGCTAGTGAGAATGATGATGCATGGGTACATGGAAGCAGAAGATAACAAAGGTTTTAGAAAGCATACCTTTAGAAAGATTTGTTTCTCCCTGATATCTTGGTTCTTTTTTTTTTTTTGTAAATTGTTTGTCTTCCTTTTTTTTGTTTGTTTTTGTTTTTCCTTCAAAAGCTCCGGTTGTTTTGGCTGTAAGATGTGGTGATTTGAAGTGTTTCTTATGTTTTCAATCTTTGGTCACTTGTGGAATTGCAATTCCAGAATGTTACACAATAATTATGGAGATGTTCATGGTCAAGGCAAGCCATGCCTAAGTACAATAGTTGTTAACACATGGCAATCTAATATTAAAGTGTTGAATGGTTAGGTCTGCACTTGTTATTACTTAGTATAGTTACTGAAATTAAGAGTGTTAGTGGATATTTACATGTACACAGTAAACTTTCTAAAATTTGACATCCAATGACACATTTCCAACCCATCAAAGATGAACTGTTACATGTATAATCAAAATATTCGAACCAATAAGGAGCCAAATTAACAAATGATAAATGATTTAAGCATCCTAATTAGTGTCACATCATAAATCTCTCTTAGTATATATATAATTCTATTGCAAATAAGTTTATGAATCGCCAAAAGGTGTAAAAAGAAATTAAGTAAAGTAAACATAACTAGTTTGTATATATCACCCTTTATGCTCAGTTATCACTTTATATGTAAAAAAAAAGTTCATGTGTACAGTAAACAACATGCACATTTAGGATCAATAAAATTATTTCAGATATAAGAATAAATGATCAAAGTAGCATTATTTGCTACATGTAAATAAGTTTCTGTCAATTACAAATCATTTACTTTACAATTTTTACAACACCCTCAAATTAATTAATGTTTGCGTACCGAATGTAAAGAGTAAGTTGCGGGAGATAGTTTTGATCGTATGTAAAGTTTCGTGTTAACAGTAACTCAGTAAGAACATCAAAACAAAATTAATTACCTAAAGTTTTTTTTTGGTAAAAAACTTTTACATACGGTGAATATATAAAAAAGAAAGTAAGAGCCTTGCGCTCTACCAACTGAGCTAGACGGGCTTGTTTATCTATACCACATATAATAAACAAAACACTCTTTCTTCTCTAAATTTTAAGACTTACAAGAAAAGAAGCATAGTGTACACCACTTTAATGCACATAATTTTCAGATTTACAAGACAAGAAACATAGCGTACACCACTTTAATGCACATATTTAAAAAACAAAACACCACATTAATGCTATTTAATGTAGTCAATTAATTAACTGGTAAATAAATACAATTAACACAGTTATTAAAACACGCCTTATATAAGAAATACAAATTATTAAGCATATTGTACAAACAAATTAAACACAATTCCTGCATTAAATGTCTATAATACAAATAATAAAGCACCTTATACAAATATTTAAGCCCGAACGGGCAACGGGCCAAATGGGCTTGAGCACAAACGGGCGCGGGCCAAACGCGCTCGAGCTCGAATGGGCACGGGCCAACTGGCTCGAGCCCGAACGTGCACGGGCTAAACGAAATTCTTGATATCCGTAAATTTATTGTCAAAAAAAACATAATAAATTAAAATACATGATTTACCGAAAAATTTTATTTCATGACTACCCGCCGCCGCAAAAACGCGCGAGTACCCTGCTAGTTTACTTAAAGGAAGATAACAATTGATACGAATCTAAAGGATGAATGAATATGATTGCGTGTTCTATGTGTAAAACTGGTGGAGATAAACTTGGCGATCCTGTTATGTATATGTAGGATCAAGAAGGGACGGACTTAGAATTTTTCGTCGGGTATTGCACAATTTCTTTTGGAATGGTGTTGCATATAATTTTCTTTATCATAAATAATAGAGTAAATTTGCACCTTAAATGATTTTTTGGCTAAACTGATGTAACAAAATATTTTTGGGTGTTGCACAAACTAAAAAAGTAACACTTTTGAAAAAATTACTAGCTTAAAATCAAGTGTGACCCGTGACACACCCGGCTCCCATGTAGGTCCGTCCCTCCGATCAAGGCTTTGATTATCCTTACAAGGATCCAACGGTCTTTCGAGTACTAGGTTTTGATATCTTGTTATTGGCGGCACAATTGACACGTGACCTTCTACTCTTACCGTATCAACATGATGAAATCTTCTTTCATACGTTGCATGTTCACCAACTCTTATTAAATCGTGATAGATAACAAACTGTTGCACCTAGAGACATATGTCTCCGCCTGATTTTACCAAAAAAATCACTTTAATGGTCTGGAAATCCTAGCAATTTGGAAACATTCCTTACATGAAGATGTTTTTCCTTATGTGACTTTCTTTGGGCCTTATTCACGAGTAAGTTCTGTAGTGAACTACGACGTCGTTGAACTAGTATGATACACGTAAAAGTCAAGCTAAAGAAAATACTTAACCCGTTAAATTAGAATATAAATAAAGTACAAATGACTAAGATCTAAAAATAACAGATTATAAATAAAATACAAAGGACTGTAAAAATAATGTGCATCGACAATGCCAAATCAATTCCAAAACTTGGAGAAAATTGATTTGCACACTCTTATTTGCTTGAACTAGTCTAATCAATGCTTTAAAAATTTGTACTCCGTAATGGCAACCCTATTTCCACAAAAGCACTCCCGCCACATCAACTTTCTCTCTTCACAACTTCACCCTAACGATAACTAGCTAGTGGTGACCACAAAAACAACCCCAATTTTTTTTTTTATTTTTTTTTTTAATTTAAACTTTTATTCATAAATTAAAATAAAGTGGGGTTTTATAGAGAATAAGTGGAGTATTTTATTTTATTTTTTATTTTTTTATTTTATTATTATTATTTTTTTTTTGAAATACCCAAGCGGTTAAAAAATAAAGAGGAGATAGTGCAATTGTTTCGGTCGGCTAGGCAACCGAAACATTTGAAAAGTTGCCTAGCAACGCGTCGGATGGGACGAAGCTAATAGGGGCGACGCGTTGGTTTTGAGGTTGCTTTGCCAAATGAGACGCCCATTAACATTGGTCTAATATGTTTATATTAAACTTTAATTGTTTGAATATTGAGGTGGTCAATTAAAAGGCGGAAAATGATAAATCCTTCTACTTCATGTTTCTACAAATCCTCCTACACACAGGATTTCGACAAGTGTTAGAATTGACGGTTTTGATGCAGAGAGAATGAGTGGAGAAAAAATATATAATATTGTTGTGTGTAGGAGAATTAGTAGGAAGATATTGTAGGAGGCTATAGCAATGCTATAAAAAGTCATAGTAATGAAAGTACAACTAGTAATTAGTGAAGTTGTAAATAATCATGAGATGGGTAGTACTTGTCAGAAAAGATAACCTGTCTCTTCATATCTAAACTGTTAATTGCATATCTTGTCTCAAAAAGCTATAACAAAATCCATTTTACACAAACAAACAAGAAACTTTTCATAAAAAAGTACATCAAACACTGCATTTTTCATAGCTTAGGGAGGAGGGAGTGGAGCTCGGGTTGGCTAGCGGGCTGCTCGGGCTGAATTGGAACACCGCCGCCGGCGTTTCGGGTTGGCCAAGCGGGTTCACTTTGCGAGTTGGTATGGAACAAACGGTCATATGACCGTTGAGGGGTGGCAAATGCAAAAAAAAAAAAAAAAAAAAGAATTGGTCCTTTGTTCTTGCCTATATAATCCGAACATCACATCATTTTTTCACAACCAAAATATTAAACAAACCATAAAACGCATTCTTAAAAATATGGATCAAAGAAATAAAAAAAGTGGTGCAACATCTTCGTCGAGGGGTCGAGGCACTCGAGCTAAATCCGGTCGACCTATAGCAACACAATCGGCTCCTCGACCCACACAACCATTTTCGGCTCCTCGTCAACAACCACATTCGACGTCGCAACAATACTATTATCGTCCCCAACCACCGAGTCCTCCACGACAAAACTTTGACTACCCACCATTTAATCCAAACGATTACCACGTATACGAAACGGCTAACTTTAGCCCGTTCGATACTTACCGAGAACAACCGGAGGGGAGCGACGACGAGTTTCTCGAGGTACCCGAAACGCAATTGAATCTCGGTATGTTTTTTATTTATTTATACGTTTTAATTTTTTAGCCGTTTTAATTATTTATACGTTTTAATTTTTTAAACGTTTTAATTATTTATACGTTTTAATTTTTTAAACGTTTTAATTATTTATACGTTTTAATTATTTGTAGATGATGACGATAACGATGATGTAAAGAAGTTCAAGAACAAGAAGTTCAAAAGAAAAAATTTACGAAAAGGGCCGAAAAAAAAGGTTGGACATCGGAGGAGGAGGAGGCTTTGGCGAAAGCTTGGGTTCACATCTCAACATGTAGAACGGTCGGGATGGAACAAGGAAGAGATTGTTTTTGGAAGCGAATTTTGGCGCATTTCGCCACGAATGTGAAAGACACTACTCGAAGTCATCATTCACTTAACACAAAGTGGAGGGAAATGAACGGGCTAATAAGTGTGTTCAACGGTTTATACCACCAATCGGTAAATTATATACGTTTTCTTTTTTTTTTTTTTTTAATTTTATATATATACGTTTTTTTTTTTTTTTAATTTTATATATTGTATTTGTAGAGACGTCTTTGGGAGAGTGGTTGTGGCGAAGTTGATATCCTCACGAATGCCCTGGAAAGTTTTAAGAAAAAACAAGGCAAACCATTTACTCATCTACGAGCTTGGGAAGTTGTCAAAGGCCAAGCCAAATGGTTGGAACAAAAGTGTGTCCAAGATGAGGAAACCTCCCATTCCGATAAGCGAAGAAAGTCCTCGGAATCGGGTCAATATGAGTCGGCTAGTAACGAATTTGATACCGTTTTGCCAAATCTCAATGAAGACCCAGCGCCACCCCTAGATAACCGTGCAAGAAAAGGAAAATCAAAGGTTGCTAGTGAAGCCTCGTCGAAGGTTAGTGTTGCCGAGTTTGTCAAAGATTACACGTCGACGAAAAGAAGTTTGTTGGAGGATAACGCAAAGAAACAAAAAGAACTCTTGGACGCACATCTCCAAGAGCAGGAACAAAGGGCAAAATATCTTGCGGAAAAGACCTTATATCAAGATCACAAGTTCTACAACAAATCGCACGACCACATCACCGATCTAGGAATTCTAAAGTGGACGCTTGATAAGAAATGTGAGATAGCGGCGAAATATAACTAGCCTTGGGCTTGGGGCGATTTGTAGTTTTTTATTTGTATGATTTGTACTTTTTAATTTTTAGGAATTGTACTTTTTAATTTTTAGGAATTGTACTTTTTAATTTTTAGGAATTGTATTTTTATTTTTAATCAAGTGTTTGTTTGTTTTTTATCTAATTGTTTAGTATTTGAAGGGTTAATGTTGCAAATTTATAATTTTGAAGGACAAATTATGAATATTTAAAAAAAGATTTGGAAGGGTTGAGAGTGATGGGCGCCAGTAAAAAAGGTTGGATTGAGGGTTGGAGGGTGAAATGAGGTGGAGGGATTTGATTGGTTAAAATTTGGGAGGCCTCTCCCCTTAGAAAATGGGATACTCAAAAGAAGAAGAAGATGAAGACAAGCTTATGCTTTTTCAGATGGACTTCACTGACTCAGAACCAAACAAACCATTACAAACTCCTCACAACTCCATTTACCACTCTTTGCAGGTTTGCATTCACTTTTTATACAATTATTATGAAGATTTAAGTACAAAAAAGCATAATGCTTGATGTTTTTTCTTTTCTTGTTATTTAACATTTTTATAGGAAGTATGTAGTGTTGTTGTTGTTTGTCTGTGTATTTTACCGAACAATTAATATATTTGGTTCTTTTAGGAGATTCTTGACAAGTCATCACATGCTGCAAATGAAGTGCATGAGAAAATATTGTCTTATTTGGAAGATAATGAATATAAATGTGGAAAATGTTTGATCTCAACAAATGGATTATAATGAGGTTGAAAATGGACTACTTTGAAGCTTCTCTTTGTGAGACATCTTGGATATCCACTTTTGGTCAAACCACAGGTTATTTTCTACTATTAACTTCAAGTAGTATTACATATATTTCTAATATATTTGTGAAAATCCTAGTAAAAAACTTCAAGAAATGACTTTTGTTGTATACAAATGTATTGAAATGTATTGCTTAGGATTTTTTTTAGAGATGTTCAGAGAATGTAGGTTATATGTTTGTATAAAGTTTTACTTGAAGGTTTGACAACTAAAAAGTCGAACTTTGACTTTTTGAAATTCAAAAGTCAAATGTTGAGAGGTTTTAGTCTTTTAGATATGCTATACTCACAAATTTTACAAAAAGTTTTTCACAAAATTGAAAATGGTTAGGTGTGATGGGGTTAATTAAATAGAAGCGAGAGAAATTAGAGTAAAAAACATCGAGCAAAACATAGCCGAGTCATTTTGTGAAAGGTTCTTTGTAAAATTTGTGTGAACAAGTGTTTCTTGTTCTTCATTAAGGCGACTTGTTTTTATGATTTCTTCTAAAGAAATGAAAAAATGTCCTGATTAGCTGCTTGTTTATTTAATAAAGATAAACAATTTGTTAACTTGATACTGTAAAAGACAGTCATGTATTTTTGAACTTTATTTTATGTTCACCAACCAAGAGTCAAATGTTTAAGCATCTACAGGAGTGTAAGTTGCAATCAATAACAAGGTAATTTCACTTCATTTATAAGTTTGTATTTGGTATTTTGGTGATTGAACTTTTATTATAGTTACTAAAAGTCTAACACAAGGTTTTTTTTTGGCAAAATTTGATCATTTTTCATTCTTTTGACGCGTATGCATTGCTAATAGTATTAGATGCTCTAAACTGTATTAAAAAATTGGCTGGCTTCTATAAAGATTTCTCAAAGTCATGTGGATTTTCAAACGGAAGTTGGATGGTTTTGGTAACGATTTTTGAGTTATGATACTTAAGTATATGCTAGAAATGAAGTGATATTGCATTGCTGTTTTAGGTGGTGCATTTCTTCTTTTGATTGCTTTCGGTGAAATCATTACGATAAACGGCATTTTCTGACTATCATAAGTTTGTATGTGAGAAGTGTTTGAATTTACGGGTGTGTATGAGTATATAGATGTGATGACGACTGGTGAAGTTAAGAGGTTGATTGTGGATATGGATTTCAACTCTCAATTTGTTTTGGCAAGACAAACGCAAGTTTACTCAGAACTCATCAATGCTTTGCCATGTATATTTGTCGGAACAGAAGAGAAGCTTAACTCCATAGTTAGTTTGATATGCAATGCAGCCAAACAATGTCTTAGAGAGAAGGGTCTTCACATCCCACCATGGAGAAAAGCAAGATACATGCAGTCCAAATGGTTATCTCAAAACTGCAAGAAAGTTCCATTTTCGCCCTTGGAGAACCACGTTTACGGCCATGTATGAGTCAAAGGGACAGAGCTAGAAAAATTTATCCTGTAGGTTAACCAAATAACTTTTACTCGAATCATGAAATATAATTTTGCTCACTAGAACCAGCTCGGCTTTTGGATCAATACGACTAGAAATGTGTGAGCCTATTGGGGGCACACACATTAAACATTTAGAATACGTTGTGTACTTCACACGTAAAGCTCAAAAGTGACCCGTTTGGACACGAAATGAACTAGACATACTCCTAGCTTGTCTTAATCTTATGGCCGGCTCATGGTAGGTTCTGGAAGGGGATAAAATCTGTCTAGGTTCATTTTGAAGTGATAAGAATGAGAAGGAGAAGCATGATAAGTTTAGGAGTGTATAGTGATAAGGCTTAAGTTAAAACTTGAAGCTTATCATGAGCTAGGGTTGAGAGGCTATATAAACACCTCTACCTCAGCTCTTATACACGACACACAGGCAAAAGAAAACACAGAAACTTCTCCTATCTCAGCCGATTAGAATCAAAGCTTATCTAGGGTTTTGTCTATTCGGTTTTCACTTCACAATCTGTTAACTTGCATTCGATCCAATCCAAGGTGTATTAGTAGGTTTATATTGATTCTATTACTTCTTAAGAATCAATAGGATTCGTGTTCTTTTGGTTCCAGCAGTCGCAGATCGAAGAAGAAGCTGTAGCTTCTTTTCTGAGCGTTCTCGGACAACAAGGGCATAGCAGATCGGACATAGTGTCGTCCGATATCGGACAACACAGGAGGTCAGATCTTGGGCAGCTTGGATATATCGGACAGAACAGGTTTTCGTGCTATTTTGGTTTGAATGCCATGTATCAAACCAAGGCGACGTACGATCACCTTTCCCAACAATGTGAAAGAAGAAGCGCCTAATATCACTTCTTATTTGTAACATTTTTCGCCAACCATAGCTTGCATTAGCCTGTATTGGTATGTCCCAGAAGTGTCTTCCTTGTAACCTATACGAATGGATCCATTTCACCCATAGGGATTTACGGTTAGATAAAATACTCCAAACAGGCGAAGTTATAAGGGCAATGTTCCAGGTTTTCAATCGTCTAATACCTAAACCACCCTCATTTTTCGGTAAACACACTACATCCCACTTAACTTTCGCTTTTCCCCGCTTCATCTCTCCTTGGCACCATAGAAATCCCCGCGTTAAAGCTTCAATTTCTTTAATAATGGCCTTTGGCAGGATGAAAATAGATGACCAGTAGACTTGCATAGAGGAAATCACCGAAGATATTAGCTGCACTCTACCCGTAAAAGATAAAGACTTATTCTTCCAATCTTCAATCTTATTCTTAACTTTCTCCACTAAGATTTTACAATCCTTGTGATAGAGACCGGATGATATCAACGGAACACCCAAGTATTTCACAGGCAACTAACCCTCTTCAAACGACATAATCTCCAAAATCATATTTTTAACATTTAAAGGAACATTAGCAAAGAAAGCTGTACTTTTAGGGAGACTAGGAACTAACCCCGAACAACTTTTGAACTCATCCAAAGAATCCTTAATAACTTGAATTGAGTCCGCATTTGCATAAGAAAAAATGAACAAGTCATCTGCAAAACACACATTGATGATCTCCTGCCTTTCACATTTCGGACGGAATTGAAAAGTCTCATCTTGCCTAACATTACGCTTCAACATAAGGGTAAGGACTTCCATAACAAGCGTAAATAAATAAGGAGACATCGGGTCACCTTGACGAAGACCATGTTTACCTTTGAAGTAGCCATGAAGAGCACCATTAATATTAATGGAGAAAGATGTGGTGGACACACATTTCATAATCCATTCGACCATAATATAATGAAACCCAAAATGACATAATATAGACCGAAGAAAAGTCCAATCCACTTTATCGATCATCACCTTCTCAATGTCTACCTTAAAAGCACATCTAGGAGAGCCTCTAGCAATATGATAATTCTTCATTATTTCTTGCGTAAGCAAGATGTTATCAGAGATACGTCTTCCCGGAACAAAGGCGGATTGATTCTCACTAACTATATCTTGAAGACTATCTTTAATATGATTCGTGATGATTTTGCTAATGCACTTATATATAGTGTTACAACATGAAATAGGTCTGTAATCGGTTACATTTCCTGGCATCGGTACCTTCGGTAAAAGAGTAATAATTGTATGATTAATTTCCGTCAATAATTGCCCGTTTTTGAAGAAGTCTTGAACAGCTCCTATTACGTCTTTACCCACAATATCCCAAGCGTTTTTAAAGAACGCTGAAGTATACCCATCTGGTCCAGGAGATTTATTTTCACCAATACTAAATAATGCATCTTTTACTTCACCTTCTGTTACATTTCGCACCATGAACCGCTCTTTTTCGGGATCAATCTTATTCAGGAACAAAGCAGATGGATCAGTGATGGGGACAACAAAAGACACACTACCGAGAAAGTCTTGATAGTGTTGGACAAATCTCTCTGCTACGTGTCTACCTTCCACAATTCCACCGTGAACACCCTCGACTCATTGAATCCGATTCATGTTGGTTTTACTTTTGATAACCTTGTGAAAATAACTAGAGTTACAATCACCCACTCGAAGCCATTCAATCTTGGATTTTTGTTTAAGAAACCTCTCTTCATCAAGCAAAGCATCATTAAACGCCTTAAGTAAATGACTCTCATCCGCCCTAAGATCATTTGAGTGAGGATTGGCGTCGAGAGCTATTTGAGCCGCATCTAAATCCTGCCGAAGTTGCACTACTCGAGCATGGAGATTACCATTCGACCACATAATCTTCCTTAATGGTTTCTTCAACAATCTTAGCTTTTTTACAACTCTAAACATTTTATGACCGGTAACTTCATTAGACCAGCCCTCCTGTACCACCATTTTAAATTCACTCTTATGAACAAGATAGTTACTAAACTTGAATGGTTTTGGCTTAACTCTCTCTTGTTGTGGTATTTTAAGAACCGCGGGACAGTGATCAGATATGCGGTAAGGCTTGAAATCCGCGTAACAATTGGGAAACATACTTACAAAAGCTTCATTAGCCATTACTCTATCAATCTTTTTAAGAATACGTGTGTGTGCATCCGGGCTAAAACGTATATATAAATATTAAGCAATGACGGATACGCGTGAATAAATACAAATCACCCCTTTGTGAAAAAGGATACTTGCAAAAACTCACGTTCGTGTGTAGTGTGAAACCAGGTAAGTGATTACCCGGATCGTTTCCCAACGAGGTGTGAATAGGCAAACTGTGGAAAGTTTGGATTAGAGTGACTGATGATTAGATATGGATTTTTGCTTTTTTATTAATTCTAATTTAACAAATGAGAAAAAAATATACAAAAGAAAATTAAACGCGAATTAATTAAACTAAAAACGCGTAACGGGAAATCTAAAATGGGATAAAAATTGAAATATTAGAAAACTAATCCTACAAGTGTAAAATTATTTTTCTTAAATCCTAAATAATAAAATAAAATTTTAAAAATTAAAATTATATTTTTCTGATTATTATTCTATTTATTATGATTTAATTACTATTATAAACTAATTAAAAAGATTAAAAATATCAAATGACTTAGGAAAAATCTGAAAAATTCAGGATAAGTCTAAAATATTATTTAAAAGCTAGGAAAATTAAAATCAAAAGTCTACTAAACCCTAATAAGCAGTTGGGCTGAAAAGCAGTTTGGGAATAAGCCCAAAAATAAGCTAATAAGCACAAAAATTTTCCAAAGGCTCAGAACAAGTTTAACCAACTTATATAAGCACAAAACAACTTAAATAAAAAAGCTTATCCTACAGAATAAGCAAATGAGCACTTAAGCAGTTTCACAAATTAGGGCAGAAATGGTGTTTAAGGCCCCTACTTGCAAATCCAATTTAAGCACTCAATAAGCTGTTGAAAGGCAACCTAATGGAGGCAAAAGCTTCTCAGCATATCAGGCAACACTAAAAACCCAAAAGCCCTAATTTTAATAAGCCAATTGACCTTCAATTAAGCCCTAGAACAGCTGATGTTAGAAACTTTAAAATGTGCAGGCCTGAGAACAGGACAAAGGGGAAACTTGCAGAGTAGAATTAGGCAAGCAAATAAGCTCAAAATGCTCAAATAAGCTAAGACAGATAAACATTAACTGGCAAGCTACTAATAGAAACAAAAATCATGCAAAGTTATTAACTGATTAAGCAGATACACCCAAAAGAAAAAGCTGAGAAAATCAGATATTGCAATGATGCAGCAGTGAACTTATTTGAACTTAACTCAAGCAATTCTTAATGACACTAAACCAAAACCTGTGCATACTCTATACCTATTATAAGGAACATGAAAATGCCAAAATGAAAGGTCAAACAAGCTCAGCTTATTAATAAGCTGATTTAGGCAGTTGAGTTTATAAAAACTCACCTATGGGTTGAAAACCTTAAAAGCACTGAATTAAACCTAACACTTGTTACTAACAACTTATCTAGCTTACAATAAGCTCAAACAAAACTAGGGAAATGGCATATGAACAGTAGACAGGTTAAAAACCTGAAATAAGCTATAAACCAAACACCCCTTAATAGTGTTCTGTTTTGGAATTGAACTAGCACAGACAAATTAAGCTTATAATTTTTGATTTCTATGGATTAACTAACTTATTTAGACTGTAATTAACAACTTTTAATATAGAAATAAGCAATACAATAAGTTAAATAATATGTGGCTATTTTTGGCTTTTTCTATGATTTTTAAGGAAAATTAAGTGCAGGCTAATTTGGACTAATAGTAAAGATGAAATATACTTCTAGACTACAAATAAGCTGAAAATTACAATAATAAGCTGAAGTTAAGCTATTGAACAGTGACTTGGAAAATTAAATAAAACTTGGAACTTGGCTTACAACTGAAAATGATGATAGAGCAATGGAACTAGATCAGAAACCTTTCTAGCTTGTCAGGAACAAGCTAGAAACCAAATAAAACTTCCTGAATAGCTTATACCACCCAGACAGCTTATTTTGAGCTTATGTTGACTAACTGTTGACTTTTTCCATGTAACTTGAGTAAGGCTGAATTAATCTATCATAAGCTTATCAAAAGCTATATAGAGCTTATGTAAGCTTAGAGAAGCAGGAAATAAGCTTATTATAATAGTAATTAGCTTAATTGGAATTCTCAGTAAGCTCAGATACTTGAAAACATTAAATTAACATAAACTGAATGAAATTCTTTAAAGATTAATGATAAAAAGGCTGTAAATAACTTGTATTGAGTACTGGAATTGAAATTACAAATAAGGAAAGACAAATAAGTAAAAACGATTTAATAAAAACTAACTACCCTAATTTAAGGCAATATACTGCCCTATTTATACTAAAAATCTCTGGGAAACACCTTGTCATCACTTCTGAGCAATCTTAGACCCTTGAAACCTCTTCAATCAATCTCACACGTTAATTCTTCTTTTTGGCGGGAAAAAGTACAAGTGGAAAATACCACTTGTTCTGGTTACTTGGGGAGAAGGAAGACGCATTGAATGCGTTTTGGTTTGTTAGGTAGCGTGTTGGGAAGGAGGAGAGGGGTGAAGTGATGTAGCAGAGCAATACTATGGGTGAGGGGGTGGTATTGGTTTTGGCGGTTTGAGGAAGAAGATGGAAGGTTTGACTGGGGTCAAACCTTTTTTTGGGTTTATTTAAAACACGGGTTAAATGGGCTGTGGGGTTGGGCTTTGGGTTTATTAAAAAGAAAATGGGTTGGGGTGTTTATTGAAAAGGGTTGGGTTGGGTTTGGTTATTTATTTTGGGTAGGTTAGTTATAAGGATTAACTTAGGAATGGTTTTAAGTTTAGGGATTAAAGTTGTAACATTCTGAAATTCCAGGGACCATTCTAGCAAAATCTGAAATTTATCTCCAAGGACCAATCATGCCAAGTTTCAATAGTACAAGGACCATAAAAGATAATTTTCCATTTTTGAAAACCGGGGGACTTGTTTTGCCATTTTTGAAACTTCAGGGACTGAAATTGCCAATTTTGTAAACTTAGCTCGTTTTTCACCTGTTTTCAATCTTTTTGTTCCTGAATCATATAAAAACACATTTTATGATATTTTCTGTATTTTGAAGCATTTCTGAGTGTTTTTAAATGTTTTTGCAGTTTAAATGAGAATAAAATGATGAGTATTTAGACACTCATCAATCCCCCACACTAAACTATTGCTAGTCCCTAGCAATCTTTTATGAAAATTTAATGGATTTTATCTCTTTACCAAAAGCCATTACTTCTGGAGTAGCCAATGTTTTAGTATGTGATACTTTGGTACAATGATAACCAAATGATTTTGAGCAAACCATCAGCTGTCAACGGATTTGATTTGTCTTTACCAAAAGCCGTTACTTCTGGACTAGCCAATGTTTTAGTATGTGATACTTTGGTACAATGATAACCAAATAATTTTGAGCAAACCATCAGCTGTCAACGGATTTGATTTGTCTTTACCAAAAGCCGTTTGCTTCTGGACTAGCCAACTCTTAGATAAAATACAGTTATTATCTTTGGTGAGCTGATTACCAAATATGGTTTTCCACTGCCTTTACCACAAGCCATAACCTTGCGGGCTAGCCAACTCTTCACTTATAAAGATATGGGGAGTTGAATACCATACAATTTTTGGCAAATTGTAAGCCATGAACGGATTTGAGACATCTTTACCAAGAGCCGTTTGCTCTCGGATTAGCCAGTCCTTATGTGGGTTAGACATGGTGGACTGATAACCATTTATTGCGTTCTAAGTGAGAAAAAATTTTAAAATTTTGGCCAAAATGGGGGTACTAGATGGTACATATGATCAAATTCGCTAGAATTCCCCCCCACACTTAGAACTGAATATTGCCCTCAATATTCAAAGTACCGGCTATTATGCCGACACTTAGAACGTAAAAAGGAAATACTAATAGCTTTTTTTTTTTTTTTTTTTTTTTTTTTTTTTTTTTACATATATACAACATGTGGGGCATCTCCCCCACACTTGGGTGAGACATGGGTGAAAACCCATGTTTTACTACTGTTTTTATTAACCGAGTCGCTAGCTTGACTCGACCCCGAATTCATTGGTTCATGGGGAAGCATGTGGAACAAAAAATCTCCATCGGACTTTCGTTCAAGATGTTTGGATAAACACTGAAGTACTTGAAAGTTCCACTCCGATGAGATATACACAGACCCGGCTCAAAAGAATGGTAAATTGAGAATGCCGGGGTCAAAGATAGTATCCTCACTCCCGAATGAGTGAAGGATAGAAGAAATCACCGGGTAGGTGAAGGGAAGAAGAGAGATCTGAATAGCAATTAAAATAAGAACTTCCTCCTCAAGAATTGCATATTCAAGTGGAGGAGGCAAGTCCTTAAACTTGATCTCATGAAATTTATCAGTTTTCTCAACTGACTTGATTTCCTCATTATGAAGTTGTTTTGGTGGAAGAGGGGAAGATGAATCTTCGTTCAACAAACTTTCTAGAAAAAGAATGTCCCCCTCAGGATCAAGATAGTTATCATCAACCTCATGCGGAAGTGAACTATCTAGAGCAAGAAAAGCATCGACGTCATCCCAAAAGGGATCACTTCCCTCAAACGAAGTGAGAGAAGGGGAAGAGTCGGCTATGATAAGTTGAGAAGATGTGGTGGGATCCCCACTCACAGAATTATGAAAATAACCAACACTTTCTTGAGAGTACTCCTTTGAAGCAATATCAATGACATCGATTCGGTTAACCGATTCAGAATCATAATTTGAGGAGCACCTCGAAGTTTGATCATGGTTAAAGGTAACAGCTTCATTACCCACACGCAATGTGATCTCATGCTCAAATACATCAATGAGAGCACGGCCCGTTCTTAGGAATCCTCTTCCAAGTATGAGAGGAACCTTTTGATCAGCATCGAAATCAACAACCATAAAGTCAGCTGGAAAATGGAACTTACCTACTTTCACAAATACATCCTCAGCAATGCCGCGTGGATGAGATATGGTATGATCTGCAAGCTCAAGAGTCATGCAGGTAGGAGTAAGAGCCGGAAGAGAAAGTTTCTTCCACACTGAATGAGGCATCAGGTTGATGCTTGCACCAAGATCGGCCAAGGCATAGCATTCAACCATTCCCGGAAATACACAAGGTATTAGAAACTTTCCAGGATCTCCAAGCTTCTTGGGAAGCTTTTTCAAGATAACTGCTGAGCAGTTCTCATTTAATGGAGTTTTAGCCATTTCAATCAGTTTTTCCTTGTTGCTTAACAAGTGTTTGATTGTTGATGCAAACTTGGGCATCAGAATGATAGCATCCGCAAAACTTATGTCAAAATGTAATTCTTTAAAGATTTGAAAGAATTTGTCATTTTGTTGACTAGCCTTTTCACGGAGCTTTTGCTCATTTAAGCGCGATGGGTAAGGAATATAAGGTTTGAATTTAGGGGCAATGACTTCAGGAGTCTCAACAGATTCAAAGACAACTCCTGGTTTGGATTTCTTTTTCGGGACAACCGGAGGATGGACTTGTGCTGTACTTTGTGGGCTTGGAATTTGCACTTCGTCCGTTGTATCCTCCGTCTCTTTTTCCATTTCATACAACGGAGGAGGAATAGGACCAGAGGGTCCCTTATAAGCAGCACCACTACGAGTGGTGATGGCTTTGATGAAATTGGTATTTTCATCATCATCACTGTCATCAAGCACACTGATAGGAGCAGCATTGAGCATATTGGAATAAGCTCTGGCTGTTATTTGCTCACTAAGTTTGTTTGACAAACTTTTAACCGTAAATCGTGAAAGAGTATGATCTATTCTTAACGGTTGAGGAGCAATTGTGGGTGTAGAATTTTGGATAACCGAAGGTTGGACGTATTTAGCACTTCCATTGTTAGAGGGAAGTACCGGGTCCTTTGTCATCTTGAGTCCATCATGAGCTTTACCACTACGTGTAGTGACAGCTTTGAGTTCACCCCTTGGGTTGACAACAGTGTTACTTGGGAGACCTCCCGAAGTAGAAGGTGGATTGAGATGGTCCATGAGACTGGCAAACATATTCTTAACTTCGCTTTGAGAATGATCAATTTTGTTTGAAAGCTCATTCTTTAGCTCAGTATTCTGCTTGTGTATTGAAGATTGGAATTCATTCTTCAAATTAGAGATTTGATTTTGCATTGCCATCATTTTGGTCTCATTAACCTTGATGTAGTTATCAAGTTCATTTGGGAGAGGTCCTTGGTGATTAGGAGCTGAATACCCTTGATTACCCCTTTGGGGTGGGTATTGATTGTTCGGGGCATGATATTGATTCTGCGTGTTTTGCCCTCTTTGCTGGTTAGGATTAATCCTATTTGGATTGTTAGGAGGAGGAAATCCGGGTGGTCCATGTTGATTGCTAGCACGGTAGTTTGTTTCCACTTGAGGACGGTATTGGTTACATCCTTGATTGGAAGATCCGGCTAAAGCTTTGACTTCAAATGCATTGCCATCAGTGGCAGTACAATTGTAGTAAGCGTGAGGACCACCACAAGTAACACAAACTTCTATCTTTTTGATTTCAGCAGTGTGAGAAGTTTGCCGAGCGGACTCTTTCTTGTGTGTGTTGAAAACCAAAGATTGAATAGCCTTCGTGAGTTCAGCAAGCTGAGTATCAGTACTCGACTGACTCACGGGAGATGAAGTAGAAGGACCAGCACTAGCCTGAGAATTATATGGTCTGGCTCGTGCAGTGCGGACCTTTGACTTATTTTCAATAAGTGCAATGGCTTCCTTAGTGGATTTGCTCAGAAAATTACCTCCAGCTGAGGCATTAAGAGAATCTTGGTCAGATGGGTTTAACCCATTGTAGAAAGTGTCCATTTGCATCAAATCGGTGAAACCGTGATGAGGACATTTGCTGAGCAATTCTTTGAAATGATCCCATACCTCTCCAAATGGTTCATCAAACCTTTGAGAGAATTTCATGATTTCATTCTTGAGATACGTGGTTTTAGAAGGAGGAAAGAATTCATTTACGAAATTTTGAACCAAATCTTCCCATGTTTCAATCGATCAAGGGGGTTGTTTGTCAAGCCAAATCCGGGCTGCCCCATCGATGGAAAACGGGAAAAGAAGAAGTTTGATTGATTCCTCAGGGACATTTTTGCATTTGATGGTGGATGTGATTTTGTTAAACCATCTAATGTGATCTTGAGGATCGTCCCTGTCAAAACCATAGAATTGCCGCTGGGTTACCAGGTTTATCAACCCAGTCTTAAGCTCAAAATTTTCAGCCACGATGGCTGGAACAACAATGGCATCTCCGTACCCATTGGTGGGAGCTTGGAGAAGCTCATTCATAGGACGGTCTTCTGCCATGATGACAGGGGTTTTGGGATCAGTACGTATCTCGGGTACGACTGATGGAGCAGAACGTCTACGACGTCTTCGAGGTATGTTGACAAGCTCACGGAAAGGGCTTGATGACCTAGAAGAACGAGTGCGCATGCACTTTTAGCAAAAAATTTCAATTAAATCAAGATCGAAGCAAAAACACAAGTGAACTTAAACCAACAATCAACAAGCGTACGGTAGCTCTCTAAAAGATAAACGCACAGAGTGGCGGAGAAGCAAAGGTGGGCAATTAATGCTCCTTAAAAACCCGCTTCTTTCAGTTCGACAATTTAATGTCAAACTATCCTTAAACCTCCTTTATAGTTTGTTTATCAATCAAAGGTGAGCCGATATTCGCAAGTGATACAGAGGCAAGTTTTAAATCTGATGTTTGGGAATCTTATTATGATAATACCCAAGTTGAGGAATATTATATTAATTTTGCTTTTAATCTTTTATTTTACAAATAAAACGGAAAATGTTTTTGGGTTTTTATTTTTTATATGATATTATATATATAAAAGAAAAGAAAAATATTTTTGTATTTTTATATGGTTTATGGGAAATAGGAACTTCACAAGGATGGGTCTCAAATCACTAATCGCTTAAACTTTAAACAATATTGTCGCAACAAACCTCCCCGGCAGCGACGCCAAAATTTGATCCGTGCTAAAACGTATATATAAATATTAAGCAATGACGGATACGCGTGAATAAATACAAATCACCCCTTTGTGAAAAAGGATACTTGCAAAAACTCACGTTTGTGTGTAGTGTGAAACCAGGTAAGTGATTACCCGGATCGTTTCCCAACGAGGTGTGAATGGGCAAACTGTGGAAAGTTTGGATTAGAGTGACTGATGATTAGATATGGATTTTTTCTTTTTTATTAATTCTAATTAACAAATGAGAAACAAATATACAAAAGAAAATTAAACGCGAATTAATTAAACTAAAAACGCGTAACGGGAAATCTAAAATGGGATAAAAACTGAAATATTAGAAAACTAATCCTACAAGTGTAAAATTATTTTTCTTAAATCCTAAATAATAAAAGAAAATTTTAAAAATTAAAATTATATTTTTCTGATTATTATTTTATTTATTATGATTTAATTACTATTATAAACTAATTAAAAAGATTAAAAATATTAAATGACTTAGGAAAAATCTGAAAAATTCAGGATAAGTCTAAAATATTATTTAAAAGCTAGGAAAATTAAAATCAAAAGTCTACTAAACCCTAATAAGCAGTTGGGCTGAAAAGCAGTTTGGGAATAAGCCCAAAAATAAGCTAATAAGCACAAAAATTTACCAAAGGCTCAGAACAAGTTTAACCAACTTATATAAGCACAAAACAACTTAAATAAAAGAGCTTATCCCACAGAATAAGCAAATGAGCACTTAAGCAGTTTCACAAATTAGGGCAGAAATTGTGTTTAAGGCCCCTACTTGCAGATCCAATTTAAGCACTCAATAAGCTGTTGAAAGGCAACCTAATGGGGGCAAAAGCTTCTCAGCATATCAGGCAACACTAAAAACCCAAAAGCCCTAATTTTAATAAGCCAATTGACCTTCAATTAAGCCCTAGAACAGCTGATGTTAGAAACTTTAAAATGTGCAGGCCTGAGAACAGGACAAAGGGGAAACTTGCAGCGTAGAATTATGCAAGCAAATAAGCTCAAAATGCTCAAATAAGCTAAGACAGATAAACATTAACTGGCAAGCTACTAATAGAAACAAAAATCATGCAAAGTTATTAACTGATTAAGCAGATACACCCAAAAGAAAAAGCTGAGAAAATCAGATATTGCAATGATGCAGCAGTGAACTTATTTGAACTTAACTCAAGCAATTCTTAATGACACTAAACCAAAACCTGTGCATACTCTATACCTATTATAAGGAACATGAAAATGCCAAAATGAAAGGTCAAACAAGCTCAGCTTATTAATAAGCTGATTTAGGCAGTTGAGTTTTATAAAAACTCACCTATGGGTTGAAAACCTTAAAAGCACTGAATTAAACCTAACACTTGTTACTAACAACTTATCTAGCTTACAACAAGCTCAAACAAAACTAGGGAAATGGCATATGAACAGTAGACAGGTTAAAAACCTGAAATAAGCTATAAACCAAACACCCCTTGTTTTGGAATTGAACTAGCACAGACAAATTAAGCTTATAATTTTTGATTTCTATGGATTAACTAACTTATTTAGACTGTAATTAACAACTTTTAATATAGAAATAAGCAATACAATAAGTTAAATAATATGTGGCTATTTTTGGCTTTTTATATGATTTTTAAGGAAAATTAAGTGCAGGCTAATTTGGACTAATAGTAAAGATGAAATATACTTCTAGACTACAAATAAGCTGAAAATTACAATAATAAGCTGAAGTTAAGCTATTGAACAGTGACTTGGAAAATTAAATGAAACTTGGAACTTGGCTTACAACTGAAAATGATGATAGAGCAATGGAACTAGATCAGAAACCTTTCTAGCTTGTCAGGAACAAGCTAGAAACCAAATAAAACTTCCTGAATAGCTTATACCACCCAGACAGCTTATTTTGAGCTTATGTTGACCAACTGTTGACTTTTTCCATTTAACTTGAGTAAGGCTGAATTAATCTATCATAAGCTTATCAAAAGCTATATAAAGCTTATGTAAGCTTAGAGAAGCAGGAAATAAGCTTATTATAATAGTAATTAGCTTAATTGGAATTCTCAGTAAGCTCAGATACTTGAAAACATTAAATTAACATAAACTGAATGAAATTCTTTAAAGATTAATGATAAAAAGGCTGTAAATAACTTGTATTGAGTACTGGAATTGAAATTACAAATAAGTAAAAACGATTTAATAAAAACTAACTACTACTATATAAGGCAACATGCTGCCCTATTTATACTAAAAATCTCTGGGAAACACCTTGTCATCACTTCTGAGCAATCTTAGACCCTTGAAACCTCTTCAATCAATCTCACACGTTAATTCTTCTTTTTGGCGGGAAAAAGTACAAGTGGAAAATACCACTTGTTCTGGTTACTTGGGGAGAAGGAAGATGCATTGAATGCGTTTTGGTTTGTTAGGTAGCGTGTTGGGAAGGAGGAGAGGGGTGAAGTGATGTAGCAGAGCAATACTATGGGTGAGGGGGTGGTATTGGTTTTGGCGGTTTGAGGAAGAAGATGGAAGGTTTGACTGGGGTCAAACCTTTTTTTCGGTTTATTTAAAACACGGGTTAAATGGGCTATGGGGTTGGGCTTTGGGTTTATTAAAAAGAAAATGGGTTGGGGTGTTTATTGAAAAGGGTTGGGTTGGGTTTGGTTATTTATTTTGGGTAGGTTAGTTATAAGGATTAACTTAGGAATGGTTTTAAGTTTAGGGATTAAAGTTGTAACTTCTGAAAATTCAGGGACCATTCTAGCAAAATCTGAAATTTATCTCCAAGGACCAATCATGCCAAGTTTCAATAGTACAAGGACCATAAAAGATAATTTTCCGTTTTTGAAAACCGGGGGACTTGTTTTGCCATTTTTGAAACTTCAGGGACTGAAATTGCCAATTTTGTAAACTTAGCTCGTTTTTCACCTGTTTTCAATCTTTTTGTTCCTGAATCATATAAAAACACATTCTATGATATTTTCTGTATTTTGAAGCATTTCTGAGTGTTTTTAAATGTTTTTGCAGTTTAAATGGGAATAAAATGATGAGTATTTAGACACTCATCAGTGTGTGTGCATTCGGTCTTTGGTTCCAAGTGTATCACATTCCTGTTTGATTGACATCCATCACTTCAATGCTATCCACACAATTTTTAAATTCGCACATTGCAGTAGTGATACGAGATGATCCCATAGAACAGTCTTTGAGGCTTAATGATGCATTATAATCACCCATGGATGAGTTCCAACAAAACGTTTGTGCATAATTAAATCGTTCCACAACAATCTTCTAGTCATGTAATCATTATTTGCATAAATAAACGCGTTCCAACAAAACGTTTGTGCATAATTAAATCGTTCCACAACAATCTTCTAGTCATGTAATCATTATTTGCATAAATAATCGACACAAAAAACTGAATATCATTAAGAGCCGATGTTACCATACAATGAAGCACTTGTTCTTCCTGATTGACAACCATCAAATTCACCACATCTGGATTCCAGCCCAAAATAATACGAGTGCCTCCTTCACAAGAACTCCCATTTGAAACCCATTGCCAATTTTGAAAAACTTTATTACATATTCTATTCAATTTTCCAATGGCAACGTGAGACTCAAGAATAGCACATATACACAATTGATTCCCATTTACTACTTCACAAACCTCCTTTTGTTTAGGGACACGGTTCAAGCCCCTTATGTTCCAAGAAGCAACACTAATCATTAGAAACATTTTGAACGGGAGTGCTTGCCCCCTCATCCACCTTTCCTTGTGTCATAAACTCAGCCGTGTCATCATTATTTGGTTCAACATCCTCTCTCTCCTGATCATCGTTAACAGTATGACGCTCTACATTATTCGTCTCATCTTGAAACCCATCCAATACATTAAACCTATTTGATGTCTGCTCACCCCTTTTACTCGCCCCCACATCATTATACAAATGCGATTTCTTCTGTCCCATACTTGTTCCTACACTAACATTAACATTGGATGTTTTAGCTTTGTAAACCCATCTTTTGCTCACTTTTCCCACAGCCATACCCTCTCCTTGTCTAGCGTCGATGTTTCTATGATTCCCCATAGCTAGACCACGATTATACCTCCTGTTTACTTGTTGAAAGCCATCATCATTCTTGCGAGTTGTCTTGTTGGTTTCATCAACCTGTTTCACATTTTTTGGGCACAATGAATCGATATGACCAAAGATCTTACAATTTGCACAACGTGGTGGTTTCCATTCGTATTCAACAGTTACCACATCCACGGTCTTCTCCCTTCCAAATATACAAGGTGTGGCAACAGTTATTTTCTCTTTAAGATCATTCACAGCCGAAATCTCTATCATTGCTCTAGCATAACTAGGTCTTCCCCATGATTCCATACACATAGTACTTGTATACGAATCTAGCATTATGGGTTTCCCCACTTTTGTAGCGATAGCACTTAGGCCGTCCTGATTGAATCCCGCCAAAGGAACATCCCTCAATTTCACCCAAACTGGTACCTTAGTGAGATCCTCTTTAGTAAGACTAACATTTGGTGACCACTTGTATAGCATGATAGGAATAGATCTAATATCCAAGGGCCCTTTTCAATAACGTCTACAACACCTTGATTTGAGGCAAATTTAAAGAAGTAAAATCCCTTTTCATTCATCATTACTCGTTGAAGGCCAAACTTTTGCCACACATTTTTTGCATAGTTTTCAACAATAGGAAATGCTACTCTTTTGCCGATAAAATAACCATATAATGTGTTTTTGTACCTTTCAGTTGCTTCTAACACCGAATCGACGGATAGTACCACATCAATACCATCCTCACATTGTGAACTTTGTTCCAGTTCTCTGAAGTTAACTTTATTCTTCACTAACAGCATGCACAAATGACTTCCTTACCACATTTTCGTCCATACCTTCCTTCCTATGTTGATTATTTTCCTTTTCTTTAACAAATACACCTCCATCATAATACTCAACAGGTTCATTATTTTGGTTTACGCCTGTTGGGGTAATATCCTCTTTGCCTAAAGCATTCAACACAGGAAAGTCGTTAGTCAAATGCCCAGTTTTTCCAGTTATGTCACCCATTGTGTGTACACTCACCTTGTCTTGATCCTCATGATTTTTATTTTCGCTTGTACATCATCCCCACATGCTGCCTGGACAGAATTATCATGAATACTCTTCATCATTATCATTTATCGTTCTACTTCTCAAAACCCCTAGGAAGGGATTTGGGTTCTTTATTCTTTTTACGCTTCTTTTTCTCCACCGATGACTTACCCATGATCGAGTTAACCTTGTGAATTATGATAACTCGTAGGTTAAAACCAAAATAATTAACCCATCAAAAAAGTAACCCACATTGGGGAAAATCAAATTAGACAAATTGAAAACAATTGATTGTGAATTATGATAACTCGTAGGTTAAAACGTTTAGGAAATTAGAAACATTTGATTGAAATTCTTTGGGTTTAGGAAATTCTTTGGGTTTTTTTAAAAACTACAAAGTTTTTTTTTTTTGAGTAAATTGCATTTTTGGTCCCTGTGGTTTGGCCAAATTGCAGATTTGGTCCCCAACTTTTTGAAAGTGCACCAGACGTCCCCATTTTCAAGTTTTCGTTGCATTTTTTGTCCCTGGCCTCAGTCAAATGACACAAATGCCCCTCTTCTTTTCTTTTTTTATATTCCTTTTCAGTTTTTAACACAAATGGTCCTTGTGTTGCGCAAGGCTTTACAAATTTAGTCATTTTTTTTCACAAATGGTCCTTCTTACACAAAATCGTCCTTGTGTGGCGCAAGGCTTACACAAATGGTCCTTAAGTCCGTTTTTCTTCCGTTTTTTACATTTTCGTCCGTTTTTCTTACGTTTTTTTTTCTGTTTTTGTCCGTTTTTCTTATGTTTTTGTCCGGTTTTCTTACGTTTTTTACGTTTTCGTCCCTTATTCTTACATTTTTTCCGTTTTTACCCGTTATTGTCCGTTTTTCTTACTGTTTTGTCCCTTATTCTTACGTTTTTTCCGTTTTTACCCGTTATTGTCCGTTTTTCTTACTTTTTGTCCGTTTTTCTTACGTTTTTTTCCGTTTTTGTCCGTTTTTATATCTGTTTTTCTTACGTTTTTGTCCATTTTTCTTACATTTTTTCCGTTTTCATACGTTTTTGTCCGTTTTTCTTACGTTTTTTCTGTTTTTACCCGTTATTGTCCGTTTTTCTTACGTTTTTGTCCGTTCTTATCCGTTTTTCTTACTTTTTTTTTTCCGTTTTTATCCTTTTTTGTCCGTTTTTATCCGTTTTTGTCCCTTTTTTCCGTTTTTATCCGTTTTTGTTCATTTTCCTTACTTTTTTTCCGTTTTCTTTTTTTTTGTCCCAATTTTTTATTTAGTCCGAATTTTTTGTCCCTTTTTTTTTGACCAATTTTTTTTTTTAAAAAATAAATAAAATTAAAAAATAAAAATTTTTGTCCGAATTTATTGTCGGATTTTTTTTTTGTCCGAATTAAAAAAAAAAAAAAAAAAAAAAAAAAAAGTTCAAAATTTGTGTCCGATTTTTTTTTTTCTTTTTTGTCCGAATTTAAAATTAAAAAATAAAAAAATATATAAAAATTCAAAATTTTTTTCCGATTTTTATTTTTTTTGACCAAATTTTTTTAAAAAAATAAATAAAATATAAAAATAAAAAAAATTCAAAAAAAAAAAATTCGAACAAAAAAAAAATCGGACAAAAATTTTATTTTTTTTAAAAAAAAATTGGTCAAAAAAAACGGGACAAAAAATTCGGACTAAATAAAAAATTGGGACAAAAAAAAAGAAAACGGAAAAAAAGTAAGGAAAATGAACAAAAACGGATAAAAACGGATAAAAAACGGACAAAAACGGATAAAAACGGACAAAAACGGAAAAAAAGTAAGAAAAACGGATAAGAACGGACAAAAACGTAAGAAAAACGGACAATAACGGGTAAAAACAGAAAAAACGTAAGAAAAACGGACAAAAACGTATGAAAACGGAAAAAATGTAAGAAAAACGGACAAAAACGTAAGAAAAAAAGATAAAAAACGGACAAAAAGGGAAAAAAAACGTAAGAAAAACGGATCAAACGTAAGAAAAACGGACAATAACGGGTAAAAAACGGAAAAAACGTAAGAATAAGGGACAAAAACGTAAGAAAAACGGACAATAACGGGTAAAAACGGAAAAAACGTAAGAATAAGGGACGAAAACGTAAAAAACGTAAGAAAACCGGACAAAAACAGAAAAAAAACGTAAGAAAAACGGACGAAAATGTAAAAAAACGGAAGAAAAACGGACTCAAGGACCATTTGTGTAAGCCTTGCGCCACACAAGGACGATTTTGTGTAAGAAGGACCATTTGTGAAAAAAAAGGACTAAATTTGTAAAGCCTTGCGCAACACAAGGACCATTTGTGTTAAAAACTGAAAAGGAATATAAAAAAAGAAAAGAAGAGGGGCATTTGTGTCATTTGACTGAGGCCAGGGACCAAAAATGCAACGAAAACTTGAAAATGGGGACGTCTGGTGCACTTTCAAAAAGTTGGGGACCAAATCTGCAATTTGGCCAAACCACAGGGACCAAAAATGCAATTTACTCTTTTTTTTTTAGAACGTTGATTAACTATCTCACAATATACAGCCACAATTTATCTCACATGTGACTTGAACCCACAACCATTTGATTATTAGGGAGTTTCTCACACAACAAGGGGTACCATTGGGACACAAGCCCTTTGTCATCTTTTATATAAGGTTTGATGAAATGAATAATGGCGTTTATCCATTCTAGAATTTCTGTTGCTGTGAAACTGGAACGCGAGTACTTGCAAGGTGTTGTTGCCGTTGTTTGAATGCAAGATTATAAAAGATGGGCGTTAGTACAAATCTTTGGCACACTCCCAGACCTAAGTTAGACTAGTTCTTGGAAGGTAGATCTTGCACCGATTACTTCTTGTTAACTGCTAAGACAAAAGTAGCACCGTTAGTCTTACCGCGGAAGGGGGGTTCCGCGGTTGGCCTCCGGTGTGAGAGTAAGTATATTTATTTAGAGAGATAATTTAAGTGCGGACTGGGTGTAGTAAATGCAGTTAGGTGTGGTAATAAATGAGATGGGAGTATTTATACTACCCGTATACTTACTGTAGCTACCTCGAAACTCTGCGCATTAATTACTGAGTAGGTAATTGTCAGAGCAGCGCATGGCTGCGCCATACCTTAGTAGGTAAATGTCAGATCAAGTGGAAGACACAATCCCACAAGATCTGGCTTTAGGTAGTCGCGGTAGGATAGCTGTCGACATCGGATTAGATCCCCGGACATAAGAGACCGGGGATGATCTTGTCCGGATTGCGGGAGTAAGATCTGCCGTGGTTTAAGGTGTTAGTCATGCCCCGACCCAATATACTAGGGTCCGGGGATACTATACACGATCAAGTCCCCCCAGTCTAGTATACTTGTTTAATTTGAAGAGCAAGTGTTCTAGACTTTATTTTTCTTTTCCGCGGCCGTTTAGAGGTCGCGGCATTATGGAGGCCGTTGTAGTATCCGCGGTTGGTTTAGAGTGTGTCCAATGTTGCTGACTGGACATTCTACTTTCCATGTGGTTGGTGGTGACAGGCTGTCATGGGGAACAGTGAAACGTTTGCACCCACGCAATTACTGACTGATGTGACGTTTCTGCGGCTAGCTGTTTATTTTCTGCGATCATCTTAGTAGTCCATCTGTCCTGATCTGTGACCGTCCAATGAACGTCCGGGGACGTGGCCATTTTGTGGCCTTTCGATTTGAACTGATAACACGTGCGTGTGTGGCTATAAATACTAAGATTTACACCATTTTAAACTTTTTACACACAGTTAATATTTTTCCTCTCTCCTAGAAACAAGAATTCCTTCCGCCTTTGTTTCTCTTGCCCTCTTTATTTCCGGACTTTAGTATCTTCAGGTTAGATTTCTGTTACGTTTGTTCTTCATTTACCATTTAGAATGGCTCATATAAGTACGGTAACCTCCAAACTTAGTCAGGAAGATGTAAACGCATTTTGCGATAAGTATAAGATTCCAGGGCATCTTTTACCTACATCGCCCGGACCTAGGGATACTATTAAAGATGCTCCGGACGGAATGATAGGTGTATATACTAGGTTTTTTGAGTTTGGTAACTTTAGGATTCCCCTTTCATTATTTTTGCTCCGCGTATTGGAGTATTTCCAGATTCATCTGTCACAGCTATCCGTGTTAGCGGCTTGTAGGGTTAGCCACTTTGAGATACTTTGCCGCGTCCATGGTGGTGTGCCGACTATAGATTTGTTTAGGCATTTCTATTATGCGGGTGTTAACAATGGTTGGATGTCGTTAGAAAAGAGGAAAGGCCCAAAATCTTTGGTTGTCCCCGTCTGTTATACTAGTGCCCTAGATTCAGTTAAGAACTGGAAGGACCATTTCTTTTTTATTAAAAAGACTATCTTCCCTTTGGATATTCCGTGGTTTGAGGGAACGTCTGTGGACCGCGACCCTCCGCCTTCCGATGTGGGTGTGGATCTAGAGTTGTTGCGGCGCCTGGATGCTAATAGGGCTCCGTTTAAGAAATATCCGGAGGAGTTTCTGAATGTCATAGGTTTGAGCCAAACTTGGGATGATGATAGTGCCCGCCCCACGTTTCTACGGCCGGATGAAACGGGTGGGTTGAATAGACTTGCATGTATTTTCGTCTTCTATTTGTGTTCTTCCGCGTCTAATTTCATTTTACTTTGCTTTGCAGAGATGGACTTGTTTTCTTATATCAACCAGCCTGACGTCTTTAAGGTGAAGGTCGGGGAACGCACTTTGGAAAAGGACGAGAAGTCCTTGCGGGCTGAGACCGCTACACGTGTTCTTCAACCGCAGGAGGGTACAGTAAAGGTGGTACAACATACGGTCGTTGATGAGATTGCTGCGGCTAAAGAGGGGAAGAAAGCCGGGAAGAAGAGGGTGGTTATTGATGTGCCTGAGCCACCCAGAAAGAAGAAGAGGCTGGTCCGCAAGGATGCTGCGGCTGGATCTGGTATGAGTTGCTTATAATACCCTTGTGTGCTGTTTTCTTCTCTTGTTGTTTTGTATCCGTATTTACACGTTTGCGTTTTTCAGCTGATCCTTCCGCGGAAGGTCATATTATTGTTGATCTGGAAGATGAGTCGGGGTCAGGCTTGGACCGTTCCGGTCCTCAGACGGATGAGGGAATTACGAAGAATACAACTTTCATTTCTTCTTCGTCCCACACACCTACTCAAGAGCGATCAGAGGGGAATTCGGAGACTCCTCATGCGGATATTAATGAGTCTGAGAATGTGGAGTCCAAAATGCCAAATCTTGAGGTATCTGAGCAGGACAAACCTTCCGGACATGCTGAGGGTGTGATTGCTTCGTCTAGTCATGCGGTCAATGAAGAAGAGGATGCGGGTGGGTCTGATGATTTTGATAAGTCTGTATCTGTTGAGACCGCGGACACTTCTTCTACTTATGTCCCCAAATGGTTGTCTACTAATGGCTTCAAGATGGATGATCCCTGGGTCTGCCGCAGTATTGTTGACAATGTTGCAACTCCGGTGTTTGCGTCTGCTATGAGGGATATGTCTAACGAAGACTTGATGAATGACTTCAATAAGTTATCTGCTCACCAGATCTGTGTTAATTCTGAGGTGCGACTGCGGTTGGAAAACACCTTGTACCAAAATGGCAGGTTTAGGAAGCAGCTGGAAGGGAAGAAGAAAATGGTTGTTGAGTTGAAGGCTAAGTTGTCCGAGCTGGAGAGTGAGAATGCCGGGGTCATGGCTATCCGCGGCCAAGTGTCTTCTTTGCAATCAGTGGTGGATGATAAGGATAAGGAGTTGGCAGAGCTCCGGGCTGAGGTTAAAAGGTTATCGCCGGAGGTTGAAGCCTTGATTGGGAAGAATGCGGGTCTAGCTGCGGAAGTTGTAGAGCTTCGTGGTGATAAGGATGTGTTGGCGGAAAAAGTGTCCGGCCTAGAAGTTCTTTGTGACACGCTCCAGCAGCAGTTTAAAACCGAGACAGAGAAAATCGTCGAGGATAGTATGAGGGCGGCCCATGCCACTTTTGAGAATCATCTTGCGGAGATGGATAAAAGGCTGGTCGCGATCAACGAAGAGTTTGACACAGAACTCTTTCCCCAGACCTTGAGGGCTGTTGAGGGCCGCCGGTGGGTTATCGGCCACGGATTCAGGTATGTTATTGAAAAATTTAAAGAGTCCGAGGATCTGAAGCTGAGGCTTGGTGGTTGTATTTCCGCGGCCATTAAGGACGGGATACGCCAGGGGTTGGAGGCCGGGATTGTGCATGGGTCGCAGGGCATAAAGCTTGACCAGATAGAGGCCTATGACCCGGAAGCCAAGCAGCGTTATGATGAGTCCGTGGTCAGATTGTCTAAAGTTCCCTTCCCTTTGTTGGATTCTTTAGAGGAGTGTCGAGATGCTCCGCTTGAGTACTTGATGGCGAAATTGGTTTTAGAGGAGCATCGTCACCCTGGGTCGGGGGAGCTTACCTTTAAACCCCCGGTTGTGGAGGAGACAGTTCTGCCGGAGTCCGTGCTTCGGTTTGTTACACGTCGTCCGCGGGCTATTGCGGCCTATAAGGAGTTCAAGAACAAGAAGTATGGGGTAGAGTTTGATTACACCGACAAGGGTCTTGCCATTGTGCTTCCTACCCCCGTTTCTTCTCAGCCTTCCTCCGTTGCTGGGCCAGTTGGGCCTTCAACTATTGTTGCGTCTTCCGGACCGGAGACTACCTTGCCCAAGGATGGTGGTGCTAAACATGATGACATGTTTGATTCTTCCATTCTTGACTCTCAGAATCCTGAGAATTAGTTTTCTGCGGCTGTTCTTTAGGGGATATTTTGACTATATCTGCCTTGCCGCAATCTTGTGAAGCTTTTAAACATCAGCTTTTTGGGAAGTGTACTCCGGATGAATGCATCCGTGTATTTTTGTAGTAGTTTTTTTTTTTTTTTGCATTGTCTTTCGGATGAATGTATCCGCGTATCTTGTAATCGTTGGTGAATATAACTTAAACCTTTTGGACGTGTAATAACACTTGGGTTTTTTTTTTGTTTACATAATGCTTTTTGGTGCCGAGACTTGTATGGCCGGACTTTATTTTACCATCTTTGCGTGCCCGTACTTAGGATTTTTCGGAGATGGGTTTAATTGGTCAATGGGTTTGCAATACCACTTATATGCCTTTGGTAATTTGAGGTGCAATGTCCTCATGCCGGGCTTGTGAGGCCACTTACGCTTCCGGATTTGAGGTCCGGGTTATGCATGCATGCTATATAAATAATGTGAAAAATGACACGTAAATTTTTAGAAAGTGTTGCGGAGTTGATCAGACCCCGCATATCATTTAAAGATGGAATGAACTCCCTCGGCCAGATTGAACCATGGCCGGATACAAAAGTTACAAAAGTTAGAAGTACTTACAAAAGATAGAGAACTTGGTTGTGAATTCCCGCGGCCGGACTGAACCGTGACCGGATACAAAAGATAGGAGTATTGAAACTTAATTACAAATAGCATTTCTTAAGGTGCCGGATGTTCCAAGTCCGGGGTATGTCCCTACTATCTTGACCTCTGAGCATATAAGCTCCTTTCCCCAAAGCTTCCACGACTTCATATGGGCCTTCCCATTTGGGACCCAGCTTGCCGGTGTTTTCCACAAGGCTTGCATCATTGCTGCGGTAGACGAAATCTCCTGGCTTAAAGCTCGTGCCACGGACTTTAGCATTGTAATACTTCTCCATTTGGGTTTTGCTTTTTGCTTCCTGGATTGCCGCGACCTCTCTTCTTTCTTCAATTAAGTCTAGATTTAGCTGCAGGTCTTCGTCATTTGTTACTGGATCAAACAAGGCGCACCTTAAAGATGGCATTCCGATCTCGACTAGGATGACAGCCTCTGTCCCATAGGTCAAGGAGAACGGGGTATCTCCATTGCTTGATTTGATCATAGTTCTGTGCGCCCATAGCACATGCGGAACTTCTTCCAGCCAGTCCCGGCTTCCTTGATCAATCCGTGCTTTGATGCCTTCGCCTAAGCTCCGATTTGCTCTTTCTACAAGTCCATTTTCCTGGGGGTGCTTGACCGACGCAAACCGTTGTTTGATGTTGAGCTTCTCACACCAATCCTTGAAGGGGTTGTCCCGAAATTGCTTTGCGTTGTCCGCGACTATTTCTCCCGGAAGTCCGAACCTGCATACAATGTTATCCCATACAAACTTCTTAACCTGATTGCCGGTGATTGTGGCGAGGGCTTTGGCTTCTATCCACTTGGTAAAATAATCTATTGCGACTATCAGGTATTTGATCCTTCCTGGGGCTTCTGGGAATGGGCCGCAGATGTCTATTCCCCATTTGTAGAACGGCCAGGGGGAGGTGATGGGATTTAACTTTTGTTGAGGGTTCCTTGGAACCGGCCGGTGTACCTGGCTGTCTTGACATTTGTCTATGATTTCCCTTGCGTCCTTGTGCATTGTGGGCCAGTAGTAACCGGATCTGATTGCCTTGGCCACAATAGACCACGGTCCAGAGTGCATACTGCACGAGCCCTCATGGATTTCTCTGATTACGTAGTTCGCCTGTGCCGGACCTACGCATCGTAACCATGGTTCTAGAAAGGACTTGCGGAATAATACCCCATTGATAACAGAGTATTGTCGTGCCTTGATTTTCAATTTCCTAGCTTCTTTTTGATTTGCTGGAAGTACTTCGTCCTTTATGTAGGCTATGAGGGGGGTCATCCAAGTCTCCTCTTCTTCTTCTACTACGGCCATTACTTCCTTTTCTTCTATTGATTTGACCTTCAATGTTTCAACAAGAACTTGTTTTGACAAATGAGCGAAACTGGTGGAGGCTATCTTGCTTAGGGCATCTGCCTGTTTGTTCTGGCTACGCGGCACCTGTCTGATGAAGAACGTGCGGAAGCTTTGTATCAAGGCCTTAGCTTTTGCTAGATACGAGGCCATACTTTCTTCCTTGGCTTCGTAAGCCCCATTAATTTGGTTTGCGACCAGCCGGGAATTAACATTCGCGGATAAGTGTTGGACTCCCATTTGCTCAGCTATCCTTAGACCTGCTATTAGTGCTTCATACTCCGCCTCATTGTCAGATGTATCAAACTCAAATCTTAATGCATAAGTAAATTCCACACCTTCAGGGTTTGTGAGAATCAGGCCTGCTCCGGATCCTTCTTGGCAAGATGATCCGTCAGTATATAAACTCCAAGGCTCGACATATGGATGTTCTTCCGCGGCTTCTACGGTTGCCGGAGTCTTTTCTTCTGGGATTTCCGCAATGAAGTCAGCTAGTATCTGTCCCCTTATTGATTTCCGCGGCCTGAAGTTGATGTCATGTTCTCCCAGTTCTATAGCCCACTTAGCCAATCTCCCAGTTTTTTCTGTTTTTGCGAGCATTTGTTTGATGGGTTGGTCCGTGATGACAACTATTGGATGCGCCTGGAAGTATCTCTTCAATCTTCTGACTGCATGAATCAGTGCTAGAACCAACTTCTCCATTGGGTCGTAATTTACCTCCGGAGGTTGCAATGTGCGGCTGATGAAGTAGATGGGTTGTTGGACCGGCCCTCTCTCCACTAGCAAGACTGCACTAATGGCTTCTTGTGCCGCGGAGAGGTACATAAGTAGTTCTTCCCGTGGTTGTGGGGCCGCCAGGGTGGGAAGGTTGGCTATGTGGTTCTTCATTTCCTTGAATGCTTGCTCCGCTGCTGGTGTCCAATGAAAGTCACTCTTCTTGATGCATTTCTTCAATGTCTTGAAGAACGGAAAGGACTTTTCCGCTGACTTCGATAGGAAACGATTGAGACTTGCCAATTTACCATTTAGGCTCTGCACTTCTTAAGTGTGCGGGGGGAGGGCAACTGGGCAACCGCCGCGGATTTATCCGGGCATGCCCCAATCCCGTTTTTGTTGATCAAATGTCCTAAAAACATTCCTTCCTCTGCCCCAAAGGTGCACTTCTTTGGGTTTAGCTTCATGTTAATTTTTCTCAACGTTTTGAAGGTTTCTTCTATATCTCTTAGCATCTCCGTCTCCGAATGGCTTTTAATTACCAAATCGTCCACATATACTTCTAGGTTCCTCCCAATCTGCTTCTTGAAAGCCTCGTCCACCAATCGTTGATAGGTAGCTCTTGCATTCTTTAATCCGAAAGGCATTTTTTTATAGCAAAATATACCCTGGTTCGTGTGAAAGGCGGTTTTTTCCTCGTCTTCCGCGGCCATTTGAATTTGGTGATACCCTTTGTACGCGTCTAGGAAGCATTTGAAGGTGTAACCGCAGAGGGATTCAACTTTGTGGTCAATCTCCGGTAGGGGGTAGCAGTCTTTTGGATATGCCTTGTTTAAATCTTTGAAATCCACACACATTCTCCAAGTCCCATCACTTTTTTTGACCAAGACCGGATTTGACACCCAGTCGTGATAATGGACCTCTCGCATTATGTCTGCCTCTACCAACTTTGCCACATCTTCATTGATGGCCTTGTTTCTTTCAGGAGCTTGTCCGCGCTTCTTTTGCCTTATTGGCGCGTATCCCTCCCGAATATTGAGCCTATGCTCTGCTGCGTTCCGCGGCACGCCCGTCATATCCGACGGTTGCCAAGCGAAAATATCCAAGTTATTCCTCAGCAAATCACATAGGTCTTTCTTCCCTTGATTTGTCAAACTTCCCCTAGTGTGACTGTTTGGTCCGCAAACTCGGGATGTATAGCAACTTTTACGCCGTCTTTGACTGGAACTTCTTCAAAATTCTGCTGCGATGACGATTCTGCTATCGTCCGGCATTCTATGGGCACTATTTTGTCACTATGTATTGTTACCACTCCTCCTTTCGTGGGAAATTTAATCATACCGTGGGCCGTGGAGGGAATGAGCTTAAGCTGTCTTATCCCCGGTCGGCCTATTATGCCGTTGTATTGGGAGGGCGATCTGACAACCATGAAGTTCATCCAAGCACTTGAGGAGTTCTCTTCATCTGCTAAGGTTACTTCCAGCAGAATTTGCCCTAAAGGCCACGACAACTCTCCACTGAATCCAAGCAGGGGCGTCGCAGCAGGGATCATTCTTTTCTTGACTTCTGGACTCAAACGATTGAAGCAATGTTCGTACAAAACCTCTGAGGCGCTTCCATTATCCACATACATTCGGTGTACATGATGTCCGCCTACTTCTGCCTTTATCACCAGTGGATGATCGTCCCAATCATCCTCCCGTATGGGAGGGAAAGATATTTCCATATTGGGGTAGGCGTTGGAGGTTGTTTTTTGCTTCACATTCCGCGGCCAGGCCTGTATCATGAATATGGCCGGAGCTTTATCTTTAGCCGCGGTTTCCTTCTTTCCTCCCTTGGAGGTTCCGCCTTTTTGGGTCCCGCTCTTGATCTCTTTTACCAGATGCGCCAGCTGTCCTGATCTGACTGCTTCCTCAATTTGCCTCTTCAATTGAAAACATTCGTCAGTGTGGTGGCCTTTTTCTCTGTGAAAATCACAGTATTTGTCTTTGTTTCTGAACTCGGCCGGACTTGACATTGGCGGTGGGGCCGTAAATTTGACTGAATCCATTGCCAGAATTTCTTTTGGTGTTTTTGTGAGGGATGTGAATCTATCGCTCCGCCTTCGATCTGCCCTAGAGCGTTGTTTGAATTATGTCTTCCTGTCAAAAGGCTGGGTATTGGTTGTCCGGGATCCTCCTTCACCGGACTTCCATGCGGAACGGTCATGTTTTTTCTTAGATAAGTTTGCCGCGGCAGTTTCCCCACGGACGAAGGCAGTGGTAATCTTCCACATTTCGTCCATGGTCTTTGGGATTCTGTCATTAAGCCTCTTGATTAACTCCGGGTTGTTAATACCGTGCATGAACCCTGAGACTCTCATGCATTCCGGGGCACCCTTCACTTGCATGCTTTCTGTCTTGAAACGATCAACGAATGTCGTGGTTGTTTCCCCTTCTTTTTGTTTGATATGATGGAGCTCCACCGGGTCTTTAGTATACTTCTTTTGTTGGAGAAAATAAGACAGGAAGTACTTCTTGAGGTCCTCAAAGTTATCAATGCTTTCCGCCGGCAAGTCGTCAAACCACATTCGAGCATGCCCCATGAGAGTGGAGTTGAACATGTGACACCATGTGGGCATGGCCCATCGCTCTACTTTTGCTGCGGTGCAGAAGCTTTTCATGTGGTCCTCCGGATCTCCGGTCCCATCGTAAGTCTTGACATTATTAGGCATTCTGGTTCTTTTTGGGAATTTGAAACACCGAATCCTTAATGTGAACGGATTAGCGTCTTCAACGTCGTAGGGATGATAAAGATCATCCTCTTCCCCTTTACTCCTTCCAGACCTTGCCCCCCAGTATTCCCCTGCACTGTCCTCACTTTCTACAGGTGTTTGCTTCCGCGGTCGTTCGTGTCTTGAGTATGTGGACCTGCTTCTGGTTCTATGTTCCCTAGAACGAGGGACGCGGCTAAGGGTTGGGCTGGGCGACCTTTTCCTGCTGCTTTCTGGGTATCTTTCCTCACGAGGACGCCCCTCTTGTCTGTAACGCTCTGCTTCAGCTCTGCGCTCTCTTCTGGTACGGCTTTTTGTTTTAAGTCTAGAGAATACGTCCGCCTTCTTCTCTCCTAGGCGTTACTTAACATCCCCCCTCCTTTCTCCCAAACGGGTGAAAACGGTAGATCGGGGATATTCCATTTCTTTGTCACCGCCCCTAGGTTCCTTGCTGAGCCTAGAGAAAACGCTTCGGGAGTAAGAGCTTTCAGAGGGCCCTGACTTGTAACTAGGACTGGATTTCCGCCTCTTCTCATTCTTTCGTTCCCATAGGGATCTTGACTGGGAGTTTCTGGATAGTCCTTGCGGGGAAGGGTCTTCCCGCGACTCATCCTCGAACTCAAGGCGAGTCCTTACTTGGTTTAGCTTTTCTGCGTGAACCTTTTCGGACATTAGTGGCAGCAATCGGTCGTAGTGCTGATCGCAAAACTTCCTGATTGCTTCATCCGGAAGGGATTCCGCATGGAGTTCCTGCTCCTTGTTTTTTCCCGTATCACGAGTGTTACGCACGGTGGAAGGTTCCTGGGAAGGAGAAGGATTGTTTCCTTGATTGCTCATGGTAGATTTTTCTTCCTTTTGAAACGCAGTTTGTGTAACTGGTCCCACGGATGGCGCCAAATGTTAGTACAAATCTTTGGCACACTCCCAGACCTAGGTTAGACTAGTTCTTGGAAGGTAGATCTTGCACCGATTACTTCTTGTTAACTGCTAAGACAAAAGTAGCACCGTTAGTCTTACCGCGGAAGGGGGGTTCCGCGGTTGGCCTCCGGTGTGAGAGTAAGTATATTTATTTAGAGAGATAATTTAAGTGCGGACTGGGTGTAGTAAATGCAGTTAGGTGTGGTAATAAATGAGATGGGAGTATTTATACTACCCGTATACTTACTGTAGCTACCTCGAAACTCTGCGCATTAATTACTGAGTAGGTAATTGTCAGAGCAGCGCATGGCTGCGCCATACCTTAGTAGGTAAATGTCAGATCAAGTGGAAGACAACAATCCCACAAGATCTGGCTTTAGGTAGTCGCGGTAGGATAGCTGTCGACATCGGATTAGATCCCCGGACATAAGAGACCGGGGATGATCTTGTCCGGATTGCGGGAGTAAGATCTGCCGTGGTTTAAGGTGTTAGTCATGCCCCGGCCCAATATACTAGGGTCCGGGGATACTATACACGATCAATGGGTGTTATGTAGTAAATAGTTTGGGCTATTTGGCCCGATGGAGAATTATTTTCGATCATATCCAATTAGTTATGAGATTACACAATGTTTGATTTTATGAATAGTCATTATATAGCAATAAACTTTTTCAAATGCACTAATTTGATAAAGTGTTCCAATCTGCATATTTTGATGATGTGTCATACCTGAAAGTCTTACACGTGGCACTATTTGTAGCGTGACACGTCATCAAAATGTGCAGATTGGAACACTTTATGAAAGTTCGTTACATTTACACAACTTTTTCAAAGATCACATACCAAAACGAGACAATAAAGAAAGTTCGTTGTTATTCTATGACCAAAACCCTTTATGAAAAGTTGACAAGCAAACAATACGATGAGTTAATCAAAGTGGCTCTTAGTGGTTATGCATATAATGTTCTCACGAGAGTTTTAGATTTCATACCTTACTAGATAAATATTTGGAGGTGGCCAGAAAAATGTGAGTAACAGTCACGGTAATACATCGATTAGGTCGCGTACATCTGTTTAGCTGTTTAACCCGAACAAGGAAAAACCTCATATGTATACACATTTAAGTATATGATGAGTTGGGTGGATAAATTTGGTGTTAATTTTGTAAGTTAAATAGCAAAGTAGACCAGTTGCCCGATTGTTATACCGATGTAGACCAGTTGCCTTATGACTCATCACCTCGTAATCAGTAAAGTCACACTTGTCACTGGTTTTAGTTGCCCAATTGTACTGGGTTGCCCGGTCTAGTTTCGGAAGCAGAAAAGTTTTGGTCTCGGATGTGGGTATTTAGGGAATTAGTTTTTTTATTTTATATTCCGTAATTGCACTTGTAATCTTCTACTTGACCGATTGTTTAACATAATTTGAACATCAAGCCAAACCTATGAAGTGGACTGGCCTAAATAGAGGTCCAGCTAAAACCAAATGTGAAGAGATATTGGGATCGGAAATTGTCATTATAGTATCGGTTTGTTATGTTTTAATTCGTCTATATTGATTTTTTGGTTTTCCCATTTGGACCAAGTTTTGTTCACATATTAATGTCTCCACTTGTGGTTAAAAACCCAGGGTGTTTAGAGAAAAATAAATAAATAAGTAAATGAGTTTTGGTTTTGTTTGGTTTGTCCCACATACGAAAATGAACAATTATTATAACGGTTTATAACTATAGGAATGGAGGTATCAAACATCTGTGTGTAATTAGATGTAAATAGGCTTGGTCATAAACTTACATGGAACTACCCTTGCTTTTTTTACTTAACCAGGTTGTTAACATAGAACATCATGTCGACATCTGTTACATTATCTTTCATGTAAAAAGTTTTAACATTAAACATGACAAATGTGTCTCCCTAATCCCTATCAAGTCTAAACAGTTAACTAAAAATTGTGTTTCAAAACATACGTGATATGTGTCTCCCTAATCCCTAATCACAGACATTTTTTATTATTTTACAAACTCTATAAACTACATATAATAGAAAAATGGTCAAACTTTGAAAAGTGAAATCCCTTAATCCCTTAAAATGGTCAATGGAGTGAGAAAACTTAAAACATAGTGAAACTAGCTGTGAAAACCGAAAAATGGAAACTATTCTATCTGAAAAATGAAAACTGTTGTATTCATCTCTTTTTTGACTTCTTGTTACACGCCTATATATAGATAAGTTTGTTGACTTGTATTCATGACAATAAAAGAAACATGTTATAATGATATACGTACATATGACATCTCTAATCTTTCATTCATCTTTTTATTGTCACTATTCATTGTTTCTTTGTCAACTATACATACACTACTTCAGAAAACGATTTCTATTACACTAATTGGAAAGTATATTGAATACACGAATTACATATAATGGGTTGAAACTAAAACTGTATGTTTAAGAGTTGACTTCTTAATATAGGAAATACATTTAATGATTTGTGAAACTGTATGTATGATTTTATATATGCATCATTTCTTATTAAAAGAAAAGCAGAATTTTTATATTTAATACTTTCCAAAACAATTATCATATTATTTACTATTTAAACATCATAATCCTCAGACATATTCTCTTCTTGTTATCGATATATGCAGGTTCCCTTTTTTTTCTTTCATCTAACCTTCTCACTTGCATGCACATACATGCATATGCACGTTTTGTTTATGTACATATTTGTGTTGGATAGTATTATCAATCCATGCATTCTTGCAAGTTCAACAATGTTCTATCTTTGTTTTCAGAATGATTTTGTGTCGCCTGGTGGCTCAATGCATATTGATGTCGGCGTAGCTATTATTCATTTGTTCCCAACGTTATTAAGGTAGTGGAGGTTGCTAGGCATGATTTTGTGTCGCATGGTGGCTCAGTGCACATTGATGTCGGTGTCTTTCAAACTCCAACGCTAAACAATATTTTTGACTCATATTTACCTCTACAGTACTGCACATGTGTTCTTACTGAATATGTAACAACTTTTTATCGTTCTAAGTTTAAGATATGTAGAATTCCCACTTTTAACTTTTGTACAGGTTGAGTGTGAAGTATGAGGATTCAGTGTATGCGTGATGAGAAGGGTGACATTCTCATGAAGCTTGTTTAATCATAGGTTTTAATGAAAACTACACTAATACAACTCATAACAACTGGCATGCTAACCACATACCCACTATAAGAGTTACAGAACACTCATTAAACGCCTTTTGGATCTATTTATATACTGTATGGGTCAAAAAGTTCTTCAGAATACTTTGCCATATAATTTGTCAATCAAAACTCTATGGCCACCATTTTAAATAGTGCAATTTTTTTCCTATGAATTTAGTTGACTTATCGAGTTTTGTTACTCTCACATTTTATAGTGGCAAGTATATACGCAATATTTTCGACTCGTTTTTAAGGGATTAAGGGATTTCACAAGCACCAAAAGCATAGAGACATGAAGGATGTGACATGAGTACATGACACACACCAAAAGCATAGAGAAGCTAATCAAAAGTCATTTTTCAAAAGCATGAGTACATTTTTCAAGTTCATTTAGAATCATGTGCAAGAAGATAAAAGAATGTTCAAATCTTGTGACAAAACTTTTTGATTAACTTGTACACCATCTACTTCATTCAAAAAGCAAGCATCCAACAAGCAGCAGCAACACACTGCACAAAACCACCATTATTAAACAAAGTCAGCACTTTGACTAATCAAAAGTCAGCGACCAGCAAGTCCAGTTGGTGAATCTTCAAAAGAAAGTAAGATAAAACAGAAGTAAGTCAAATGGGTAAAAACCTAGCTCCTAGTGAACCTAACCCTTTACAAGCTCCTAATAGAACCTTCAAAAAGTTTGACTTCAAAACTGATATGGAAGCAACTGTGCAAAATGTCCATTCAAAAGTCAAATCTCATTGTTTGAAAATACCATTATTGTGCAAAATGTCCATACAAAAGTCAAATTCTACTGTTTTTTACATTTTTAACAAGACAATAGTAACTTTTTACTAAAGATTTCAGAATAGTACATGGTTTGAAAAGTCATATCTTTTATATCCTGTTTTAGTACCGTTATACCGGAACCCATACCGGTAACAGTTTAAGATACGGTTCCGGGAACGGGACTTTGAATTTAAGTCGGGAAAAAATCCGGTACACCAAAAACGGTGCCGGTACGGTATCCAAGACAGCATAACTAGAATAACATAAACTAGTAAAGATAATAAAAAACAAACCACCTACATCGATTCACCATCACCCATCATTCTCTTCCTTGTCCTCATCAGGCACCACCTACAAAAAAACACTCATTTAATATGGACATGCGGTGTAATAAAGTTCAAGTTTAAATAACATGTTATATAAATACGAAGTATAAGGTAAGGTAGCATACTGAATATATGAGTGAACACGGCCACGCAACTGCTACACCAATAGCATCCTCTAATGTTCTTAGCAATGAATGTTTTCTCAATAACATCTCATTTCGTTTAAGAACCACCTCAATAACCACCTCTGACCAGTTGCGGCCGACCTTCTTGTTGCCCACTACCGAATTAGGATTCAAACTCTTGACCCTTCCTTTAGCAACAACATGTGAACTGGAACTACTACTCTTGAGGTAGACTTGCATACCAACCTGCAATTATAATTTACAACACGATTTAGGTTATCATCTTATAAAAGTTACATGTGTTTTGACGCCTCGATAAAGGGTATCGTCACGTTACCCAAACATTATACAAGGGGTATCTAGTTTGTAACACCTATCTCAAAGCTGAGAATAGTGATTTCAGCTAAAAACCCCATGACATAGGCCGAGAGTCATAAGACGCTCAAGGTTATTTAACTAAGACCAATGAAAAAAAGATATCAACCTAGCAGACTCTGCATCATCAGCCTCAGCCTCAGCCTCCTGGAATAAACAAAAGAAAAATATAAAAAATCAACCCTTGTAAATGATTTTTATAATAAAGACGATTCATACATTAGAGATCACGTGGCGGCTGGTGCACTGGAGGCCTGCAAGAGCTGCATCAACATCATCCTGAGCATTATATCAAACAAATTAGTGAATAAAATCACTTTAATAGCTTTAGTTTCAATGCTTCAATGTTTATATCAGCTTTGATCAGATATAAAATTTAAATAACCCCTAGCAAATAGAGCAATCTAATACAAAAGAGCAACCAATCTGACTCAAATCCCTAGATAAATGCATTATGTAGATTAGTTTCAATTTCAGAAACAGAGAAACTTAGTGTACATGCTATTCTAAAAAAAGATTAATCAGCAACCGATCGGTCTATAACTCTATCTCTATCCCCCACTTCAAGATACCAGTCTATACTCATTTCGCTTGCTATTTCTAAAACATGTACGTAGCAAACTAAGTTTGCATGATAATATTTTCAATAAATACGCGACCACCAGTACCACTAGGCTAAATGCCTGTTAGACCCTGCTGGTTCTAAAATCTAAATGAATACCAGCCGTTCGAATATCTCATTTTAGATGGGTATGCTGCTATGCATTCTTTTGGACATTTGGTCCATATCAACCTCATGAACACCCAAATCCTTTTGTGAAAAACCTCTATAGTAAAAGTAGCAAAATGTACTTATGTACAACCCAATGTAAAACAGTATCTCATGCCTCATCAACGAAACTGATTTAATCCTAGAGAATATACCTGTGGCCCATCCGAGTGATTGTCTTCATCCGAGTGATTGACCTCATTCGCCTCCTCGTCCTCGTCCTCCTCCTCCTCCTGAGGATTAAAAACACACAAATTCTCACTTTATAATATTTAACTGCTATACTAACCCTCGTTAATGTATGATTTAAACATAATAGGTTTTGACAGACCTGCCAATTAAAGTCCGACCTGACTCATTCGGTAACAAAGTTGTAGGTCCATAAGCACTATATAAGACTCTTTTAATTTGGCAAACCCGACGTATGTAACATATAATTTTACCCCAATCCTATACTACCAGTTTATTAAATCCTACTCTTTTCGCTTCATATTTCTAAAACATGTAGCAAACTAAGTTTATTCCTAGAGGATATACCTCGGCATCCTCATCGTAAGATTCTTCGGCATGATCCGCCTCACTCGCGTCCTCGTCCTAAGCATTATAAACAAACAAATTAGTGAATAAAATCACTTTAATAGCCTTAGTTCAATGGTTCAATGTTTAATATCACCTTTGATCAAAACTTAAAACAAGATTAATCAGCAACCGATCAGTCTATAACTCTATATATCTTCTACTCCGTATTATACAAAACTAACACATAACCAAAGTAAAAAATCACTCATGTCAATAGATACATATGTACAAACTCAAAACTAGAGAATATACCTCATGATGTTCGCCATGATCCGACTCATTCTCCAAAACCCATAGATCTATCTCAGCGGCTAAAAACCTTATCATCATATTCAACAGCAAACTCATCGAGAGCCGTCAAGAGTGCAGTCTGCGCAGTTGTAAAACCTGTTCGAACTCTATCGAGATCCTCCTGCAAAGTGTCTGCCTTGGATGCCGCTTGTCCCGCTCTGATTGCCCGTTCTTCGATCAGGAGCATGCCAGTGGCATGTTTGTCCTGAGCAATGCGTAAATCCAAGTATGCTTTCTTGTTTTTAACCGCAGCAGAAACTACCCCCTTATCGCAATTCCTGATTTTGCAAATTGACCTCAAAGCATTGCCTTGTAAAGACACAATTTCAGTCATCCGCCAACTCGTCTTGTGGGCACCGGCATTTTTAAGAGCTTTATTTCCAATAACATAGACAAAATTTGTTCGTATGCCCACCACCGCCCCAGCCTTATTTGTTATGCAGCTTTTCCCACCCGACTGCTCCCAATATGCCGCACCGTTGTCGATGGTTCTTCTAAACTCGCCCGGACGATCTTCTAACGGATGCCTAACCGAATCAATAACGAACTCGCAAACCTTCGCTAATATAACAGGTGCCATATCCCGAAGGATTACCCAAACATGATCGCTATACAGGTTCTTCTGGACGATTTTGTTGTACGGCACGTTACCTCCACGATCCAAAACTGTAACCAGCTCGTCATCGTCCGGTAGATATCTATAGCATAACGGTTCCTCATCATCATTTTGGTTAGGGTTAGGGTTAGGGTTAGGGTTTGGGTTAAAAGGCGCATGTGTACATGGATCGTGGAGGTAACGTGCCGTACAACAAAATCGTCCAGAAGGATCTGTATAGCGATCATGTTTGGGTAATCCTTCGGGATATGGCACCTGTTATATTAGCGAAGGTTTGCGAGTTCGTTATTGATTCGGTTAGGCATCCGTTAGAAGATCGTCCGGGCGAGTTTAGAAGAACCATCGACAACGGTGCGGCATATTGGGAGCAGTCGGGTGGGAAAAGCTGCATAAGAACTTGAAGGACAACGCGCAGGACATAATTTTTTTAGAATAAGATAACTTTTGCTTTCTAATTTCCAGGCTGCTTATTAGAAAATGCCCTCACAAGATATTGCTTCCCCAAAGAACCCGACCTGTAATAAGAAAAACCTAATACAACATTTTCCTTAGATGATTGCTAGCTTTTCCAAACAGTGGCAACTACATCGATAAAATATACAGGACCCATTTCGGCCAAGGCGCCAAGCTGCGACAAAACTACACTTATCTACATCTAATAATCGGTCAACACCATCTCCCATACACAACCTTGTTTGTTTCCCGGTTGGCATTCTTGAGTGGTACCGCTGCATCTAAGACTACTGGTATTATCATTGAGACATACGATTCGATTGTTTCTTCCCTTTCTTTTTTTTTTTTACATTTTTTAAAAATCCAGGAGCTAATAAACAAAACCCATATGAAATTTTAAATAAAAATCAAATCTTTATAAAAAATTTCACATTTTAACAAAATTTAAGAGCTAATAAACAAAACCCAGATGAAAAATTAAATAAAAAAGTCACAAGACTTAAAAAAATCAAAACTTTATAAAAAAAATTCTGAATTTTTCACATTTGAAGTAAATTTAAGACCTAATATACAAAACCCAGATGCAAATTTATATAAAAAAAGCACCAAGATTGTAAAAAAGTGAATCTTGTGATGAATATAATTAGCTTCACATGTAAGTTTTATAAAAAAGATTGAATCTTGATTACTTTTTTTAGCTTTTTGATTTGTGGGAATAATGAAATGGAAGAATTGTTGGTGTTTGGTGGGAAATTTGGGTGAATTAATTGGATTGTTAAAAAGGGGTTTTTGATGGAACCCTAATTTTTGTGCTCGTGATAAAAGGGGTAAGAAAAAGACTCAAAAGTTTAAAAAAGTGGTTTTGGGGTTGTGTGACTTGTGTTGGATAGAGAAACAAATTCAAATTGGTTGGATAGATTTGGTTGTAGTTGTGACTAGTGAAAGTTATGAGTGTAAATTAGTCGAGTAGAGCCGTGTATATTGCGAGCTTGTGTAAATTGGTCGAGCTGAGGATATTGCGAGCTTTGGTTTAATGTGATTTGTTGGGATCGATTTATCGATTAGATAGTTTTGAGTCTTGGTGCTTGACATGATTCGATTATTTGAAGACCTCGATTGGTTAATAGATAATTTTAAATTCGGATGGTGCTCGACTTAATTTGATAATTCATACTAAAAAGTTGAGAGAATTTCTAAAACGGGTTTTATGAGAATGGTCTTAAAAGTTAGAGAGATGATTTGCGCAGTTTTGTTTTTTATTTGCACACTCCATTGTGTGCTATAAAGAGTTGTACGTATGCTTCTTTCTGAAGTGTGCAAATAAAAAAAATGGAGTGTGTCAATCAACTCCTAAGTTATGTTTAACAAGAAAAAAAAATGGGCATCATAGTTGGTACATCAAGTTAGTTACAGAGTTACAATATTTAGCAAATTCCAAAAGTCAAATAGTACGTGTTAAACCTTGGTATTAAATTTGAAGTTTGGCAGAAGTACACTAATCTTAACGGGAAAAGTTAAACAAAACTTGATAATAACATAAAACTATTAGTGTATGTAAAATCGAGTACGTTAATACTTTATACTCAAGTTGTCAATAGACTACTAGTGTAGCTTGAGTATCACCTAATTTTAAATATCTTGTTTTGGTTTTGAATAGTTTATTAGTTTGGCTTGACTTAATTATAATATATACTAAAAATCATTTTAAACACTGTAGCAACATGCACAAACGCAATTTTCTTTTTAGACCCTGAGGTTATTGATCTATTGCAAAGTTAGTCTTTAACGGCCGTTACCTAACAGTCGTGACTTAAATTTGCAACGGAACAATAACTTCAGGGCTGTTTCTGTTCAAATATTAAGCAGAAACAACCCCTATGGTTAACTTTTATTTTCAGCGTTAGTCCCTAAGGACTAACTTTGCAACAAACCGATACTTTCAGGGACTAAAAAGGAAAATATTGTTGCTACAGTACCAAACAGTGCAAAACAGTGGTTGCTACATTGAAAAACAGTGGGGAATAGTGCGTGTACTGTTCCAAAGAAATTTCCGAAAATGGTCCCTCAGGTTAGCTGTAAATTACACCGTTAGTCCCCCGTTATCGATCTTTTGCAAATTTAGTCCTTAATAACACAAATATTTTTTTTTCACGATCGTTTTATTTCGAGTTTAGATTAAACACAACATTCCCGCAGCAACTCGTGGGTACCCCCGCTCGTGTTCTTCTAAAAACAAGATTTATTCATCTCAAAGAATTATCAAAAGTTTTTGAGTTTGTACAATATTATTTCTGCTTATGGACCTGTCATTGATCTTTGATCGATACGGTTGTTTATTTTAGATGATGTCTAGATGTCGATGATGCCTAGAAGTCTAAGTTGAGTGGGTTGACTCATGTCGAAAACCAGTTGCCGTCACTAGTTACATACATAGTTGATATATGTGGTAGGGTATAACGATACTGTGAATTAGTTAGGACTGATATTATTATTATTATTATTATTATTATTATTATTATTATTATTATTATTTTAGTTTGTTATAAAGATGTTGAACACTACAATCGTCGTGGTACGAATGTCAGTAATCTATGAAACTACAACCGAGTTAGTTATCAATGTCATTGATTGAGTTTAAGTTAATCGCTACGTACATATCAAAAGACATCGACGTGATTTGCATATAAGCACCGTATATTTGCATAATTGTAAGTGAAAACGAACGAGTAACGTATGAAACTAGTTGAACAAAAATTAGTACAGTACATTTTTATCTCGAACAAAATGGTTATGTGTCCATTGCTTTTGTATTTAATTAAAGTTGCTGTTCAAAAGGGCTTTAGCATTGAAAACCAACGACCAAAAAAGGCTGTTTATTTTATAGTTATGGGACCATGTTGTGTATGTTACTTCACTCCACCGGAATGTAACCATTCTATTCTATTCGTATTAAATTAAATAGTTAGTTCCAAAGAAAATCATGTGACAATTTTTAATTGTTGATGCACTTTATATGTTATGTTATTTATTGTGAAAATTATGTTAGCCACATAGACTCAGGCCATGTTTACTTTTTTCTGTATGTGGAGGATTTGTGGGGTCCACAAATTTTATATTATTTGTTTTGTCAAATGGGGTCCACTAAACCTTTGTTGCGTCTGTGTACAAAGGCACAAAAAATATAACCCCTTCCCCATTCAGATCAATTAACAGCTCCCGGACCCACATGGACCCACATGCACCTTAGCTAAGAGAAAAAAATAAACGGACCCTCAACCACTGCAAAGTTCACAAGCTAATTATAGTACGAAGTGTATACATTTTTATGCAAAGGATAAATAATTTTAAAAAGTATGTCTCATTTTCTAGTCATGGGGAAAGAATGGTTGTGTACATCAATCATACTTGGTTATCACTATCATTCACCTTGAAAATTAAATGAGCCATGCGGTGGAATAATCACGATGGCAAGGTTCGCCGGGAACCGGCGTCTCCAAAAAAAGTCTGTTAAGATTCCCCGGCGTTGGCGCAGTTCGTTTTCTACGTGTTGTATTTCAATTGATATACACAAATATTTGGGTGTGCAAGTGTGATTATGTGATACTAAGGGCCTGTTTGGTTTGTATGTGGGTTTGGAATTGGATTTGAATTTGGATTTGGTATGAAAGAAAGTAAGGAGAAAGAAAATTAATAATTATTTAAATTATGTATTTGTTTATATATAAATTAAATTATCATATATTAGTTTGAAAAAGAAAAAATAAAAAATAAAACTAACAATACACAAATATGTGGTTGAGATTTTTAAAGAAAGAAAAGGTTAAATTTGATTGGAGGATATAATCGAAAGAGGCTAGGGGCCTGGGATTGGATCTATCATTCAAGAAGGTGGGGCCATTGAATTAAAATGTACCAAACAAATTTTTTGATGGTTCTTTCATTCCATACCGACTAAAACCCGTAAACCAAACGGGCCCTAAATAACCAAAATTTAGTTTGTGATAAAGTATATAATGTTCGAATGGATAAGTGGTCACTAGTGGGGGGCGATGCCCTCAACTAAACTCTTGCAGACTCAAAATTTATGTAGACAAAAGATCAAAATAATAGAAAAATATTAAATGCCCTCAGCATAGCAACAAAAGCGCCCTCTTCTTCGCTTCTTGATGAAACACGATATACGAGTCAAACCGGTGGCTGAAAATGTTTTATGTCGTTTTGTCTGGTCGGAAAAAATGGGGGAGTGGAAAAGGTGGGAAAGTGTGAACTATTTTTTTTTAATAAATTTATCAATAACATAAAATAAAATAAATAAAAACCATTAGAAAATATACTATTAAATCCAGTACTTAAAACTTGTCATTCTTTAAAAAAAAAGCATGTCAACGTAATACTTTTTGAACTTGTGGATTATATAGTTGAATAAATTAAGATTTTATAATTATAATAGTTGATATGGATATGTCGGCAGATTATATTTATACTTGTGATTATAGTTTGCTCTTAAGTTTTTTTAAACATTACTTTATACTGATATTAGCTTAAAAATAATTGTTTGTCATTCAGTTTGATCTTCGTTTGATTTCTTTTTCTCAATGTGTGTTTTTGATGTATGAACACAATATTCAAAGTAAGTGAATGTTTATAAGATAAATCAGTTAAAATTGTCAATTTCAATACGTCCTAATTGCATTAGATTTTTTCGCCCTTAATGACCCGGCCCAACTTGTTTCAAATGACCCGACCCGGCGTACTATCTAACGAAGTTTCTTTTTTGAACCAACGCCTCCCGTGATCACTTTTCCTGACTTCGCCAATGGTTATGATACCCCATTTAAGATGACATTTGAATGATTTGTATAACATGAAGGAAAACCAAAATGTCTTTGTTTATCAATTAAGAAGGAGATTGGTGGTTTAAGTTTAGTGGGAAACATTTCTAAAAGGCTAATGTTAATACTTCACACTCTAAAAATTTATTTGCATACTCAATGTACAAACTGTTGAAGCAGAATGTTAATATTGTACAAGTATTCAATGCATAGATAGAGTGTCCCAATCAATCCTCAAAGTGTGCAAATCAATTCCCTTTCTAAAAAGGTTGGTAAAGGGAATGGATCCGGTGAGAAGAAAAAAAACTAAAATGAGAAGAATAAAAAGGAATTATAGCCACATATTTTAAATAAAAGATAAAATTATATAGAGAGATGTATCTATTTTTGTAGGTGCATCTAAAATGTTTGATTGTGTTTCTTTTCAACCTTCTTATTTTAAGTTTTTTCTCATTTGATCCTAACTCGGGTGGTAAATAGTAAAATAGGTATGTAAAAATTGTAATTAAAAAAAATAATGAGAAAGATAATAACTTAGAAAGTATAACTAAAATACTAGCACGTCACATGGACCAAAATTTAATAGTTTGTAGCCCATTTGTGTTTAGCCTGTCATACTTCATCTCATAAGCCTAAATTCAAATCATACTGGTCGTGTCACCTTAGGCTGTCGTTCGTTTTTTTAGTTCCTCGATTTATTTGATTCGGGCATTCGGCTTTTTGTTCGTGAATCTTTTTTACGAAATAAAATTCGCAACCCATGGATTAAAAGTTAGTTCAAACCAAACTAAAAATGAATTTGAATTCGGTTTCAGTTTTAACCAAAAACCCGAATTCCATACCTATACAGTTCACTAGTCATTGTGTTAGCACCTTGTGCTTATCTGCATAAATTAACCACATAAAACTAACTTGGATTAAAAAAAATAATGATAGCATATATTAACTTATAGACCATTTATTTCCCCCGGCAGGATTGGGTTTGTTGTTGTTGTTTGAATAATCCATAAAAAAATGTCTAAATATGCTAATTTATGATGACCATTGGTAAAGTGATGACTAACCCTGGAGTAGATGTGGCAATTTGTGACAAAAATCAAAAAAATTGGTTTATTTGGGCAAAATTTTAAAAGATTTTAGCACATTTAGCCCCCTCCTTTTTTTGAAATGGGCATATATTGCCCATTTAACGGGCACACATTTTCTCTCAGTTGGATAACATTACAATTGTTTTTAAAGAAAAACTTAGAGATATAATTTATTTAATTTTTTAAATATAAATGAGGTGTTACGTTTGAGGAATTTATTTTGTCGTTTTGGGTCTTTTCTAAAGCGATTCGTATAGCATGCGTCCATTTGGCCCGTGCCCGTTTAGCCCGCACCCGTTTAGCCCGTAGCCAGTTTGACCCGTGGCCCGTGCTCGCTTGGCCCGCCCGTTTTGCCACCTCTACCCTGGAGACTAAAAAGTGGGGAATTTGATTTAGTAACAATATAACTTTTAATTGTTAAGTACATTTATTTTTATATACATATAAAATTATATGTATATACCCAATATATGGGTTTCTCGGTTTAGTACGGTTTGTAGTTTGAAAAACAGAAAATGAACCAAAAACCAATTACACAACACAATTTCAGTTTAAAATTAAATAAAGCTTATACTATGAGTTTAGTTTGATTGCGTTGTCGGGTAGAGTTGTCAAATGAAAACAAAAAAGGATATGTAAGTGACATAGCACGGCAAAATACTCTTCAAGGTATTAGGTATGCTTGGTAGACATCTTCTAAAGTTTATGAAAGATTGAGCTTTTAAAATAGCTAGTTTATAGTATAAGCTTTTTTGGATGAGAAACTTATAAAGGCTTTCAAAAATTATAAGCTCTCAAAATAAAAGCTAATTAGGATGAGGTTTTAAATGAAGCTTGAGCTCATTGTGTTATTATCCTATATATATAATTAGCGTGTAAAACGCCGCCGTTTTTTCCCCTATTTTCCCGCCAAAAAAAATAGCAGCCCGTTACTGTTTCGGACATTAGCCCAAACCCACTCGCTCCAGCCCACTTCATTGAATGTATACAACCCCTATATGCCATCTGATAAATCTCGATCTTTCCACAAATCCATTTTCCCCAAATTCAAAATCACAAAACCCTAACCCTAATTCAATTCAATCCAAACCAATCAATCAATCAATTCGCCATGGCGCGTTAATCAAAATCAGAAGACGAATACTCATCAGAAGAAGAGGAGCAGATGCACGATGTAGTTGAGGAGGACTGTTAGATCTTCAAACTTCGACTGTCGGTTTCACCAAAATCCGATACACACACACACAATTTCTGTATTCATATACCGCACAAGATCATATTCAGGTTTCCAGTAATTTTTTTTAGATTGTTTCAACTTTGGTTTTAGGTTTCAATAACCTCGACATTTTTTCTTTTGTTTGGTTAAGATTAGCGTTTCAGACTTATTCTAAAAGGACTGGATTCAAATGGGTCAAGTGGCTACTGTTGATGGAGGCGATGGGCTGTATATGTAGCAGCAGTATAGTTGCCCTCCGCCGGAGTTGGTGATGGTTTCTGGGCAGGTTAAATAAGTTTTCTTTTCTATGTTTATGCTACAACAGATACGGTTACTTTGTATGAAATATAATGAATTTCGTATAGTAGTCTATATGTTTTCATGATTTTTAGAGTTTTTATGTTTTTCACATGTTTTTGACATGCTTCAAGATAGTGTCACTTTAGTGGCACATAAAATAGCTTTTAGAAGAAAAGGTCTTAAGATATTATCATCACTGATGGTTGTGACCTTAGAGACCCATGGTTGATGTAATACCCGAAAATCTGAAACATGTAAAAAGATCAAAATGCCCCTACTACTTAATTATTTAATAAAAAGCTATTACAAGCACCAAGTTAATCTGAATTATGTGAAATAAATTACATATGAAGTAAAATAAAATTAAGAAAAGACTTCTAATAATTTTTATATGTCCAAATAATCTTGTACTACTCTACACAATATGTGTAAACCGAAAATGATACTTACAGTTTCATATATGGTGGAATTATTGTTTCGGGTTATATATCTTTTGTTAGGCTACAACAACCCAACCCAAGACCCATGTGACTTAAGCCCATAATCCATTAAGCCTTAGCCCACAATTTGACCCACAAAAAAAAAAAGAAGAAAAAAAAAAAAAGAAACCGGTGTTGCTATCCTCATTTTCACGCCACCACAAGGAAGAGAAAAAAAAATAATAAGAACCCTAACCCTAGCAACAAAAATCTGCCGCCTTTTTTGTTCCTCCATTCGATCCAAACAGCAGCCAAAGGAGGATTTTCAGTCGTGTCCTTGTTCATTCGTATCATAGGTAATCTCCTTGTTATCATGTTTGATCAATTCGAATTGTAAAGCAAACCCTAATCGACCCATTGTCTCTTTTGTTTTTTTCTGCCGTGCGAACCAAGAAGAAAGAAGGAAGGAGAAGGTGATTGTTCGTGTGGTATTCTTGTGTTTTGATCATGCTACGAGGGTATTTTATATCATCCTTTCGTGTTTAATCTTGTTTCATTCGATTCATCTTGATGTTCTTGTCGATTTTGATCACATAAAATAATAAGTACAAGATTCACATAAAATAACAACTTGAAAACCCTAATTATGAATCGATCTATACATACGAATCTAAAATCTAAATGTTATGAACATGTTATGATATGTAAGAATCAATCTAATGTGTTTTTAAGTCATATATGAAGGATTGGTGTTAATGGGTGAGTTTTTGAAGGAGTGATCACATAAAATATAGAAGCAGTTTTCTGTCCAGGAAATTAGTCAACTTTAATCGATTGTAATTAAATGATGTGAACGTGTATTTGGGTGTTTTTTTAGTCTAGAACTAAATTCAATGAAATAGCTACCTGGTAAAATTAGCCTTGTAATTTTTAGAGGTCGGGAAGGCAACTTTTTGATTTTTAGAAATTCGTGTGTCCAACCTGAATTCGGATGTCTGGAAATCAGTCCGTTTTGACGATTTTTCATTTTCAAACCATGAGGAGTTAGGTCATGAAATTCTCCAGTATGTGACTTCAATATGTTTAGTAGTGTCATGAATTTTTGTAGATTTTTCCTGGAGGTATTGGTGGGTAAATGAAGTGGTTACTTTCTGAGTGTTACAGCAGACATGTTTTCTGAGTATTCCGAGTTGTGGTATTTTTCATGTGGGGTTAAACTCATTAATAAATTCTGAGAAAATTAGTGTGGGTTGTCAAGACATTAAGGTAGCTCTGAGAATTTTTGTGGATTTTATCTATGAGTTCTAATATGGTTCATAAATTCGATCAAGTGTGGTCTGTTTAGGGTTAAAAGCTGATAAGAAGTTAATTAGGGCTAAATAAGGATTAATTGTGTAACTTAAGGGTGGAACTTATCATTATTCAAACTAAAAGGGTTTAACTTGTTAAAACATGTAACCTTATGATATTTATGTTTCATACCCTAATCTTATGATAGTTTCACTATAATCCCAAAACTATTTATAATTACTTAATAAACCCTAACTATAAGAATGTGATTAGTAACAAGTATTTAAAATCCGTTATGAAATTAAATGAGCTAATAAGCATATTATGAATCATCATCTATGTAGATTCGTTGAAGAGGTGTGACAGTGTGTCCTTGTGTTCATCCATTTGTTTGCTTCCATTCACTCGCTAAGGTACAGATATTCTGCCCTTTTTCAGTAAGGGTGTTCTCTTGCTTATTTCATTCAGTATCTATGATTCATCTTAGTATTTCTCTGAGCCGTTGTTATGTCTTCTCATACTCTGATTGGTTCTTCATTATGCATATCAGTTGGTTATGATCTGAGCCTTTTATATGAGGCTTTCCTATTTGAATCTATGCCTTTGTTATGTTTTTTCCTAATTCATGAACCTTGCTTTATTTCTTTTGATACATGATATGATCTGTCCATCACCCTGTAATGTGAATATTTATGACCCTGGAATACTTTGAAGGTTCATAGGATTTTATAACTAAATGTAAAAACTCTTCTTAATTACATGTGAAAATGTTTTGAAAACTTTCTTTAAGGGACCTACTTTATGAAGACTGTTTTAAGGTTTACTTTCATGAAAGCTATTTTAAGAGATTACTTTTTGAACTATGATAGGAACTTTTAATATAAACCTTTAAATTGAACCTTGTTATGAACCTTGAAACAAATTGATATGAACCTTCTGATTTTGGACTCCCTGATACTTGACCCTTCTGACATTGGACCTTTTAATATTGAACCTATTTTCTGATTCCTGATTTATTGCTATGTTTCCTTGTTCTGTGAACCTTGCTTGTCTCTTTCATGATATTATGAGCTTTTGACATGATCTTTCTGATATATGATCTTTCTGATATATGATCTTTCTGATATATGATCTTTCTGATATATGATCTTTCTGGTATATGATCTTTTGATATTAAACCTTTCTGATATTGAACATTTCTGGTATGACCTTTCTGGTATGACCTTTCTGATATGAACCTCTGATATGAACTTCTGATATTTTGAAATGGAAATTGACTTATGCAACTAATTTAAATACTTGATACCTTGCTATAAACTTAACTTGAACCCTGATACATTTGATATGAACCATTCAACTTGAACCTTTATTTGAACTCTTTCCCTGATCCTTTGTTCTGAACCTTGTCTTGAACCCTTATATAAAACATGACCTGGACTACCTGACCCCTGAATACTTGAACCTAACACTTAATACTTGAACCTGACACCTGAATACTTGACACCTGACACCTGATACTTGAATCCGACACCTGATACATGATACCTGATACATGATACTGATTTCTGATACATGCTGCTGATTCCTGATACATGATATCTGATACATGATACTGATTCCTGATACATGATACCCGATACATGATACTGATTTCTGAGACATGACACTTGACACATGATACATGATACCTGACCTTAACCCACAGTTTGATACTACGAGCCACTCACTAGGCATGAGGGTTTCATGTCCATGTCAGTCGATGCACCGATGGCATGACTCTAGGGCAGGAGAGTGATGACCTGTTCCGTCCCTTTTCTGTATTTTATTTGGTGTGTTGGGAGGTTTATGGCCACCAGGGGCGTATGGATGCATCCTAGAACTGTTCTGATTACTGATTACTGACTACTGATTTCTGGTGACTGATGGTGTGTGCGATACACGTCTTTCACACTCTGGGAGCTAGCTACTCCACCCATTATTGAGGAATCCCCTCATATTTACTGATTACTGAGAGGTCTCCCCTCTACATGATTATACTGATTACTGTTACTGATTACTGATACTGGGCTCGTAGAGGATTTCTGTTACCCTGCACCTTGTAACCTTATAACCCGATTACCTTTACTCACCATTATTATTACTGTTACCCTGTAACTTGGAATATGACTTACCACTTGACTTGGCTGGATCTGACCTGGTATGTGGTAGGATTACGGATTACATTTTATACTATTCTGCAACTAGTTTCATCATGTTATGTCTGTATAACCTTTACTTTCCATTACTGTTACTGCTACCCTATAGCATGATACATGACTTAATACTGAACCTGATTTTTGACTTGGGTTTGTGGTGGGTTACGGTTTCCTTTTCACTTACCTACTGTAACTAGTTCTAGTCCTGTTATATCTGTATAATCTGCATTTTCCTGTTCCTGATTCTTGTTACATCTGGTATTCATTCATTTTACTTCACTACTTTACCTTTACTGCTTGTTACCGTTATATCTGTTCACTGAGCTCTCGTAGCTCAGCCGCACGTTTTCTTTTCATGTGCGGCAGGTTTAGTTGGAAGCTGGGTTATTAATAGAGAGGACCTTGGACTTAGAAGAATTTTACTAGCAGCTTGGTATTAGCTATTGGTGATGGTTAGAAGAATTCATGTTAGACTTAGAAATCATTGAAGTCCTGTAATTTTCTTAATTCCTTTGTAACCATTGAATTCTATTGTATTATGTATGTCGTATGCTTATATCTGTTCTGATAAGAATCCGTATTTGTGACACCTTTGCCCTTGTCGGGTTGGGGTGTTACAATTTATGGTTTCAGAGACAGGTTGCGACTTGTAATACATTTACCCTTGACCTGTGAAGTTTGGACCATTAAGTTTCCACTGTAGGCGCTCATAAGATAACCGTTGAGGAATTGCGTTAGGATCTTCCCATAGGAACTTAAGTATTACCGGTGAGGAATGGGTAGACTAGGACATCTATGTAAGTAGCATTGCTTCCGCATCACTCTGATTCGTGCCTTGCTTTTGGTTAAAGCTTGTTGAGATCACTTTTGGAGATTGAAAGCTTATGCCTTGCACCACCTAAGTTTTGAAACCTAAATAAATCTTGAAGCCATTAAAAATTTGATAGTAATTGTCTGACATTATTTGATCCTTACCTTCAGATTCCGACTCTGACCTCTGATCTTTTGTTAATCATTTCGATGCCTCTTGGGCATTTTGAGAATCTCCATGGCGAGTAGTTTGGCGTTCCCTCTTGATTATGGCATTTGATTTTGTTGACCTCCGAGACTATAGAAGTACTAGGTGGATTAAGATAGGTTGTTTTGCTTACCATTCGAGATAAAGTATGATCATCATGAAGGCATATTTATGTGGTGCTAGTATTATGACGTCTGGCCAACGTGATAATACTTACACCATATAACGTGCCCTCATTGTGGCCATAGGATATCTGGGGAAGTACTTAAGAAGTTTAGAATTTGATCTCCGTTGGATTATCCGTGATTAGTGAGATTTTAGGTTCATTCTACCTATGCGTATACTCTGCCTTTGTTCATTAGATATCTGGATGAGTTTGGACTCTCGTTTGCATTCCGTTGGCCTCGGTTATAAATTTTAAATTCTTGTAAAGCTCTCTTCTGTGGACACAATCAATTTAATTTGAACTCTTGTTCGTATTCCAAAAAAAAAAAAAAAAAAAAAAAAATTCCTGAAGATTCACCTATCGTCCATTTTATGTTGCATGGACCTTTGATCAGAAATCGACTTATATTGTCTCTTTCTGAGGAATCTGAACCCACCTTGTTTGATCGAGTCATGAGAAACCAATTGTTTTGAAGATCTTTCTGGAAGAACCTCCACGGGCGTGAGGATTGTGCGTGACGATGTTTTACGAGTTACGACGACTCTGTTTAACTATGCGACTTCAAATTTCGAGGACGAAATTTTTCTGTTAGTGGGGAAGAAGTTGTAATACCCGAAAATCTGAAACATGTAAAAAGATCAAAATGCCCCTACTACTTAATTATTTAATAAAAAGCTATTACAAGCACCAAGTTAATCTGAATTATGTGAAATAAATTACATATGAAGTAAAATAAAATTAAGAAAAGACTTCTAATAATTTTTATATGTCCAAATAATCTTGTACTACTCTACACAATATGTGTAAACCGAAAATGATACTTACAGTTTCATATATGGTGGAATTATTGTTTCGGGTTATATATCTTTTGTTAGGCTACAACAACCCAACCCAAGACCCATGTGACTTAAGCCCATAATCCATTAAGCCTTAGCCCACAATTTGACCCATAAAAAAATAAAAGAAGAAAAAAAAAAAAAGAGAAACCGGTGTTGCCATCCTCATTTTCACGCCACCACAAGGAAGAGAAAAAAAAAATAATAAGAACCCTAACCCTAGCAACAAAAATCTGCCGCCCTTTTTGTTCCTCCATTCGATCCAAACAGCAGCCAAAGGAGGATTTTCAGTCGTGTCCTTGTTCATTCGTATCATAGGTAATCTCCTTGTTATCATGTTTGATCAATTCGAATTGTAAAGCAAACCCTAATCGACCCATTGTCTCTTTTGTTTTTTTCTGCCGTGCGAACCAAGAAGAAAGAAGGAAGGAGAAGGTGATTGTTCGTGTGGTATTCTTGTGTTTTGATCATGCTACGAGGGTATTTTATATCATCCTTTCGTGTTTAATCTTGTTTCATTCGATTCATCTTGATGTTCTTGTCGATTTTGATCACATAAAATAATAAGTATAAGATTCACATAAAATAACAACTTGAAAACCCTAATTATGAATCGATCTATACATACGAATCTGAAATCTAAATGTTATGAACATGTTATGATATGTAAGAATCAATCTAATGTGTTTTTAAGTCATATATGAAGGATTGGTGTTAATGGGTGAGTTTTTGAAGGAGTGATCACATAAAATATAGAAGCAGTTTTCTGTCCAGGAAATTAGTCAACTTTAATCGATTGTAATTAAATGATGTGAACGTGTATTTGGGTGTTTTTTTAGTCTAGAACTAAATTCAATGAAATAGCTACCTGGGAAAATTAGCCTTGTAATTTTTAGAGGTCGGGAAGGCAACTTTTTGATTTTTAGAAATTCGTGTGTCCAACCTGAATTCGGATGTCTGGAAATCAGTCCGTTTTGACGATTTTTCATTTTCAAACCATGAGGAGTTAGGTCATGAAATTCTCCAGTATGTGACTTCAATATGTTTAGTAGTGTCATGAATTTTTGTAGATTTTTCCTGGAGGTATTGGTGGGTAAATGAAGTGGTTACTTTCTGAGTGTTACAGCAGACATGTTTTCTGAGTAGGGGTGGAAACGAGCCGAGCCGAGCCCGAGCCTGCCAGAGCTCGAGCTCGGCTCGTTTATATTTTAGAAAGCTCGAGCTCGAGCTCGGCTCGTTTCGAGCCTTAAGATTTGAGCTCGAGCTCGGCTCGTGTTATGATATAAAAAGCTCGAGCTCGGCTCGTTCATGATTCACTTATATAAAGTGCGAGCTCGGCTCGAGCTTGGTACAACATCAACAATCACAGATCTTTTTGAAGCTTAGCTTCTTCTATAATTTCCGAAAAGTTTAAAGAAAGAACAAAAACCATAAACAGATTCATTCTTCTTTTCTTTCGATTTAGATAAGACAAAAAAACAAACAAACAACAACAACAACAACACCAACAACAGCCATCAACAAGATCTAAACACCATCAACCAAATGCTAAGATCTAGACGCAGTCACGCAACCAAAAACCCATCTCCATCCAACCTCATGTTTACAACAAGAGACAATTATACTAATCTAATAAAACCACTCGAAAAGAAAAGAAAATAGAAGCCGAAACTTTAAGCAAAATATTAAAAGGGTGCTTATGTGGTTGGGTGCTCGTTGTAGCATAAAGAAAAAAAGGAGATTTTATGGTTGTTTTTCGTGTTTGAGTGGCAACAAAAGTTTGTGTTTGTGATTCACGGTTTAGAAGAATTAAAGGGTTGAATTTTTTTTATGTGGTTTTAAGATAAGGATTTAGGAATATGAATGGACCAGAGTGTTTCGAGGCTCGAGAAAATTGAGTATAAGTTGACTGTTTTGAAATTCTCAAACTAATAGATAGACATACGTATTTTATATGTATTAAATACATGAAATATAATAAAGCTCGTTTAGGCTCGCGAGCCTATTCGAGCTTTATAAATAAAGCTCGGGCTCGGGCTCGATTATTAAATGAGCTTTAATTTAAGCTCGAGCTCGGGCTCGAGCTCGTTTAGGCTCGGCTCGTTCGAGCTTTTTACCGATCCGATCCCGAGCTTTTCACGAGCGGCTCGGCTCGTTTCCACCCCTAGTTACAGCAGACATGTTTTCTGAGTATTCCGAGTTGTGGTATTTTTCATGTGGGGTTAAACTCATTAATAAATTCTGGGAAAATTAGTGTGGGTTGTCAAGACATTAAGGTAGCTCTGAGAATTTTTGTGGATTTTATCTCTGAGTTCTAATATGGTTCATAAATTCGATCAAGTGTGGTCTGTTTAGGGTTAAAAGCTGATAAGAAGTTAATTAGGGCTAAATAAGGATTAATTGTGTAACTTAAGGGTGGAACTTATCATTATTCAAACTAAAAGGGTTTAACTTGTTAAAACATGTAACCTTATGATATTTATGTTTCATACCCTAATCTTATGATAGTTTCACTATAATCCCAAAACTATTTATAATTACTTAATAAACCCTAACTATAAGAATGTGATTAGTAACAAGTATTTAAAATCCGTTATGAAATTAAATGAGCTAATAAGCATATTATGAATCATCATCTATGTAGATTCGTTGAAGAGGTGTGACAGTGTGTCCATGTGTTCATCCATTTGTTTGCTTCCATTCACTCGCTAAGGTACAGATATTCTGCCCTTTTTCAGTAAGGGTGTTGATGCGCGTGATGTGTCGTTGCGGTTTAGCAGTTTTAATGCCTACTCAAGTTTTAAATTTATATTTAGCCGACTTATCAATAACACACACACTTAACGAGCAGTGTACCCGGTCAGTATGAAGATAATGGTAAGTAGAGTGTCGATCACTAAGAGTGGAACGTATTATCTCGTTATTCTAATCAGTATTTTAATATCCTAACGCAAGGGGGTTTCAGCCTGAGAGACTGGCACGATTTGTTGCAATTAAATAATAAAATAAACCAATAGGCACGAATCAGCAAGTAGCACACACGTACACAGATAAATACTTGAGACAATAAGAGGGCTGTCCTTATGATTAAGTAGATTGTCACTTGTTTTATTGATAGCTTTATATGAAGTGTATGTAGTTAACCCTTTCTCGTTGGTCCTAATCTTATCGGCGAGTAAACCCTTAATGATTACTTATGTCTAAAAGTTATTCCTAAGTGATCAATTTAGTAATAACCGTGGGAGCCACATTATGTCCCGCAGTCAAATGCCCGCAAGCCACTAATAAACACAGAGGTTATCAATGCACTAATAAGTAGTAACCAAAGACATCAACATATAAACTTTAATTGATGGGAAAGCAAGTATTAAAGGGAGTGCAATCTTTCGTTGTCACATTACACAAGCCACCAATCCTGATGAATTAAAGTTTGCTAACACAATAAAACAAAACTACTTAATGAATTAAACACATGCAGCACCTTCTTACAGCTCTTGTATCTTTGATTTGGGTGTGTCTTGTGCTGCCTCCTTGACTGAATTCGTCCTTTGTTTCTCCTGTTCGGACTTCGGTTTTAGGTTTTCCGGAACTTCTAATTCGTCTGGTCTACGGGGTATTTATAGTTTCTGTCTGAGGGAAGATGCGGCGCATCTACTAAGTAGATGCGGCGCATGTACTTAACTTCGCGTGGGGTTCAAGATTATAATATTCAGGAATATTCGTACACCGCCAGAAGATGCGGCGTAACTCCATGATTAGATGCGGCGCATGTCCTCTTGTATCTTGGATCGTATCTGGTGATATCTTGATAGAGATGCGGCGCATGTCGAGAGTGAGATGCGGCGCATCTGGAGCAGAATTGACTTGATCTTGTCCATGTCAGTAGACCTTCAACTTTATGCACGTTTTGCTCCATAATTAGTCCAAAATCGCTAAGTTTCACCAAATGCTTGTTTTTACCTGAGAATTACAAAAGTAAACGATTAAGTATCAATCCTCATACATAATATAGTAAAACAAGTCAAATTAATAGGATAAATGATAGTAATAAAATGTACTTATTTGAGTTCATCAAATATCCCCCCACTTGAACTTTACTTGTCCCCAAGTAAACCTTAGAATTTCTTTTATGAAAATGTATCCTAAAAGATGTTAGGATTTATTTTTATATTTAAGCATGTATTCGTTCATTTCATAATCACACAACTAAACACTTAACGATTCAGAAGTAAAATAAAATAAGTCGATAAAAGCAAATCTAATCGTTTAACTGTCCAGTCGCGACGAATATTCTATCATAAGCTTGGCAAGTATACACATCTCCACCACTAAAGCTAAGGAATAACAAGTCTAAAGCGGTTAAAAAGGGTTTTTAGGCTTAAGGGTTAATTATTCTCTTTCACTATCGATCTCAAATTCCAGAAAAGGCGACAAAATCACAAATACATGATCGAATCCACAAACACGATACTTGCAATTGCTCAAATCCTTAACTCGAATAGGCTAAAGATAGGTCCAAACTTCACCAATAATAATATATCAAAAAGGGCGACAAAATCATAAATACATAGCCGAATCCACGACTACGATACTTAAGATTGCTCAAATCCCTAATCTCAATAAATCAAAGGTTTGGTTGGATCAAGAATAATAAAGGGCATGGATAACATTTGGGATATAAATTGGTGCAAAAATAAAAATAAACAAAACAAATAAATTAAAATCCTAAGTGTGGTTAATCACTATCCCAACCATCCCATGAATAAGACTCATATCATCGAATAACTCACGCTTTAACACTTGAAACACACGCTTTAGGTAGACACGAATTATACTCAACAAAATCTTAATCAAAGAATAAACCTTAATTGGCGTTCCCATAACTGCCAATTCCCATTCAATCCATAGATATAGTACAACAAATAGTGGTGATATCGACCACTTACATAACTTTACATAAGTTGGTTAAAACTAACTTCCAACTTTTCTTTCTTTCTTTTTCTTTTCTCATTTTTTTTTTTTTTTTTTTTTTTTTTTTTTTAAACATAAACATAGATGTGTAAAATTTCACCACATCACTATAACTTTCTTTCCGGATAATTTTTCCATACTTTTCATGACTTCAGAAATAATGGTAATAGTGAAAGTAGTAAACACACGAAAAATAAACTCCAAAATATACAATATTTACTTTCACTCCAATTGCATTGTGCAATTTCTCGACCTAACCATAGATAATGAATTACGCAAGCGAACACAGGTAATGTAAGGAAACACACTTTGCCTATAGCAATCAACCAACCACGGATTCTAATCTACAGGGTAGGCTAAGGTGTAAGGGTGTAACGAAACATTTTAAACATAGGTGTAAGAAACGAAAGGAATGGTTCTGAGGGTTTTTCTAGGGGTATCTTACTCTAAAAATGAGAGTAACAAAAGGGTTTATACGGGGGTTAACTAACCAGTGTAGTTAGTTAATAACACATAACATATAAAGGCTATTTGGGTGTAATCCTAGAAATTTACCAAGTTAGACAAGTCACTCCAATTATATAAATAATACTTATTATGGTGGTCTCGAATAGTATACAAGCCAAGTTCTAAAGTTTACAAGTCACCGGCACACTCATAGATTTGTGAATTTTGAAAAATCACAATTTTTGAAAATAACGTCATGTGTGCAGTTATGCAACTTAGATCTTAAACAAAAACATGCTAAAAAATTTTTAAGTTTGATATATTAAGCACATTTTAAGCATAATTTTTGAAAAAGTTTAGGACAAGTAATTGTTAAGTGTTCTAATTCTCCAATCCCCCCACTTAAGTTAAACAACGTCCTCGTTGTTTGTATAAAAGGTTAAAAACTGGAAAATAAAAGAATTAGAACAGAAAAACTCCCCTGAGATTTGCTCGGTATGATCCTCCATTAGTATAAGAGCAAAAATCAACTTCTTGTGGATTAGAACGTTAAAGCTTCATACTTGATGTATCCACAGGAAATCCAGGAAACTATAATACCACCAACACTTTAAAACACACCTAAGATAAGAAAGGTTCAAGCTTTGCATAATACATTAGTAGTTAGGAAAAATAAAACTTAAAAATTAAAACTGAAAATCATCAGGTCAGTCGATGCGCCGTATCTTATGGAAGAAGATACGCCGTATCGAGCCTGGAATTAATACGGATCAGAATAAAGATGCGCCGCATCCTTAACCAGGGATGCGCCGCATTAAAATAAACTGATAAATAGTTTTAAAGTCGAAAATAAAAATGCAGAAAAATAAAATAAGATATGACCATTGCAGGAGATGCGTCGCATCTCAGAATTGAGATGCGCCGTATCCTCGTGCGGCCTGGACTGACTCGACACAGAAAACAGAATAAAAAATAGATAAATCCGGGTTGTCTCCCGGTAAGCACTTGTCTTTATTCCAGAGTCTTTGGTATGTGCTTATTCACATACCTTTTATGTACCAAAAACCGGACCAAAAAGACCAAAAACCCGACCAAAATGCCAAAAGATATTGTGTTTTTGTGTTTTTGCATGTGCAGGGATGGATATCGTGAAAATTGACAAAAGACACAAGAAAATCAAGAAAACGAGCACGAGATACGAAAAGGCTCAGAACCGGAACCGAGAACAAAGAAAATGGTCAAAAAGGCATCCGAGGTCCTCCCACTATCAAAGATTGTCAACTCCAACCCTTAGATCATCTTTTAAAATATGGCAGCCACAGTCCCTAGAATTTCAGCAATTTACACATCTAGTCCCTATAAGTAAAACCTTTAAACCTTAATTAATCTTCTACCCGGAACCTCAACTTTATTAATCCTAAACCAACCCACACCTTAAACACAAACCTAATCCACATCCCACCTTATCACCTATCCGGCCCATCCACAAAAACATTAAACCCGAGCCCACCTCCTAATCCACTAAGCTAAACCCGGTCCAACACTTTTACCCGAATCCCTTATCTACCCGGTCAAACCCACTCGGTCAAAGAAATAAGAAAAAAAAAATAAAACAAACACTCCTCAGTCCTCACTTTACCTTTCTATCTCTCTCACAAAAAAAATAAACCCGATCCCCTTTTTCCCTTTCCCCATTTTCACTATTCACCCGCAACCCTAGATTTACCGTACGAGATTTAACTGCAATTAAGGGTAGAATAGACAATGATTGGTCCATCTAGAAGCTCCTGACACTGAGAATGACACATGGCAGCCATCGATTGGCCAAGACACGCATCAACTTTGATCAAACGGTGGGAAACTAAAGATTGAAGAGCAAAGATGATCTAAGGGTGGATATGGAGCTAAGAAGCACGCGGATTGCCAAGGTGGCATAGCCCAGAAGGTTCGGCTGAGTCTATAAATAGGAGAGGTTCTTCCCCATTTTCGATATGTAATTTTCTTTTTAGCAAAGTTATGCTGTCAAAATAGTTTTAGAATTTTAGTTTTATAGTTCGAATCGTATTTTTCTGTTTATGTTTATTCGATTTGAGCATTGTAATTTTTAAGTTTTAATGAAAGTTTAACTTTGAGGTTATTTTGTGTCCGAATTCTCTTTAGGTTAATGTTGATTTCAGTTGTTAGATTATTTACTGTGTTCTAAAAACCAGATCATCACAAAAGAAAAGAAAAAAAAAAAAAAAAAGAAAAAAAAAATAAATCAAAATTTTAGTTTAGTTAAAAAAGCTTCAACAAGCTTGTTTTCTATTTTTTAAATGTTTCATTTAAGCTTACATAGCTTTTGTGAAACTTAGTACTGGAACTTCATTATTTCTTCTCAAAAGTACCACAAGTCAACTGTGGTCAAAGGTGTGGAAAAAGCTGATGGAAGGAAGAGTTGGTTATTTGGGTTTGATATTGGCTTAATAGCCTGGGTTGTTTGAGTATTCTGAGATCACCAAATAAGTTAGCAGGATGAGCTTGTGAGTACTGATTTCTTATTTTGATACCTGTTTTGTATTTTTTTTTCTTTTTAGCTGCTCTGGTTGATTTTTTTTAGTGTAAGTAATCTAGTTTTAGAGGTTTAATATTAGTAGCAGTTTAGAATTAATTGCATAAGTTGATAAGTTGAATTTAGAGATAGCTTGATTTGGTTAGAATTCGAGGATCTGAGTTGCTTGAGTTGGTTAGATTTTCAGTTAAGGTTTGTTAGTTTAATGATTATAAATCTCACTCTAGTCAACTTTAAATAAGCTTAGAATCAGCTCTCTTTATCTGTTCTAATCAGTGTATGCTGATGATGGATGTCTGTTTTCACGAATCAATTTGATCCATCATTAGTTTTCGAAATTATGTGATTTTGTGTTTTTTAAGCAAGTTAACCTAGGATAGTTTGAGTAATTCTCATTTCAAGTAATAGCGATAACATCTGGTACCTTTAATTTGCATTCAAAGTTCTGTCAAACCTGCTGTTTTAAAAGTTGTTGCTGATACTTATTTTCTCGACTGAACTTTGTTAAATTTGGATTAGCAATTGAGTATTTGTGATATGGATTTTTAGATATTATTAATCTCTGCTTGTCCAGCTTTCCAAAACATTTTACGGTTTCAAAATTGGTTAAGTTTTGAGTGATTTACAAGCATTTGAAAATTGCTAGTTGAGGTGAATTTCTGTTTTAAGCTAAGTGTTCTTAAGTTTCTGAGTTTGTCACTTTTGGTCCCTGTATCTTTCTGTGAAGTTTAAATCGGGTCTGGTAATTTTTAGTCATAAAATAGTTTGGTATTTAGCAGATTTAGCCCTTGTCTTTGTTTAAAAACGTTTTGTGTATTAAACTAGTTTCAAAAAAGTCGAGTTTGGTCCTTGTCTTTGTTTTCAAATCGTTTTTAGTTTTTATTAGAGTTTCAAAATTACAGCTTAAGTCCTTTTCTTTGTTTTAAAAAGTTTTAGTTTAAATAAAGTTTCCAAAATTGCATTTTTAGTCCCTCGTTTTTTTATAAAACTTTATTTTCTTAAATTTCTTTTTATAAAATCAGTTTTTAATAAAATTCATTTTCGTCCATTAGATTTTATTTTTATTTTTATTTCTATTTTAAGTATAATTTCACTAATAGATTTATAAATCTCGGGATTAGCCCGGGATTTGCATTTATTTGAAATTTTCTTTGTGTGCATTTATTTTAATAGCGTAGATTGCTTTTAATATTTCTTATTATAGTGTAATCAATTCTTAAAAAAAAAATAATCTTTCACGTCACTTATTCACTTCACATATTCACGACTCCGATTCGACAAATTCGCCGTCAAACCTTCGTTGGGAGAACGACCCGGGGAAATATTTTCACGAATATTTCTTTGGAAAAATAAAAAACAAATAAATAAAAACAAACATCAATAAAATGGCGCCGCTGCCGGGGAAGGCTTGAAACGAGTGCGTCGATTTCGTCCGTTGTTTTTGTGATTTGAAGATCCTTCCTTGGAAGTTATTGTTTTTTATAAAAAATAAAAATACAAAAATATAATAATTAAAAAAAACACTTTTCCTAAAGTGTTTTCACCATTAATAATAAATCCTCCGTCTTCCGTTGAAGGAGGGCGGTTGTAAACCATTCCAAATAACAACAAAACAAATCGTGAAATTAATCGTTATCGGATTACTTTATTACTACAACCTAATTACGGGGTTTAAGGAAGCTTGACATTAAATTGTCGAGCTGAAGAAGGCGGGTTTTTAAGCATCTTCGGAGCTACCTTTGCCTTCCCGCCACGCTGCGCGTAGTTTTAAAGGAAACGGTTACGGTTAACGTAACGGTTACCAAAAAAAGAAAATAAAGTCTTTTGTTTTTTTCAATATATTAAAAAAGCCAAAAATAATTCCCAACCAAAAATACAAAAAGATTTTTTATTTTTATTTTTGTTTCTTTTTTGGTGTATGCACACCCGTTCTTCTTCTTCTAATCCTCTTCTTTCACCACTTTCTAATCCCGAGAGGATTATCCGTCAAAACAACCGTGTTCATTTCTCAACCGTTGAGGAAATGGCCAACAACCAACACAATCAACCCCCGCCGGTGGGTGTTGACAATCACAACCAAGGGCAAGTTCCCGATCTCCGCACTATGCAAGAGTTACTCCAATGTCCCACCGTGGGATACGGAGATGCTATTGTCATACCCCCGATTCGAAATACAAATTTTAAACTCGAGACCGGTTTAATTCAACTTGTCACGGGAAATCAATTTCATGGTTTTGATCGGGAGGATCCTCACAATCACATCCGATGGTTCAATAAATTAACCTCAACACACTACCATAAGGATGTCCCTCACGAAACAATCAAATTGATGTTATTCCCATTTTCGATCGAGGGGGCGGCCCGAATTTGGCTCGAGAAAGAACCTCCTCAATCAATCCATACTTGGGAAGATCTCGTCCATAAATTCGTGAACTATTTCTTTCCTCCGTCTAAAATGACCAATGCTAGGAATGAAATCACAAATTTCCAGCAACGATTTGATGAGAATTTCGGTGAGGCATGGGAACGATTTAAGGATCTCCTACGGAAATGCCCACATCACGGATTCTCGGAATTGCATCAAATCGATACGTTCTACAATGCCTTAACTCAATCAGATCAGGATTCACTCAATGCAGCCGCCGGTGGCAATATCATGAGTCGAATGCCGAGAGAAATTCTTTCAATTATTGAGAACAAATCTAAGGTACCTACCTCAAGGAACAAACCGGTTGTTTCTAAGGTGAGTACCCAAGCTTCTAGCAGTGATGCTAAGATCGACAAGCTTGCAGATATGTTCCAAGCTTTCATTCTCTCAGAACAAAAGAAACAATCTTCTCCATCCGCTCAAGTGAAAGCGGTGCAAGAAAATTGTGTTATTTGTGGTGGTCCCCATCCGTATTATGATTGTCAAGCTACCGATAGCCAAGTTTGCAATGCTACTGCAGCAGCTGCAAACTACAATCAAAATCAAGGATTCCGTCCTCAAGGTGAAGTTAACTACCGAGTTAGCAACCAAATGGGACCACCCGGTTTTACACCCGTTCAAAACAACCAAAACCATTTACCTCAAACCAATCAAGGTTACAATCAAAATCAAAGCTACAACCAAAATCGAGGAAACAATTATCAAGCTCAACCGCAACAAGTCTATCAACCTCCTCCTCCCCAAGTTCCACTTCCTCCCGACTTTGTGAGTTATATGAAAGCAACCGATGCTAGCATACGAACTATGCAAGGTCAAATCAACAATATGAGAGCTGACTTTCGGAAGGAGATTGATACGACGATTAATCGACAAACAAACGACCTTAAGCAAATGATGAGTGGATTTTTTCAGATGAATCAATCATCAACCTCGGGTACTTCTTCTCTTCCTAGCAACACAATTGCTAACCCGAGGGGCGATGCTAAGGCGATCACGACTAGGAGCGGTGTTTCATATGATGGACCCACGGCTCCGGCTACCGCTTCTTCTCTACCTCCCAAGGTAGCCGTCCGTGAACCCGAGGCGACCAAGGACATGGAACCTCCTACTAACAACGGAGGAACCAAAGACGTCCAACCTCCGGTCATCCATCCATCTGAACCAAAGAATGTTGAGCCAAAAGAAATTCCCGTCAAAGCAAACCTTCCGTATCCTTCAAGAATGAATGATCAAAAGCTCCGCGATAAAGCTTCAAATCAAATGGAAAAATTTTTCCAAATTTTTCAAGAATTGCATTTTGATATAAGCTTCGCGGATGCTTTACTTCTGATGCCTAAGTTTGTTTCGACTCTCAAAAGTTTATTGAATAACAAGGAAAAATTAATTCAATTAGCAAAAACTCATCTGAATGAAAACTGCTCAGCGGTAATTCTCAAAAAGCTTCCGGAAAAGCTTGGAGATCCCGAAAAATTCCTTATTCCATGTGAATTTCCGGGAATGGTTGAATGCTCCGCCTTGGCCGATCTCGGTGCTAGCATCAACCTAATGCCGTTGTCAGTATGGCAAAAGCTTTCTCTGCCCAAACTTACCCCCACTTGTATGACCCTCGAGCTTGCAGATCGTTCCGTAACCCGTCCCGAAGGTATAGCCGAGGATGTCTTCGTTAAAGTGGGGAAGTTCCATTTTCCTGCAGATTTTGTGGTTGTTAATTTTGACGCTGACCCCCGAGTTCCTCTCATTCTCGGAAGATCATTTTTGAGGACCGGGCGGGCTTTGATTGACGTATACGGAGAAGAAATAACTCTGCGAGTTGATAATGAAAAAGTCACGTTTCAAATCAATCCGAACTCGAAACCTCAAACCGACAAATGCAATGTCGCTACGGTTGATCAAAAGTCCGATCCCGTAATTGCTCCTAAAAGAATTGATCCAAACCTTTCAAGATTCACGGTCAAGAGTATGTCAGAAAAACGTGCTGAACTCAAGGCCATGAAAATTAATCCTGGATCGAGCAAATGGTTTGAGTGTTGTGCTGCAAATACTAAGAGTATTCTTGATGACGATGAATCTGATTCGGAGACCACAACGGAAAAGGTGGAAATTGCTAGCTCTAAGAGCACACCTCTTGTCCCACCTCCAGAGACGGTTTATCGTGTAGAGATGGTTGATTATGTTCTTTCCGACTCTTCCCATCCTTCTCCTCCGATTGAGGGAAGTGAAATCTCGAGGGAAGAGCTCGAGGTGTTGTCTGTTAATGCTCCAATTTCGCCGGAAATTGTTGAGACCAATAGTGATCCAGGGGAAGATGTCTTGAAATTTGATGAACAATTGTTTCCCCTGGAAGATGTTAAGGAAAAACCGCCTAAATCCGTTCAAATTGTTGATTCAAAATCAGAAGAGCAAAGTAGTGGCAGTACCACTTCTTATATTGATTCTCTTCTTGAGGAGTTCACCGATGAACTCGCTCACATCGATCCAATCCCACCGGGGGATGAGGACGATGAGTTTGATTTTGAATCTGACTTAAGAAAATTGGAATCGTTGATGAACCATGATCCGTCTAAATATGATTCTGATCCCGAGGAGTTCGCCGATGAACTCGCTCACGATGATCCACTTCCATCATATGATGATGATCTCTTTGACGTTCATGCTGATTATAAAGAAGTTGAAGATCTTTTGTACCATGCTCCATCATCTGATTCTTACTCCGAGCTTAATGATGATGATGACCTCTTCGATTTTAGGGCCGATCAAACCAAATGGAGAAATCTTTTATATGGCAAACCTACTGAAAAAGGCCCTAAAATTGAAACCATAACCGAGGATGCTTCAATTGTCTCTCATGACTTAGCTCCTTATTCTTCCGAGGATGATTTCTTTATTGAGTCCTCCATCGAGTACCCTGTTGAGTTTTCTTGTGAGGACAAAGTATTTAAGCCAGGCTTACTCGATGATGGTGAAATTCATCCTTTGATGAAAGTGACTCTTGATACGAATTTAAAGTTTCCTGCATCATCTAAGGAACTTTTAATTCTGGAGAAAAATGATTCCTCTCTACCTCTTTCTATTCAAAAACTCCCATTCTGTCCGGAGTCATCCTTGCTTGAAACTTTACTATCGTTTCCAGCCGGAAACGAAGACAAAGTTTTTGACCCCGGCATCACCGCTTTCATCTTCTAAAAGCCGTGGGTATCTCAATCGGAGTGGAACTTTCGTGTGCTTCAATGTTTATTCAAACATCTTGAACGAAAGTCCGATTGAGATTATCTCTTCCACTTGCTTCCCCATGGACAACTAAATTCGGGGTCGAGTCAAGCTCATGTGACTCGGTTAACAAAAACAAGCGCTTCGTGGGAGGCACCCCATGCTTATCCATCTATCTTCTTTCTATTTTCTTAATAAAGAGGAGGAGATCCTCTCCCATATCTTGTGTTTCGTTGTTTTTCTGTGATGTGTCCAGGAATGCTGATGATGAAGACTCTCGTGCTCGTAGTTTCCTTCACGCTACTCGAGTTTCATCATTCGCTGCTTATCGATATCCTAAATCTTATCGGTTTACATCTATCTTTTGGCATAATTCATAAACGGCCTTAGATTTATGTAGGAGAACCCTTACCTTTAAGACATTGAGGACAATGTCTCGTTTTAGTCTGGGGGGGTAATCTTGCGATTTGATTTTTGCCTTGCACTTTTTGCAGTTTACTCATGCAACCCCGTTTTTCCTCCAAAAATTGAAAAAATCCAAAAAAATGAGAAAAATTTAAAATTTTTTGCAAAAATATAATAAATTTTGACATTTTTGTTGACTTTCCGCTGGTGAGAGTAGGAATAAAATTCTGACTTGACCGGGCGTGTTGAGCCCTAGCTTGTTCCCTTAACCATTTATAATCTATAAGCTCGTGCTAGTCTTTTACACAAGGAGCTAGAAAACGCGAATTCTTTTTAAGAGTTTGCAAGTTCCCGTATTTGACTTTATATATGCATGGCTTGATTATAAGGCTAAGCATTCGCGGATCTTATTATTTAAGATTTTAAATTTGCGAAGAACGAGAAATGATAGAGTTGTTTATAAGTTAGATTGCTAAACGTGGAGTAGTTGGTTCTCTTTAGAGCTCATCGAAGTTACTTGTGGCTTTTTGTTCCCATCAGCTTGTTTCACTCAAAAATAGAAATTTAGGAATAATTAAAGCTATTTTAGTTTTGGCGATAATTAGTTTTTATTTCTTCCTTAGAGAATTCTTGCTTATGAAGGTTGGGTACACATCAAGGTACTGCCAGTGTTACGGTGTAATAGACTATTCCATCTTGCCGGCTCGCAACCGATGTTGGGATTGTTATAAAAGCCGTAGGACTCGGGATTTGGCAAAATATATAATGAATAATAAATAATAATAATAATCCAAAGCCATAAAAAGTTTTCTGCATCTTGCCGGTTCGCAGCCGATGTTGTAGACTTCTAATAAAGGCAGAGGAAAAATTCCAAGGTCATAATAGACTATCACATCTTGCCGGTTCGCAGCCGATGTTGTGATTGTTATAAAGGGCCAAGGATCAATAATAATATGTGCTTAATAATGTTAAAAATGCCAAATTTCGACTCCGAGGTATCCTAATAAAGGCTTCCGTCTCTGGACTCGTAGATGAGTTGTTTCGGTCACAAATAAAAGGGATATTCTCAAAATCGTGTTAAATCAGAGACCTTGATGTGGACCTCATTTTTGTATGCAACGGTTTTCGAGGGAAGGTTTGGAAACTATTTAGCGTCTAAACTAAGGTATCTTTATCGGCTTAAAAAAATTATCGAAATGAGAATTTGAAGAAATTCATTTCTCACCAAAAATAAAATAAATAGAGGAAAATAGGAATTTGGGAACGAGAAGTCCACAATTAGCTTTATGGGTAGTGTTGGCAATCTAACTTGTAAATGACAATGATTTCGTTTTTAAGCTTAGTTTGGGGACTCGTGAAAAATCGGGGACGACGAATTTTATCCGTATGGTCACTTCTTCATGAGTCGTGTTTCCTACTCGAAGACCCTAAAAGATATCGTTAGATAATGATTGTCGACAAAACCGTCACGTGTAATAAGAAAAATACAAAAATAGAATAAAAGGAAAAATAGGGAGTTTCTATAACATTGCATGAGGACATTGCAATAGCTTAGTCTGGGGGAATTTGGTATGTGCTTATTCACATACCTTTTATTTACCAAAAACCGGACCAAAAAGACCAAAAACCCGACCAAAATGCCAAAAGATATTGTGTTTTTGTGTTTTTGCATGTGCAGGGATGGATATCGTGAAAATTGACAAAAGACACAAGAAAATCAAGAAAACGAGCACGAGATACGAAAAGGCTCAGAACCGGAACCGAGAACAAAGAAAATGGTCAAAAAGGCATCCGAGGTCCTCCCACTATCAAAGATTGTCAACTCCAACCCTTAGATCATCTTTTAAAATATGGCAGCCACAGTCCCTAGAATTTCAGCAATTTACACATCTAGTCCCTATAAGTAAAACCTTTAAACCTTAATTAATCTTCTACCCGGAACCTCAACTTTATTAATCCTAAACCAACCCACACCTTAAACACAAACCTAATCCACATCCCACCTTATCACCTATCCGGCCCATCCACAAAAACATTAAACCCGAGCCCACCTCCTAATCCACTAAGCTAAACCCGGTCCAACACTTTTACCCGAATCCCTTATCTACCCGGTCAAACCCACTCGGTCAAAGAAATAAGAAAAAAAAAATAAAACAAACACTCCTCAGTCCTCACTTTACCTTTCTATCTCTCTCACAAAAAAAATAAACCCGATCCCCTTTTTCCCTTTCCCCATTTTCACTATTCACCCGCAACCCTAGATTTACCGTACGAGATTTAACTGCAATTAAGGGTAGAATAGACAATGATTGGTCCATCTAGAAGCTCCTGACACTGAGAATGACACATGGCAGCCATCGATTGGCCAAGACACGCATCAACTTTGATCAAACGGTGGGAAACTAAAGATTGAAGAGCAAAGATGATCTAAGGGTGGATATGGAGCTAAGAAGCACGCGGATTGCCAAGGTGGCATAGCCCAGAAGGTTCGGCTGAGTCTATAAATAGGAGAGGTTCTTCCCCATTTTCGATATGTAATTTTCTTTTTAGCAAAGTTATGCTGTCAAAATAGTTTTAGAATTTTAGTTTTATAGTTCGAATTGTATTTTTCTGTTTATGTTTATTCGATTTGAGCATTGTAATTTTTAAGTTTTAATGAAAGTTTAACTTTGAGGTTATTTTGTGTCCGAATTCTCTTTAGGTTAATGTTGATTTCAGTTGTTAGATTATTTACTGTGTTCTAAAAACCAGATCATCACAAAAGAAAAGAAAAAAAAAAAAAAAAAGAAAAAAAAAATAAATCAAAATTTTAGTTTAGTTAAAAAAGCTTCAACAAGCTTGTTTTCTATTTTTTAAATGTTTCATTTAAGCTTACATAGCTTTTGTGAAACTTAGTACTGGAACTTCATTATTTCTTCTCAAAAGTACCACAAGTCAACTGTGGTCAAAGGTGTGGAAAAAGCTGATGGAAGGAAGAGTTGGTTATTTGGGTTTGATATTGGCTTAATAGCCTGGGTTGTTTGAGTATTCTGAGATCACCAAATAAGTTAGCAGGATGAGCTTGTGAGTACTGATTTCTTATTTTGATACCTGTTTTGTATTTTTTTTTTCTTTTTAGCTGCTCTGGTTGATTTTTTTTAGTGTAAGTAATCTAGTTTTAGAGGTTTAATATTAGTAGCAGTTTAGAATTAATTGCATAAGTTGATAAGTTGAATTTAGAGATAGCTTGATTTGGTTAGAATTCGAGGATCTGAGTTGCTTGAGTTGGTTAGATTTTCAGTTAAGGTTTGTTAGTTTAATGATTATAAATCTCACTCTAGTCAACTTTAAATAAGCTTAGAATCAGCTCTCTTTATCTGTTCTAATCAGTGTATGCTGATGATGGATGTCTGTTTTCACGAATCAATTTGATCCATCATTAGTTTTCGAAATTATGTGATTTTGTGTTTTTTAAGCAAGTTAACCTAGGATAGTTTGAGTAATTCTCATTTCAAGTAATAGCGATAACATCTGGTACCTTTAATTTGCATTCAAAGTTCTGTCAAACCTGCTGTTTTAAAAGTTGTTGCTGATACTTATTTTCTCGACTGAACTTTGTTAAATTTGGATTAGCAATTGAGTATTTGTGATATGGATTTTTAGATATTATTAATCCCTGCTTGTCCAGCTTTCCAAAACATTTTACGGTTTCAAAATTGGTTAAGTTTTGAGTGATTTACAAGCATTTGAAAATTGCTAGTTGAGGTGAATTTCTGTTTTAAGCTAAGTGTTCTTAAGTTTCTGAGTTTGTCACTTTTGGTCCCTGTATCTTTCTGTGAAGTTTAAATCGGGTCTGGTAATTTTTAGTCATAAAATAGTTTGGTATTTAGCAGATTTAGCCCTTGTCTTTGTTTAAAAACGTTTTGTGTATTAAACTAGTTTCAAAAAAGTCGAGTTTGGTCCTTGTCTTTGTTTTCAAATCATTTTTAGTTTTTATTAGAGTTTCAAAATTACAGCTTAAGTCCTTTTCTTTGTTTTAAAAAGTTTTAGTTTAAATAAAGTTTCCAAAATTGCATTTTTAGTCCCTCGTTTTTTTATAAAACTTTATTTTCTTAAATTTCTTTTTATAAAATCAGTTTTTAATAAAATTCATTTTCGTCCATTAGATTTTATTTTTATTTTTATTTCTATTTTAAGTATAATTTCACTAATAGATTTATAAATCTCGGGATTAGCCCGGGATTTGCATTTATTTGAAATTTTCTTTGTGTGCATTTATTTTAATAGCGTAGATTGCTTTTAATATTTCTTATTATAGTGTAATCAATTCTAAAAAAAAAATAATCTTTCACGTCACTTATTCACTTCACATATTTACGACTATTATTCGACAAATTCGCCGTCAAACCTTCGTTGGGAGAACGACCCGGGGAAATATTTTCACGAATATTTCTTTGGAAAAATAAAAAACAAATAAATAAAAACAAACATCAGTCTTCAAGTTAGACTCACGTTCAGCTCAGCAATAAGTCCTTGTCACGGTCCATCCTTCGTCCTTCATCCGAAAGATTTTTCCGTATATCTCTGCGACGTTTTCTTCCGTTCGACTTAATCTAGTATAACTCTTTGTCTTCACCGCAGTATATTCTTCATCAGGACCCAAAGAGTATTTGATGATTTTAAATTTTTCAGAAATAATCATGGGCGGCTCATTGTAAGGAATCCCAAGTAGTTGACACTTTCTTTTGGTGAACTCTTCCTCGTTTTTATCAACAAACTTAAAATAGGGATCCTTAATCAAATAATCATCTAGTTCTTCAATCAACGACTCATTATTATTATCATCTTGAATCGCCTCCCATTCTCTTTCCAAATCATATTGTAACCGTCGACTAAGCTTTGTGAAATCATCAAACTGTTTATGCACCCATTCCCAGAAAGTAGTATCCGATGTCCCCTTAAGTTCCTTCAAGCGTTCAATTCTGCCCTTTTCTTGTAAAGCCTCTGATTTTTGTGGGCAGTCTTCAACACTATCGTACCACTCATAATCTTCAAAGGTTACATCGTTTCCAACCCGTTTCATCCCAATTATACTTCCCCCATTACAGGTTCCGTCACTTTTATAATCGCAGGTCGGCCAAACACTACTCCCGTCCTTGAAAACGAAGGGTGTACAGGTGTGATTAATGTGCTCAAATTCCCATGGTTTATCCCAAACCCATGGTACTTGGTCATTCCATTCATAGTACCAGGTGTTTTTGAAATCGTCATAAGTCTTAAATCCTGGTAGATCTCCAGTAAGCACATCATCGTCGACTTGAAGAAGGTAGTTAAATTCCTTGAACTGCTTGCACAAGGGTGTCTCATAATCGAACACATCAATGTCAATTCTGAAAAGTTCTTCAATGCCCTCATTGATTGTTGAATCATGAAGTGACGACCCATAATTGCTTTCTACTTCTTCATCTTCTCCTCTCATCCAATATAACCATAATGCATCCTTAGTAGCACGATCCATGCACTTATGGTTATTAAACTTACTAGCCAACCATTCTGAAAAATCAACATCGTGAGGATCGTGGTTAACGTCAAAGCAAACCTTTCCAATCATATTCTTTTTTATCTCCATGATCTCGTTAAATTGCTTCTTAAAACTCCGAGTCAACCATGAAGTCATAATCTCCTTGACTTCATTTGCAGGGGCAAATTCCGGACTACCATATTTGAGTTCTAGCCAATCATTGAGGGAGAGGTCTATCAATCTTACCAATTTCCCATGAAATAGTAACTCCGCCAAAGCATAATTCATGTCATTATCCTGATAGTTCTCATTCAATCCCCAGTACTGTTCGGAATAAGGCATGTAAGAGATTTGGGCATTGCCTCCACCACAGCTGTTGTTGCTTGAGTCCATGTACGCAAGATAGAATTTCCCATCATTTTCTTCGATAGTAGTCCAGTTCAATCCTTCGGCTTCAATGATAGGCCATAAGAGCGACAATTCTTCTCCAGTGTACCTCACAAATACATCATAAGAGAATACCTCTTTGTCAATGTTGCATAAACGCATGAATTCCTTAAAAGCAGCTTCAAGAGGAGTCTCCCAAGAGAATAAATCTGCATCGATCATGAGTACATTGAATGAATCTGAAAACAAGCATTCCTTAGCAAGATATCCGTTAACTGACATGTCTTCCATAGCAAAATCTGTCATCCAAGGTAAAATCATCAGTAGGATTTGTTCGCTAGAAGAGAAATTAATGAATATAGAAACGGATATAAGAATAAAAATAGCTGATATCTGCAGACGATGCGCCGTATCCAAAAAGTTGGATACGCCGTATCTTATAATCGTTAAAATTTAATCAGACTTTATCCAGAAAATAGATACGCCGCTTTAGAATTTAAAAATGCGCCGTATCGAATTAATTAATCAAAAATCAACTTATCTAATTAAAATTAAATGTGTCGTATTAACGAAAGTTAATGCGCCGTATTTTCGTTACGTTTAAAAATAAATATCGATTTTTGATTCAGAAAGATGCGCCGTATCGACAGAGATCGATACGCCGTATATGTTTAATAATTCGCAAACTGTTTTTAATTAAAATAATAGATACGCCGTATCTGCTAAAGCAGATGCGTCGTATGGCGTTAACGTTTAGAAATTTTTTTTTATTAAAAATAGATACGCCGTATCTGCTAAAGCAGATGAGTCGTATTACTTTATCGCTTAGAAAAATTTTCTTATTAAAAACAGATACGCCGTATCTTGGGGAAAAGATGCGTCGTATCGAATTAATTAAACGCGTTGTATTTTTTTTTAAAAATTAAACGCAATACGCCGTATCTGAGAGATCAGATGCGCCGTATCGTTTGATTTAGCACAGTACAACGATAGCAGAACAGAAAAATACGAAAAATAAAAACAAAAAAAATTAAACACACAAACGAAAATAAACACACAAAAATAAAAGAAAACAATTAACAAACAATACAACAAATATGCAAAATAGTACAATGATGCAATTAATCTAATAAAAAGAAAAACCTAATTAAAATACTAATTAAATTAACAGATAATAACAATTCACTCCCCGGCAACGGCGCCAAAAACTTGATGCGCGTGATGTGTCGTTGCGGTTTAGCAGTTTTAATGCCTACTCAAGTTTTAAATTTATATTTAGCCGACTTATCAATAACACACACACTTAACGAGCAGTGTACCCGGTCAGTATGAAGATAATGGTAAGTAGAGTGTCGATCACTAAGAGTGGAACGTATTATCTCGTTATTCTAATCAGTATTTTAATATCCTAACGCAAGGGGGTTTCAGCCTGAGAGACTGGCATGATTTGTTGCAATTAAATAATAAAATAAACCAATAGGCACGAATCAGCAAGTAGCACACACGTACACAGATAAATACTTGAGACAATAAGAGGGCTGTCCTTATGATTAAGTAGATTGTCACTTGTTTTATTGATAGCTTTATATGAAGTGTATGTAGTTAACCCTTTCTCGTTGGTCCTAATCTTATCGGCGAGTAAACCCTTAATGATTACTTATGTCTAAAAGTTATTCCTAAGTGATCAATTTAGTAATAACCGTGGGAGCCACATTATGTCCCGCAGTCAAATGCCCGCAAGCCACTAATAAACACAGAGGTTATCAATGCACTAATAAGTAGTAACCAAAGACATCAACATATAAACTTTAATTGATGGGAAAGCAAGTATTAAAGGGAGTGCAATCTTTCGTTGTCACATTACACAAGCCACCAATCCTGATGAATTAAAGTTTGCTAACACAATAAAACAAAACTACTTAATGAATTAAACACATGCAGCACCTTCTTACAGCTCTTGTATCTTTGATTTGGGTGTGTCTTGTGCTGCCTCCTTGACTGAATTCGTCCTTTGTTTCTCCTGTTCGGACTTCGGTTTTAGGTTTTCCGGAACTTCCAATTCGTCTGGTCTACGGGGTATTTATAGTTTCTGTCTGAGGGAAGATGCGGCGCATCTACTAAGTAGATGCGGCGCATGTACTTAACTTCGCGTGGGGTCCAAGATTATAATATTCAGGAATATTCGTACACCGCCAGAAGATGCGGCGTAACTCCATGATTAGATGCGGCGCATGTCCTCTTGTATCTTGGATCGTATCTGGTGATATCTTGATAGAGATGCGGCGCATGTCGAGAGTGAGATGCGGCGCATCTGGAGCAGAATTGACTTGATCTTGTCCATGTCAGTAGACCTTCAACTTTATGCACGTTTTGCTCCATAATTAGTCCAAAATCGCTAAGTTTCACCAAATGCTTGTTTTTACCTGAGAATTACAAAAGTAAACGATTAAGTATCAATCCTCATACATAATATAGTAAAACAAGTCAAATTAATAGGATAAATGATAGTAATAAAATGTACTTATTTGAGTTCATCAGGTGTCCTCTTGCTTATTTCATTCAGTATCTATGATTCATCTTAGTATTTCTCTGAGCCGTTGTTATGTCTTCTCATACTCTGATTGGTTCTTCATTATGCATATCAGTTGGTTATGATCTGAGCCTTTTATATGGGGCTTTCCTATTTGAATCTATGCATTTGTTATGTTTTTTCCTAATTCATTAACCTTGCTTTATTTCTTTTGATACATGATATGATCTGTCCATCATCCTGTAATGTGAATATTTATGACCCTGGAATACTTTGAAGGTTCATAGGATTTTATAACTAAATGTAAAAACTCTTCTTAATTACATGTGAAAATGTTTTGAAAACTTTCTTTAAGGGACCTACTTTATGAAGACTGTTTTAAGGTTTACTTTCATGAAAGCTATTTTAAGAGATTACTTTTTGAACTATGATAGGAACTTTTAATATAAACCTTTAAATTGAACCTTGTTATGAACCTTGAAACAAATTGATATGAACCTTCTGATTTTGGACTCCCTGATACTTGACCCTTCTGACATTGGACCTTTTAATATTGAACCTATTTTCTGATTCCTGATTTATTGCTATGTTTCCTTGTTCTGTGAACCTTTCTTGTCTCTTTCATGATATTATGAGCTTTTGACATGATCTTTCTGATATGTGATCTTTCTGATATATGATCTTTCTGATATATGATCTTTCTGATATATGATCTTTCTGGTATATGATCTTTTGATATTAAACCTTTCTGATATTGAACATTTCTGGTATGACCTTTCTGGTATGACCTTTCTGATATGAACCTCTGATATGAACTTCTGATATTTTGAAATGGAAATTGACTTATGCAACTAATTTAAATACTTGATACCTTGCTATAAACTTAACTTGAACCCTGATACATTTGATATGAACCATTCAACTTGAACCTTTATTTGAACTCTTTCCCTGATCCTTTGTTCTGAACCTTGTCTTGAACCCTTATATAAAACATGACCTGGACTACCTGACCCCTGAATACTTGAACCTAACACTTAATACTTGAACCTGACACCTGAATACTTGACACCTGACACCTGATACTTGAATCCGACACCTGATACATGATACCTGATACATGATACTGATTTCTGATACATGCTGCTGATTCCTGATACATGATATCTGATACATGATACTGATTCCTGATACATGATACCCGATACATGATACTGATTTCTGAGACATGACACTTGACACATGATACATGATACCTGACCTTAACCCACAGTTTGATACTACGAGCCACTCACTAGGCATGAGGGTTTCATGTCCATGTCAGTCGATGCACCGATGGCATGACTCTAGGGCAGGAGAGTGATGACCTGTTCCGTCCCTTTTCTGTATTTTATTTGGTGTGTTGGGAGGTTTATGGCCACCAGGGGCGTATGGATGCATCCTAGAACTGTTCTGATTACTGATTACTGACTACTGATTTCTGGTGACTGATGGTGTGTGCGATACACGTCTTTCACACTCTGGGAGCTAGCTACTCCACCCATTATTGAGGAATCCCCTCATATTTACTGATTACTGAGAGGTCTCCCCTCTACATGATTATACTGATTACTGTTACTGATTACTGATACTGGGCTCGTAGAGGATTTCTGTTACCCTGCACCTTGTAACCTTATAACCCGATTACCTTTACTCACCATTATTATTACTGTTACCCTGTAACTTGGAATATGACTTACCACTTGACTTGGCTGGATCTGACCTGGTATGTGGTAGGATTACGGATTACATTTTATACTATTCTGCAACTAGTTTCATCATGTTATGTCTGTATAACCTTTACTTTCCATTACTGTTACTGCTACCCTATAGCATGATACATGACTTAATACTGAACCTGATTTTTGACTTGGGTTTGTGGTGGGTTACGGTTTCCTTTTCACTTACCTACTGTAACTAGTTCTAGTCCTGTTATATCTGTATAATCTGCATTTTCCTGTTCCTGATTCTTGTTACATCTGGTATTCATTCATTTTACTTCACTACTTTACCTTTACTGCTTGTTACCGTTATATCTGTTCACTGAGCTCTCGTAGCTCAGCCGCACGTTTTCTTTTCATGTGCGGCAGGTTTAGTTGGAAGCTGGGTTATTAATAGAGAGGACCTTGGACTTAGAAGAATTTTACTAGCAGCTTGGTATTAGCTATTGGTGATGGTTAGAAGAATTCATGTTAGACTTAGAAATCATTGAAGTCCTGTAATTTTCTTAATTCCTTTGTAACCATTGAATTCTATTGTATTATGTATGTCGTATGCTTATATCTGTTCTGATAAGAATCCGTATTTGTGACACCTTTGCCCTTGTCGGGTTGGGGTGTTACAGTTGAAGATAAAAAGTTAGGGTTGAAGATTTCTGTTAGTTTGTGTTCATAAAGTTAAGTTTGTGATTGTTTCAAAGTTAGTATAATAATGTTCATCAGCTGTTTTTGATGTGATTTTATATGTTATTTATTTTCTTCAAATTTTTTTCGTTAATTTCACTTTGTTATTGATAAAATTATGTCACAGCTACAAAGTGATGTGATCATCAATCAGTTGAAGCGATAGACAAAATGGGAGATATTAAAGATTTTGATGATAAAGAAAATTGCTTTATACTTGATTTCAACCCTGATGAAGAAGAGTCTGTGGATCTTTCTAAAGCTAATGACAATGTTCAAGATTCTGAGGATTTGTTCATGGTTGCAGAAAAAGGACAGGTTTTTGTGATAAAGATGTAATCTTGGTGTGTTTTTTTTTAAGGTTTTGTGTGTTTTTGAGTAATGGGTTTTTGTTTTTTGGTGTTTGGGGTTTTAGGTGGCGTGTAGAGATTATCCGCATTCGAGGCATTTGTGCGTGAAGCTTCCATTTGCAACTACGTCACATGAAAGCTACTGTAAATTGGTATGGTCAAATATGTTGTTTTTTTGTGATAAACTGTGTTTTGTTTCGATTATTGCGTTTTTTTAGTGGTAGATATATGGTTTTAGTGTTTTGAGTATAGCGAAATTGATGTTAAATAATTAGTTTAGGACCAGGGTTTGCAAAACGTGGTCTAAACTGTTGAAATCGGCAAATTGAACTGTCCTAAATTAGGATGTGTTCACAAACAGTTCTCTGTTTTAGTGTATTTAAAAGTGATCAATGACATCAATGAATGCAAGAATAATGTAGCTGTAAATATGAATATTTAATGGCCAATAAGAAAATATCAACAAATATCTGTTTGACTATTTGAGCATTAAAGTCAAACAACATTTCTATTTGTATCAAGCTCTGTGCATTCCATGTTATAGGTCATTGTTTGTTCACAGTTCATTCTTTCTCTTATATATTTCCATTACAAAGTAACGTCGCCATACATAAGTTACTACATTAATTCATGGTATGCAGATTTAGTTAGTGCCACGGTTCTTCTACCACTGTATCTGAAAGTATTTGTACATTGTATGAAGGGATTTTGAGGCGAGCACCATACGGAGGGGTATTGCGTCTTCTGTTTCCAATGGTCGACTCCCAGATACAGCTGAGATTACAATCACAACCCAATGTTCCAGCAGCATTCGCAGAAGGAGATTAGCAGGTATGTGAAGAGGTTGGCCAAAATGCCTCACACAAGCCTTATAATATTTTGTCAAACTATTACTTTTGGAATGCTTTGATCGCATACCCATTAATTGTTCTATATTTGCATACTTTCAGAGTCAAATGCTTCTGCAAACGTACATTCACCTGATAATAATAAGACACAATAAGTAACAGGTTAAACTGAAGAAGACGTCCCGCGATGCCTTTCATGCAGCTGCTGTTCAAAAACTTCGTCTGCCCAGCCACTATTAAAGAAACAGTCCGTCCGTTGGTGTAAGATTCTTATTTTTGATTATTGTTAAACCCGATATCCATGATGTAATACGAAGAAGGAACCGCTGCCCCGCCGCAACGCGGCGGGTCGCAGCCGTCCTCGTTAATTATAAAGATATATATTTAATTCTGTGTATGTATACGTTTTGTCTTTTAATGTTATTTTACACATATAAGCTTCTACTTTGCCAAACATATCTAAAAGTAAAATTTCAACTTCGACTTCACTTAGAGCAAAGGGAGTAAATAACTCAAGTTAACACCATTTTCCCCGCCACGTTAGCGCCACATCATTTCAACACCAAATAACATAACACCAAAAAACACCCCGTAATCATAACACCAAATAACACCACCTTTTGGGACCCACTTTTTTTAAAATTACAATTTACAAATTCTACCCTCAACAATTTCATTCATTAAACAATCTAATACTTCAATAATACGAAATAAAAACGTTACAAAAAAAAAACGCAACATCAGTTTACAACTTGAAGCCCAACTACAATCCACAACAAAAATTCGTCACTTGATGTAACAACAACCCAACACTAGCCCAACATTAGTTTAATCATATCCTTACCCTACTTTCACTCTCACACTAAACGCAGCCATCAAACCACACTTGTGTACTTGCAGCCAAATCTCACAACAATACTCTATTTTACACTAAACGCAGCAATCAACCGAAACTCACAAACACATACAATTCTTTGATTCTTGTTTTACACTTCAGTTCGTGTGTACCAGGGGTGCTTTCCTGGATATATGATACAGGATGTGGTACTCACATCTGTAATACATCGCAGGGACTTAGAGGAGTAAAGAAGCTGAACTATGGGGAATGCAGCTTGTACGTGGGCAATGGCATACGTGCGGCAGTTGAAGCCATAGGGACATTTGACTTACTGTTACCTTCGGGTTTAATTTTAGTATTGAACAATTGTCATTATGCACCGTCTATTGTTAGAGGTGTTGTTTCAGTTTCTTTGTTATTGGATAATGGTTTTGAACACGCATTTAATAAAAATGGAATTTCGGTTTCTTTAAATTCTGTTTTTTACTTTAATGCAATTCCTATTAATGGTGTGTTTGAAATCAACATGGATGAACATGTATCCAATGGAAATAATTCTATGTATAGCATTGGCAATAAGAGAATCAAGTCTAACTTGGATTCGTCTTATCTTTGGCACTGTCGTCTTGCTCACGTAGGCAAGAAACGCATGGAAAAGCTGCAACATGATGGGCTTTTGAAAAATATCAATGATGATTCAGTTGATAAATGCGAATCTTGCATATCTGGGAAGATGACAAGGAAACCTTTTTCACATCATGTGGAGAGGGCTACGGATCTACTTGGATTGATACACACTGATGTGTGTGGTCCATTTAGACATGTGTCAAAACGCGGTGCTAGCTACTTCCTAACCTTTACGGATGACTATAGTCGTTATGGTTATGTTTATTTACTTAAACATAAACATGAAGTCTTTGAGACATTCAAAGTGTTTAAAAGTGAAGTAGAATTACAACTCGGTAAGAAGATTAAGGCTCTTCGATCCGATCGTGGTGGTGAGTATTTAAGCCAAGAGTTTAAAGATTATCTAGCTGAGTGTGGTATTGTCCAGCAACTCACATCTCCTTATACTCCACAACAAAATGGTGTATCTGAAAGGAGAAATCGTACATTGCTTGATATGGTACGATCTATGTTTAATCTAACATCTCTTTCCTTATCCTTTTGGGACTATGCCCTTGAATCTGCTGTTCACATATTGAATAGGATTCCAACTAAGAAGGTTGATAAGACTCCATATGAAGTATGGACTGGAAAAGCTCCCAACTTGTCTTACTTAAAGGTCTGGGGTTGTGAGGCGTTTGTTAAACGTGACTCACCTGATAAACTCCAACAAAGATCTGTTAAGTGTATCTTCGTAGGATACCCTAAGGAAACGAAGAGTTACTACTTTTACTTCCCACCTGAGAATAAAGTCATTGTGGCTAGGTATGGAGATTTCCTTGAGGAGAATCTCATATCTCAAGAATTAAGTGGGAGGGTTTATGATCTTGAGAGTGATCATGAAGATACAACACCTTCTGAGAACACTAGCACACTTCCTGTGGAACCTGAAAGTTTAGGTCCTCCACCTGAAGTTGAAGTGGTTCCCATTCGCAGATCCTCAAGATCTGTTAAGGCTCCTGAACGTCTATGTTTAAATGTAGAGTGCGAGGAAACTATACTAGGGGATCTTGATGAACCTACTAGTTATAGGGTTGCCATTTCAAGTCCTGAAAAGGATAAATGGAAGACTGCCATGAATGGGGAAATGCAATCCATGAAAGACAATGAAGTCTGGATTGAAGTAGACCTTCCTCCCAATGCTAAGGTTGTTGGGAGTAAGTGGCTCTTCAAAAAGAAAATGGACATGGATGGCGAAGTACACACCTATAAAGCTCGTTTGGTGGCTAAAGGCTTTACCCAAACATATGGTGTTGACTATGAGGAGACCTTTTCTCCTGTAGCTGACATTAGAGCTATTAGGATTCTTATAGCCATAGCTGCACACTATGACTATGAGATTTGGCAAATGGATGTCAAAACCGCCTTTCTGAATGGTCGCCTAGATGAAGACATCTATATGGCGCAGCCTGAGGGGTTTGTGAATCCAAAATTCCCTAACCGTGTATGCAAGCTTCAAAGATCCATTTATGGATTGAAGCAGGCATCACGTCAATGGAATAAGAAGTTTGATGAGGAAATCAAGAAGTTTGGATTTACTCAGAATTTCGATGAGCCATGTGTATACCACAAAGCTAGTGGGAGTGATGTTATTTTCCTAGTTCTATATGTTGATGACATATTGATCATGGGTAAAAACATTCCAAGTTTAAATGAGGTGAAAGCCTATCTTGGAAAGTGTTTTTCCATGAAAGATCTAGGAGAAGCAGCATTCATTCTAGGAATCAAGATCTATCGAGACAGATCTAGACGGTTGATTGGATTAAGCCAAAGTGCTTACATTGACAAGATATTGAAGAGATTCAATATGCAAAATTCCAAGAAGGGATTTTTGCCAATGCAAGTAGACCATGGCTTGAGTAGCGAAGCTTGTGCTTCAACACCTGAAGAGGTGGCACGCATGAAGAGAATTCCTTATGCTTCGGCTGTGGGATCGATTATGTATGCGGTGTGATGTACAAGGCCCGATGTGGCATTCGCTCAAAACATTACTAGTCGTTATCAGCAGAACCCAGGTGAACTCCACTGGACTGCTGTGAAACATATTCTTAAGTATTTAAGATCTACGAGAGATATGTTTGTTGTGTATGGGGGAAATCCAGCAGCAGAACTGTGTGTTACAGGTTACTGCGATGCATCCTGGAAGTGTGATAAAGACGATACGAAGTCGCAGACGGGTTATGTCTTTGTCATCAATGGAGGTGTTGTGGATTGGAAAAGCAAGAAGCAGAGTACATTGGCGATGTCTGCAACAGAAAGCGAGTATATTGCTGCCTTAGAAGCCGCAATGGAAGCAGTCTGGATTAGGAAGTTCGTTTCAGGGCTTGGAGTTATGCCCTCAATCGAAAGACCTATAAAAATGTATTGTGACAACTCAGCCGCAATCACATTTGCCAATGAGCCTGGAGTTATGAAGGGCACCAGACATTTCCCGATCAAGTACCACTATGTTAGAGAACAAGTGGAGATAGGCGAGATCGAATTACTCAAAGTTCACACAGATGACAACTTAGCAGATCCATTAACGAAAGCTCTACCTGGTGGAAAGCTTAAACAACTTTCAGAGGGAATGGGACTTCGTTTAGCTGATAGTTTCATGCAAAATCTGTGAGTAGTATTTGGATAATGGGATGTTGTAAAACAGTTATTATTTTAATGAAATAAAATACGGTGTTATGTTTATTTATCATTATCTTAATAATATATCTTATATTTGCATGTTTATATCCATGAATATATTTATGTATTCTAAATTGTCCGTTGTCAATTAATGATATGGGAATATCATTAAATAAAGACAAATGTGAGGATTGGTAAAATATACTTGTAGGTATGTTGATGTGTTGAGATACCAATATCACATGATATTCAAGGTTTTGAATATAGGACTATCCCGATCTCATGACTTTACTTTATGGATCTTGTCATTAAGTAAATCATGTAAATATTTATCCTCAGACTTGAGATACCAGATAATCGTTCATGCATGTAGTGCATTTCTGTAATGCAATTTAACGCTATACGTAACTGGTAGCTATACGGATTGTATTCGGAAGTGTTGCGAAGTGTATGAGTTATGCTCGTAGTCAAAATGGGATTTATTCCTTCAAATTTAATTTGAATTTTAATACTGCTGGGCCCCTCGTGGGATTAATAAGATGTTTGTGTGGCCACACCCATGATCTCCCCTGACTAGTTCAGAAGATATGGTAATCTTATTGAATCACATATAACGAGAAACAGAATATTAATAAAGAATGACTTTGATCCATATCTTTATTAATGTGGTATTAGAAACAAAAGGATAATTATGATGACTATATTATCATCAAGTGGTTTTTCCAGGAAACCACAAACCCGAGTTGTACTAGGGGCATTGGTGTGTTGCTAGACGCTAACCAATGTCATTACACTTTTAATAGATTTCCAAGTGGGAGCTGTTAGAGTTTAATGGAAAAATATTAAACGTGTATGTCTAGATTCGAACACGGGACCGAGGGATTGCACACTTTACGTATGATGATCAAGTAAATAATTAATATGTATAATTATTGTATATATTAATTATTTGGACACGAAATAATACATAATAAACATTATGTAATTAACGGTGTTGACTAACGACCGTTAGGGAATAGTTAAAGGACTATTAGTGTAATTTGGGATGGAAGGATCTAGATGTCTTGGAGCCCAAGCATCAAACCGATCGGCATAAGGGTTATAAACCCTAATTCGATTGACTTCTTGCCAAAGAAATCCAAACACTATAAATACACATCTTATGGTCTTGGTTATTTTACCTTGTGCATTATACTATAACCCTGAGTGTGCTTTTTCTTTTCCTAAACCCTAAAACCGATCGTATACTATTCATAGGATCGATCCATATTAATTTTGTGTAGCAAAATACTTTGTGTCTAATCACTAGCATCATTGCTTGATCGGTTATAGTACGTGTGTACAAGAGTTCGGTAATTACTCACTATAGTAATTCTTGGATTGTGGAATAAAACGGTAAGGGATTCCACGTTAATCCATCTTTGTTGATCTTGTGATTAGAAGAGAAGAGAAGTGCTAAACGGTACGTTCCCTATTTATTATTCGGTAATTTATTTAATGTGTTAAATATGATCCTGCTTCCGCTGCATACTCTTGATGTGTTTATTTACTTAGATGTGTAACATGCTATTTAAATTCCAACAAGGAATACGTGAGCCTATCGGGGCACACACGTATACACGAAGAACACGTTTATTATATATTTAATATATATATATATATATATATATTGTATATAGTTATTAATTATATACTATATTCCACGAAATATATTTAGCTACCGTTAGTTTAACCGTTGGATGTTGTAAACTAATTAATGATTGTTAAATACATAGAGAGGGGCTTAAGTGTTGGAAACGAAAACCCTTGTCCTCCTCCCTAAAGTGGCTGGTTATGGAATGGACTAGAAGGGGGTCCAAGTGTCAGTTTTACGAAATATGAGGAGGTGAAAGCACAAACTTGGAAGACAAGTTTGGTTGCTATAAAAGCAAACCCTTGGTGCTTCACTCACCCTAATTTTCGTCCCACACATAAACCTAAACGAATCCATTGTTCAATTCGTTTACCTCTCCAAAGTCACAGAATCAAAGAAACAATAAACCTTTAAATCCTGCTAGAGATTTCCGTAAAAATATCAATTGATTTGATATTTATTCAACAAAGGACTTATAGTCTAGTGGTTGGTCAATTTGTTTGTGAGCCAAGAGACTAGGGATCGAATCCCGCTGTGTTTATTTTTTTGGGCAGTTTTAGTTCGATTCAAACGCATACCACTTGGTATTTGGATCGGATCTAAAACAAGCATTAAACATATGATGTTTTGATAATCGTGGAATAAGCACTAGCATCCTAACGTGTGTCGTTGGACGTGTAGTGTGTGCAACGATAGAGGTGACTTACTTTAGTCACTAAGGGTTTCTTGTTGAGTCAAGATCCGGTGGAATTAATCATTTATTGATTAATTAAAGGTTAGTATTTATGTGTTTTATTTTATGTTGTTAATCCATTAAACACTAACTAGATCCATCCGCTGCGTACTCGTGGTATTGATGGTTTAATCAATATGAAATCCCAACAGTGGCATCACGAGCCATCTCGTTTGGTGTTATGGGTTACACATAGAGTCGCTTGCTACGCTAATTAAACACATATATTAATTGTTATGACAATAACATGCATTATTGTCATTTAATTAAATCTTGATCTTGTTTAATATATATTAATGGTTAATAAGATTAAAAGGGGTTAGGAAAATTAAAAGATTATTGTAACATGTACTTTCTTTTTCTTTTTCCAATCTTAAGGCTTACGCGGTCATTGTTATGACGTCTGTGGTCCACTTGGTACCAAGCTCGAAAACCTTGTGAGAGCCTTAGATTCTCCAATTGGGGAAGACTCATTCTTGAATTTTGGAGCATTACTTGCTTTACTGCTTTCCATTAGAGTCTGTCTTCACCTCTACCCCTTCTTCTGTCTGTTTTAATTGCTTATATGTTTTGTTCCTTGTGACTTGTTTTACATACATGTTATTGATTTTGGAAATAAAAACAGACTAATTACTTATATCAAAACTTGTTTTTAAATTAAATCGTGAGTTCCATCAAGCTATTGAGGGTGTGGATCATTACTCGAAACTACCAGGATATAGCTTGCTGGATATCGTGAGATTTAATTATTGTCTGTTAATATACACACTTATTCCTTGTGACCGGTTATGTGTTATGTGTAAAAACTTGTTTTTTCTTTTTTACACTTAAACGGACTATAAACTATCGAAATCTGATTTGATAAAATCATTGGTTCCATCAAGCTATTGAGGGTGTGGATCATTACTCGAAGCTACCAGGATATAGCTTGCTAGATATCGTGTGATTTAATAAACTTTAACTATAAGATTAAAGTTTTGTGCTTTTATTAATGATCTTTGATTATAACTAATCGCTTAGTTAATCAAAACATGGTCTAGGGTTTTGCGTGGTCTTTTCCCGCCCCACTACATGTTTCGGCATATGAGGGAATTATTGGAAGAACTTGGGTCTTTTGACTCATGCAGAGTAAAATATAGGGTTCTTAACCATTCTTTGCCCGTGATAATAGTACACCTAATAAGTTGAAAAAGTGTTTTTTTTTTTGCAAACTTGTGTTACAAAGATGTATGCATGCTTCTTTGTACACAATTTTTGATACATGTTTTGTCAAAAAAAAAAAAAAAATGTGATACCCTATTTGCAATTTAAGTCTATGCCACCCAAGTTTGAGAACACTTGCACTTGCCTTTTGCTTTTCGTGAGACGTGAGTGAATTGCAACCCAAGGTGTTTATTCTCTAAACGTGAGATCTAGAGTTATTTACACATGTTCTTTAATTGGACGACTTAATCGAGTCAAGCGGTGAGATCCTTGAGCCCGAGGCATAGGATGAGACAAAACATGCATGACGCTAGCAGCTTGTACTCTAGTGGCATAAGTCTCATAAATCTAAGAGTTGCACTTGTATTGCAATTGTCGCACGCCGCCTACCTCTTGTACCCACAAGACTTACCAGAGTAGTAAGCACTACCGTGATGAGTGGGAGTTCAAGAGGGTCTTAATCTTTTAGTAAATTAATTTTTTTTCTTTAAAAACAAGGGTAGTTAATTTCTAAAAGAATCAATTATCGAAAGTGCTAAAATTTAAACTTTACTGTTAAATGTATATTGCAACATATACTGTAAACGATTGTTTGTCCTTTTCTTGGAAAAGACAAACTGGGTCTCCTTTCCCTATAAGAAAGAGAGACATATTCCTTTTTATTTTTCCTTGCTTGAAAAGTAAATAAAAGGAACGATTGAATTTACCCCAAATTCTAATCAAACTCATAATGTCTTGTTATTATTGAGACATCTTATGAGTTGTAATTAGAAAATGGAAATATTACCGCAAAATGGTACAAGCAATAACTAGCATGATTCACCTAGTTGTTTGTTTTGAACCAATAAAGGCTCTACACCCTTGTGGCTATGTAGGCAAAATATTAAGGAGAAATTGCATGCCAATTTTCGAGTTAATGAGTTAGCATAAATGGCTAGTCCATCGTTAATGTAATAGAACTTGACACACTCCTTTGGATATCTAAATACATGCTTACTTATTCCCATTAGCAATAATGTGTAGATATTCAAGAAAAGGAAAGTCAATAAACTGCTATTTGCTTCTCACTAATAGGAAAACACTTGTAATGTTTGTCTAATTCAGTGGGAGTAATACAATTTATTTTCTAAGCTGGTATTCTAGTAACGTTATCTGATTCAGTGGGAGCTATGAGCTTGTCTGCCTTATAGTTTTCCCATATTATTTATGGCCTGCCCAAAAATAATTTATTACTTTCCAAGTGTGATACTTTTTTCATTTAGTACGAATCACTGCATATTATTTTATATGATAACTTGTCGCTTTCTGTAGCATTATCTATAACATCATCATGCAAGATTACTAATTAAGGATTCCCTTGTGTTTCTATATGCAAAGTATTGTTAAATTGAATGCATAAAAATCAAAATTCAAAGTATGAAATAATATTAATGTATTGTTACTTGATCCATGTCGACAAAACTTACATGCACGAGAATTATGGGACATGTATCATACGATGAGTTGGTCTCGTTAGCAAAACTTTTTTTCCTATGATGGCTCACTCTTGCAACGATAAAACGAATCTATCTAGCAAGTAGATATATAACAACATCTATTAACAAATTTGTTTAACGATCTCTCTATCCGAGGAATTAATATAAATCGAACTTACAAACCTGTTTGCTTAAGTACATTATTAGCCTAGTAGTAACCATGTGCTTAGACCCCTTTTATCATGCAAAAATTGCCAAACTAAAAAAGAAACACAACAAACAGGAAGCAAAAGCCAATTGGATTAGCCAAACTCCCAAACTGTTTGCCTCACACATTGCAGTTCTTATCTTCAAAATTTTTTCACACCAAAACAAATTCATTTAAATAACATGTACATTGATCTATAACACTTTAACTTGACCTAAACTTAAATAAATATATATCTTACATATGGAAAACCTTATCTCCAAAACAAATTAGTCCAAAACAAATTACTAATTGATCTATAACACTTTAACTCCCATCAGTTGTAGTATAAACTAGTCCCCCTTTCTTATTCTTTTTTCATGACCCATCAATCCTTTTATTCTCAATTTTTTCTCTTATTTGTTAAACATAAATATGGCGGGAACCATAACTACCTCAACCGGAGCAACCACTTTTCGATATCTCAATGGTAGCAATTTGTCTCCCCAAAGCAAAATTATATCTACTTCAAATTTCTCTACTCGGGGCCGAAATGGTCCAAAAGCCTCACTTCATGCGGTTATTGATGACCCAGTGGTTGAAACCATCAAGACGAAACAAAAAAGTTAGTATGATGTTTTAAATGTGAAGTGTAACGCTACGTCTTTTGAGATAAAAAGCGCGTACAGGTCTTTGGCCAAGCGGTATCATTCAGATGCTTGTCACACGGATAAAAATGATGGTTGTGATTTTATTGATATTCATAATGCTTATGTTACATTGTCTTATCCTACTACACGAGCTTTGTATGATCTAAAAATTAGTAATGGATTAGAACGACAATCGGGAAGATTGTATGCCACTATGGGACCAAGTTCCAGAATTTATAATGGACAACGATGGGAGACCGATCAGTGCTGGTAGATTATATTAATGCTTGGATTTAAGTCCAAGACATTAGAGTTCTGATTAGTATAACCACAAAATGAAACTTTGTTAATTCCTGCCTCATTTTCGTAATGTTATCTTTCACTCTTTATAATCAAGACACATTCATGTAAATTTAATATAAAAGGTGCAAGTTATAATAAATTATTGATACTGTAATTGTAGTAGTAACCAAGGCTGTCAAGATCGCGATCCCACCTGAGATCGTTTTTGTCTTTGCAAGATCGAGATATTAAGATCGGATCGAGATCCTACGATCCTACCAATTTGTCATATTTTATAAACGAATGATAAACGAGTTAAACTGTTTTACATTTCTACTCAATGCCAAATATAAATTCATATAATATCCTCTTGAAAATGATGCGAATGAGCATTAGACATCCAATATGAAATGACGTGCACCCCATATTACACATATCAAAATCAATAAGAAAGATTGCATACATTTAATTTAAATTAACTATTAAATGATAAGTGTAAACTCTAACTAATAAAAAGGTATGCATAAAAATCAAGAACCAAAAATAATTACGAAATTACCTACTGGCTGTTAAAATACAAGATCTTCAATCAAGTGATTAGATGAAAAGAAGACTTCAATAGTTATCTATTAGAATTTGATTTGGGGTAAATGAGACGTCAATAGTTATTGACTTATTGCTACTTGTCTACTACCTTCGTCCCATATTAATTGTCCAGTTTGAATTTTTTGTAGTCTTTTTTCTTCAACTTTGACCTTAAATATTTTTGATTGTGTTATATAATATTTGATGAAAATTATACCAATGAAAATACATTTAAAACTCAATTCATTCATATATTTTGCATCATGTATAATATAACACAAAAAAAAAAAAAATTAAGGTCAAAATTGAAGAAGAAAGACTATAAAAAGTCAAACTGGACAATTAATATGAGAGGGAGGGAGTATTTTCTTTGGGCTTAAGCAAAAAGATGGGCTAAAAGCCTAAAAGATTAGAAAAAAATAAAATGGATTTGGGCCTAGGTAAAATCGGGTCGACACGCGATCTTACGATCTTACGTTCGATCCTACGATCTTACTTACGATTCTACCTCAGATGCGATTCTATGACGATCCTGCACGGTTTTAGCTAGTGAGCACGTAAACTCGTACGATCCTACGAGTTTACACGCGATCTTGACAGCCTTGATAGTAACAAATTTAGTATGCAATTTTTAATTAATCCATATAAGTTAGAGGACCTAGAGTGTTTCTCTATGGTTTTCGTGTATGTAAATCCTCTCCACAGTGTTAAGTTGGGTGAAGGTTGTTTTTAACAACTAACTTTAAGATTTTACGTAAAGACATGATTAGCAACCAACCAATAGGAAGAGTAAATGATTTCGAAAAATTATAAGAAGTTGTTAGTAGTTATTGGTAGTCTTGTTAAGACATTACATATTGTCTAGAGAGAATGGGGGTGTCCCATTCTTCTTCAATACCCTCAGAACTAAAGTAACCTCCGTTATCTTAGACACTCTGAAGGATCGGATCCCTGATACCTCGTCAATATACAAACCAAACAAAATTTAAAGTACGAATTATCTTCCATTAAATATCAATTACAATACAGGAGGCATCACTTTGAGTAACTCAATATTTGTTATTATGTTATTGTTAAAATCTTCCAACTCCAATCCCACATTGATTAAGAAAGTATGTTGTTACTTGCTTATATAATATCATAGTGTATACGGATAATTTAATTAAAGATTAGTATTATGTCTTTAAGTCAGCCATAGAGCACTTCTAAATAATATCAGTGTGTTATATCTGACTTGAAAATTTATACGATTCTTAAAATTTTATATTAAAGATAGGAAATAAAGCTTTGCGGGGCGCGGGGCAAGGATCTTCACATGCTTGTAAATTTATACGATTCTTAAAATTTTATATTAAAGATAGGAAATAAAGCTTTGCGGGGCGCGGGCAAGGATCTTCACATGCTTGTTATGAATGTCTATATTTCGTTGAAGGGATGACTTATCCATGCCTCTCTTAAAATGATTCTAATATCCTTTATATTAATTTTATTTTGTTTTATTTTAAATTACATAACTGAAAGTAAGAAACATAAAAAGTAAAGTCTGATAAGATAAAAAGTCTAAAAAACAGAAAATACGGAACTATAAAACGATAAAAACTATCTTTTGCTGGTAAAATGAGTAAATGTGGGTCAAAAGCGTACCAATAGTTTGTTATTCATTTTCTTTATTATTAACTTTAAACAAACTCATTTTGACATTTTCGATACTTTTTTACCATCCATAAAAATACTATTATACTTTAGTTTTATTTATGATTTCTAGTACATGGCATATGTTCATTGTTAATAATTTATAGAGATTGATCTCTTCCTGTCCACTAACGGCAACCGATCGATAGATCATATCAAACGTGAAGGTAATTGTGATGCTGATAAGTTGGCTAAAGAAGACGTCCTCCGTTCTGTCCCTCTTAGCATTTGGAATCTGTGATCTAGTGCCGCAAATGGAGCTTGTTTTGCGAGTTGTTTGGTGCTTTCTGATTTGCGGGGTTGGTCATTGTCTTTTATTTCAATGCCTATAAGTTAGTGGCTTTCTGTTTCTTCCAAAAAAAATATATATAGTTTGAACTTGTAACTTTTAATTAAAGAACTTTTAACTCTTAAAGAAACAAGTAGATTGGATTAAATGATGATTTATATTATTCTTAGGGATAATTCTTGAAATGCCCCACAAGTACACATGTACTTACCTTAAATGCCCAAAAAAAAATTTTTTTTCTCCAAATACATCATGGGAGAGGGTCGCCTGAAAATCTTGGGCGGATATCATAAAATTGTGCCAAGTGTCCCTATGGGTGTCCTTACCATGTAGGTACATAATACTAGTTTATATAAGTACTTTCTTGGGCGACTGAGGCCCACAATTCTTGGGCGACTTGTCTTTTTTGTTTTTTTTGAAAAAGTTATTAACTACATTTTGGTCCTTGTAGTTTGCTTGGTATTTCATTTTTGGTCCTTGTGATTATTATTATTATTATTATTATTATTATTATTATTACACAAATCTTAGAAATCATTATAAAAAAAAAAAAAAAAAAAAAAAAAAAAAAAAAAAAAAAAAAAAACAGATCTTCATAAAAAAAACCCGCATCTTCGTCCAAAACCCAGATCTAGCATAGACGAAAACCGCCCCATTCTTCACTCATAAGTTCACAATAACATTGATCTCTTAAGTCATATAAATAATATCAGCATCCATCGACAGTTAAAGAAAAACATGATCTACTTTCCTTATATTACAATGAACATATATCTAGCCTATGAACTTTTATAAGAAAAAAAAGGCAAACTTTTTATATTTAGTTATATCCAAATCCAGAAAAGATAAATCCAACTATGGATAACAATTTATATTCTACATTTAAAACCATCGCCACCATAACAAAATTATTTCCCAAACATTTCAAGTCACTTCCAAAATCTCAACTATCAGTCACTTTCCTTGAAACGAAAAACAGAATCGACAATAACATCAACATCCCTTGACCAACATCAACAATCAACAACAACTCCAACAATCGACAACAACAACAATCGACACCAACATCAACAATCGACAACAACTCCAACAATCGATCTGAAAACAACAAAATACACCTACCCGAGACCTTGATTATCAAGATCTAGAAGACGAGTTCCATACAAAGCGTCCTTTGTGAGGATCGGCCTGAGCAGTAATGAACAAAGAAGTTTGTTTTGAGATTCGATTTGCATAAAAGTCAAGTGATGTGGGTTTGTTGTGTTCGAATAACAAGAAGAGAAAGGGTGTGTGTGATGAGGCTTCATTTTTGCAAGATGAGAGAGGATGGGGGCGGATGAATAAGATAAGGGTGTGGAAATTTGGTTGGTTTATATGAATGATTTAGTGGGTTTTGTGAATATGTGATTTTTGTGTAGTTGTGTGTGTGGTTTGTGTGATGAAACTGGGTTTTGGATTTGATTTTTTGATAGGTGTAAGATTTGATTGAGTTTTTTAAGGAGATTTTTTATGAAGAGGATAAGATTTGTTAATGTGTATGTATTAATTAATTATAAAAGAGAAATAAATAGTGCGATCAAAAATGAAATACCAAGCAAACAACAAGGATAAAAAATGTATTTAACTCTATTATTAATTTTTTCACAAAAAGACAAAAATAGAAGTCGCACAAGAAATGTGGGCCCAGTCGCCCAAGAAAGTATCTAATATGACTTGTACAATGTAAGTACAAGTAGGTGACACATGTCATTATTTTAGGATATCCGCCCAAGATTTTTGGGCGTCCCTCTCCCATGGGGTATTTGGAGATTTTTTTTTTTTTTTTTTTTTTTTTTTTGGTACTAGGAGTGAGTACTATTGTACTTTCGGGTCATTTCAAGAATTATCCCTTATTCTTATCATAGGTTTCTAGTCAACACTATGCATCTTTTAATTGATCATGCAGTAATCATTAGACCAAGAGTAGTGGTGTTGGAATTTTTGAGTGTTGGTTGGGGCAAATTGCGACACGTGGCATGTATTGATAATGAAAGTTTGTAAAAAAATGGGAGTAGTAGGATGGGGCGTTGAAGCTTTGGGTTAATTTTTTTTATTTTTTTTTTTTTTTTTATACATTTATTTTTTACGTTAAATCTTTAAAATTACTCAAGTTAACATTAAATCTTTATAAATTGTTTTAAAATACTTAAAAATAAAAATAAAAAAAAAATAAAAATCTTATCTTTAACGCTGGCGTTAAAGATAAGATTTCTCGACTGTTAACGCTCAGTGAATTGAATGTTAACTGATTCGTTAAAATCAACACATATTTTCTCCAAGGATTAAAAAAGAAATATGTAACCCGAGGTCGTTATCCCCAACGAAGGCGGAATGGAATTTCGTGATCTCGATCGTGATTGCGTGTTTTGAATGGTTAATACAAAAGGGATTTTTGGGTTTTAAACTAAGATATGTGAACATAAAATAAAAACGATTTAAAAGGTAATAAAAACAATTTAGGAAAAACAAACGTAATTAAAAACGTAAAAGAAAAACTTAAAAACGGGACTGAGAATGAAACTAAAAACGGAGAGATTTTGGATTTTTGATTTCCGAAATTGATAAAGTAATTAATTATAAGCACTTTTTATAAAAGACGATATTTTTGAAAACTTAAAATAAGCACCGAAAAAGATAGAATAAAGTGGCCGCTTATAAAAGACTTGATTGAATTTTTTTATTTTATTTTATTTTTTTGGTATTTTTCTTATTGAAACTTTCAAACAACTAAAACTAACAAATTTTTGCAAAGACAAAGATTTTAAATCTTTTCAAATAAGCCAGTAGCAACTTATTATCTTATCATTAAAAAGAAAATAGTTTAAAGGCAAAAGTAGACTAACTGTTATGAGCACAAGCTTGGCACAATTAAGAAAGCAAACCAAAAAAAAAAAAAAAAAAAAAAACACAAGCTAAAATTCTAATAAGCTATTAAATAAACTAAGAAAGAAAGTGGGGTCAAAGTGAACCAACAAACTCACAGTAACCCAACATCAAAAACAGTTAGCACTAAAAATCTCAAAAACAAATAAAAAAAAAAAAAAACCTACTGAAGTAGTCCTAAGAGGGCTCACTGATGTGATAAGTTAAACAATTTGACCAAAACAACTCAAATGCTAATGAGACGATACCAACTCTTGAAGTTCCTCTAGTGCACTATAGTGAACCAACAAAAACTTAGATTGAGGCTTAAGAAGCATAAGCTTATGAGAGAGTGCAGACTGCATGATGTGTCTGCACAGGCTGTTTTCAAGATAATTGAACAACACAAATTCAAACCTAATGGAACTAAGCAAAAGGATGAAAATTAATTTACCTTACTCTAAGCGTACAACAATATTAAAGACAAAGACTTAAACTACTTAATCCTCTAATAAGCAATCCTAGATCAGACTGTCCCTTTAAACCTATTATAAGCAAACTTAAGTCTACGAAATTTTAAGAATCAACCCAAATGAGCTTAAATGCTGCTATTCTAAGTTACTCTAGACAAGAATAAAAGTCACCACATGCACATGAACAGGGAATGTCTAATTTGACCTGTCTTCACAACTTAAACCAAACAGTCCTTTCTCTAGGGACTGTTATGAGACTTGAGCTAAAAGGACTTAACTAAGCATGGAAACTGAGAACAGGGGAATAACTAACTACATTGAAACTAAAAAAAAAAACTCAGCAAATCAGTTAAGCAATAGATCAAGCAGCAAGCAAAGTTGACTTTTTAGTTGACTACTTGACTTTTTTGCAATTTTGAAATGGAACCTGAATTAAACAACAAACAAACTAACAATAAGCTGAAATGACTTCATATAAACTAAAGGGAACAGAGCAGAGGCATTTGGAAACTTAAACATTAATAACTTCGAATCACTGAATTAACAATAATGACTGAATACATGAAATTTTTGATTAAACTTGAAATGGTACAAGGCTGCTTAAATTAAGTACAAAAGAGTTGTAATGAGCTTAAATTAAAATTTTAGAACTAAAGTTGAAACTTAAAAACAGAATAACTTAAACTACACTAGAATGGTCTAAATACAGTGACCCGTTTCTTCTTGGCTTCTTTCTTCTTAAATATTACTCCAATAGCTTATATTCTGTCTTCTCTCCAAATCCCAGCCGTCCAATTTTCTTCAATCAATCCCAACCGTCGGTTTCAGTTTTGGCGGGAAATGATATTTATCTTTTCTTGAGCACGTGGGAAGTACTAGGGAGTAGCTAAGCTAAGTGAGGGGAAACGTGAATCAGAAAAAGGGTGGGATGGAGTAGCTAACAGGGGAGAGTGGGTGATTTGTCAGGGTGGTTGAGTGTGGTATCCAGGTTTTGTTTTTGGCGGTTTTGGGAAGAGGGTAAGGTTTTGACTTTTGTGGGTTTGACTGAGTGTTTATCTAAAAATAAGAAACGGATGGGGTGTGGGTTTTTATTTTGGTTATTTGTTGGGCTGTGTGAGATAGTTGGGCTTAGGATTTAGGATAAGGGTTATGGGATAGGATTAGTGGCCGGGTTTAGTTGTTTTAAGGTTTAGGGGTTTAGGTTATTTAGGTTTAAGTATAGAGACCAAAAGTGTAATTCCATGAAATTTGAGGGGCCCTTTATGCAACTTCTGAAAATTATCCAAAGGACCATTCTTGTCAAGTTTCAATAGTACAAAGACCATAAAATATAATTTTCCATTTTTGAAAATCGGGGAACTTGTTTTGCCATTTTTGAAACTCGAGGGACTAGTTTTGCCAATTATGCAAACATTGATTGTTTTTCAATTGTTTTCAATCCTTTTGCATTTGAAATACACAAAAACACATTTCAATGATATTTGTAACATTTATATGGTTATTTGTGTGCTTTTGGTCGTTTTTGTGGGTTTAAACAATGTAAAATATATGTGTATTTAGACACATATCATTAACATTCAATTTTTACCCCTTTTTACGTTAACGTTCAACTTCCTAAAACGTTAACGTGGACTTTGACCACCGTTAAAGCCCATTTTTACCTATAAATACCACACGTTTTTTACCTTTAACGTCACAAAACTAAACCTAAAACTTTAACTTTGCCGTCAACGATCACAAAAACTAAAAAAAAAATGGCTAGCGGGAGTGATGCACGAGTTTCATGGGAAGAAAGCGAAGAAATTGCTTTGGTGAACTCGTATCTCACTGTCTCCAACGTTCGGGCGGAGACAAATGATACGAGGAAGCTTTTTTGGATACGGGTGAGGCGAGATTTTCACATCTCGCTTGGTAGGGAGCGGGAATACCGTAACATGGACATGATAACGTCCAAGTGGCATTCACTTCGGGCGGAGTTGTTCGAGTTCGAACGGTGTTACCGTGAGTGCATCAACGAGTTGGATGATGAGGATGTCCAGCTCGAGGACGCGATCAGGCTGTGGAGGGAGCGACACGCCGGGGTCTCGTTCAAGCACCTCACCAGTTGGGCCCTTGCGAAGAACCACGTGGGCACCAACATTTTTAATTTGTTTTTTTTTTTTTTTTTTTTTTTTTTTTTTTTTTTTTTTAGCTTTTTTTTTAATTTTATTTTAATGAATGTATTTTTTTTTTTAATGTAATGAATGTTTTTTTTTGTTTAACGTAGCGTTTTTTAATTATATTTGCATCGTTAACGTGAAACAAAGTAAAAAAAAAAAACTTAATAATTATATTTAAAATTAATAAAAGTAAATAAAATAAATCAAAAACAACCTTCAACGCCCGTTGATGCATCAACGGTCGTTGGATTTTATAGCATTCAACGGGCTTCAACGCCCCATGGGGGTGGGCCAACGGGCGTTGAAGGGGCAACTAAGCCCACTTCAACGCCCCACTACTCTTGGTCTTAGTACCATAATGCTATTAGATATTATTGATTCCTTTTCAATAATGAGATCTATAATAATTTATGTATCAACAAGTTATTTAGATTACATATTCGAAAAGAGTCAAACAATTTTTCGACACTTCGCGGTCTCAAACATTTTTCTAACGACAATTTTTATCTCAACATATTTTATTGTTGTCTTTCAACGAAATTTTAACCTACAATTTGTGATTGTTGACAATACTGAATTTCTCTCATGCATTTGACCTCTAATCTTGAATATTGGCCTTTGAACTAGTAAAGGGACATCACTATTATTGAGAAGCTTTTGTTACTAAAATAATTGAACATTCCATTTGTTGGATAGCATCATCTTTAAATTATTATGCATACATAATTAAACCAAACTGTTAGTTAATACTTAATAGTTAATACTACTAGCGCACTTGGCAATTTGGCATACCCTCAAATACATTATTCAATATTGCAACCCAAATGAAAGTCAACATTGCAAATTACTACCTCCGTCCCAAAATAAATGTCACATTTGACTTTTTAGAGTCTTTATGGTTCAACTTTGACCGTAAATATTTTTATTTGTGTTACATAATATTTGATGCGAAGTATATGAATGGATTGAGTTTCAAATGTATTTTCATTGGTATAATTTTCATCAAATATTATATAACACAAATAAAAATATTTAAGGTCAAAGTTGAACAAAAAAGACTCGAAAAAGTCAAACCTGACATTTATTTTAGGACGGAGGGAATAATTTCTTAAATCACTTTGTTTATTTTGACCCGTCACTTTCCTTGCCTTTTTTGAGAAAAAAGTGTTTAATTAAGTGTTCTTAAATTGAGTATTAGATGGTTGTGGGCTAGCACTACAATGAAAATGGTATAGTACTAGTAGCTAGGTATTTAATGTAGAAATTTTTAAAAAGTCAATCGACATAGGCCAACTTAATGATAGTTAGGCTACACACAGTAATGGAAAAACAATCGATCAATCCACCAAACGATTTAGATCTTCTTATTGTGGCAATCAATCCATCATTCGATCGATATCCACTTTTGGGAGATGTGGGTCGTCCAAGCGATCTAGATCGCCCAAGTTGTTGTGTGTATTTGTGTGTAGTAAATTAAATATAAAAGGTATTTTTGTGGGGTATGTTTTTTGTAGTGTAGGTCGTCTTACTGTGGCAACCGATCGCCTGTAGGTCGTCGGAGAGAAAAAGCTGACGTGACGGATAAAATGAGGGTCAATCCTCCTGTCACACCCCAAAAATGGCGCAGCTGAATGGTATTTATGGGGTATGACCTCATAGACAAGAACACAAGGTGTCACAACAGAGAAACACTAAATGCATAACATACGGTAGATAATAGTCGCAAACTCCCACAGTCGGGGTAAGTACGAAGATCCAAAATAAACATAAGTCTCAAAGTTAAACGACGTCACTAGGGAATATCAAATGCAACTCCGCGAGATATAACCCGGGAGGGTCTTGTCTTAAGTCTTGCTAAGCCAGTCAATACTAAACCTTCTAAGCAGCTTCAATAACACCTGAAAATGGTACTAGAAAACGTCAACATAAAGTTGGTGAGCTCGTAGGTTTAAAATGTTAAACCACGAAGCTGTGAATAATAACGTAGGACAATAGTGAGCAAGATATACAAATGTGAGCACATAGTAAAGATCGCAAACTATCACAGACTGCAAACACGCCTAATTTATCCACACATAGACTGGGTGCCACTTCCCAAAATGATATACTGGGTGCCACTTCCCAAAATTATACAAACAATGCATTACAAAACAGTTGCGCACATTTAAGCTAAGTCTCACAATCTGAATTCACACAGTAAGGCACATATTGCAATCAAAACATACATATTGTCCAAAAACATGAAAACAGTATAATCACAGCATGAAAACAGTTAAAATATCATTTGAGTACCATTTTTCTCCAAGGAAAACATAATGAAAAAGGGGCTACGAGAAGTCACCTTAATCAAGCAATGCACAACACAACAACTCAAGGGTAGTATAGCACACGGCAACTAGGACGTCACCGCACAACGGACTCGGCACGACCTAATAATATAAAAACTCGTCTTAACATATATTCCATAAAACAACCTAAGGCGTAAAAGTTCCCAAAAGTTAAACATTCCCGATCCCAAATTCGTTTCCAAATTAGTTTCGTTTTATCCGCTTATTAGAGTTTGGTATCATCATTCGTGTAACGGGAGGAAGACACAGACTCTAGAGTACACACGCCAAAAGGAAACAAGAAAATGAAATTTGACGCGGAAAGTGTTGACGAGAACTCGAGTCAAGAAGAGATGACGGAGATAAACCAAAGATAACAAATAGCAAACACAACAAATAAGATGAATAGATTGGTAAGCGTCGGTACTTTCCCATAATCCCATTTAATTATAAAAGTATACTCGTTTTATAGTTTAAAAGTAAAATTTCGCCATGACTCGTTCGTTCATTGAACGTTTCCAAGTTGAAGGACTTTATTAGAAATAATTTCCAAGGTAGTTTAGGTGACGTGTAATTTATAAATATTATCGTTCGTTAGACATTATTTCCATTGTTTACCCGTTGCGAATCGAATACATTAAATTCATCATGAGTCTAATGTATTATATTCGTTTCGAGTCCAATAGTCCAAAATGCCTAAAGTCCAATAATATCTCAAGTCAAAAAATATATATTCTAAGTCCGGTGTTGCAAATATCTCATAGTACTCCGACTTACCAATCAACGACCAAATGAATAATCTAACAAGTAATCCATTAAATCCATATATGGTATTCTGGTATTCTACGGGTAATGTGTCTCGAAACGTCTAATAACCCTTACGTTTCCCATTTTTATCCAAAAATTAATAATCACACTTTAAATTTCATTTTATCTTATCACTTATTAAATAACAAATTAAAATTCGTCAATTAATATTTCTTGATAAAAACTTTATTATTCCTTCCTTTTAACTTATGTCAAGTCAAAAATATAAATTAAGTCACAAGTTATTTTCTTTCCTTTTGACTTATGTCAAGTCAAAAATATAAATTAAGTCACAAGTTATTTCCTTTTTGAGTCACAATCTCATATCAATCTCTCGGGTCAATACTAATAATCCCGAATCCCATATCATCCCAACATAAACCCTTGGTCACGAAGTCGGGTCAACAAGTCAACATAAAAAGTCACTAGTCCGATATAGGCTCACAATTCTTCCCGAGACCACGAGGTCTCGGCAAATCCTTGTTACAGCCGAAACATCACAGTTCATAAACAATTCCAAATCCGCAATAACAATACTACCATATACCACCAAGCCTTCTAACCTACGGTGGATCACTATCAAACACTCAACCCAAAATAACCACAACAATAATATAACCACGCCGAGACCATGGTGGCTCGGCTTCGAACCATGGTACTGCAAAAACAACCAAACGGACCTAACAACTTACAAGGAACACAAATCCAATCCAAACGGAGTCAATTCCAACACCATAACTCCTTGGGTCGCGGCCAGAACATAAACCCAAATTAAATCCACACATTACTATTATCCTCACATAAAAGCAAAGAAAATGACAAAAGGAACGTGAATAAGCTCGGAAATAAGCTTTGGAATAAGCTCACCGTGAGCTTATTACTCCAAACTCTCGGATTTGAGTCAAAGAAAACAAAAACAAGGAGGGATGACACGAACACGAGATGATACCACTTGTTTTAGTAGTTATTAACAAGTTATAACCCATTTCCCAATTGTTTTTGACTCACACAAGGTTGTGAATCGATGTGGTTCTTACGCTTTTCTTTAGATCCGGTCGACACACTTACCAAGGCAAGAAAACGGAGAAAAAGGGTGGTTACACGGCGCGTGTGGTTGCTAATCGGGTTAAGGGAGTCACAACTCACAAGGGAGAGTTTGGTGGTGATGTGGTGGTGGACGTAGCAAGAGGTGGCTAGTGTTAAGAGGAGGGAGTAATATTGTTAGATCTGCAGTAAAGTGAAGAGAGAGAGCGAGAGATATAGATATGGGCGGCTGGTGTATGAGAAATGGGTGAAGTAACCCTAAAACGAGTATAAGACTCCCTTATATAGCCATAGGACCTCGTGTGAATTCCTATTGTCCCTCAGGGACTAAAACTGTAACTTAAGGCAAGGGTGGGAAGTGAAATTTGGTTATTCTCTAACGAAGCTAATTTGGGTGTCGAAACATTTTCCCGAATATTTTTAACTTATGCCATTAGTTTTAAAACTATTTTTCCAATCAAATTGATTACAAATACGTCCATGTTCGTGTTATCTCGTTAAAATCAATATTTTTACGTGTTATTAGGTTTATTCGTGCCGACTCGCGTTATGTGGTCCATCTCATAAACACACATAATAGTGAACACATAAACTAATTAAATAGATCATATCGAGCTTAAGGTTGCGCAAGGAAATGAAAAATTCGCGATTGCTACACCTCCCCCTTACTTTAGCCTTAACATTGTGTTTATGATCACATTCCAGTAGAATATTTTGTTTTTTGCTTTTTTAAAGTAATACTTATAACATAAGCTTGATATTAATTTTATGTATATGAAAAAAAAAGGTTACCGGACTTTTATTTCATAGGCTCTAATATCGGTTTAACGGCTAACATGAATGAGGTAAATCGCGTAACATCATAACTGAAAAGAAATAAAAATATGATTTGTAATTTTGAACTCATGGCTTTTGTTTTACGATGTATGTCCTCCAGCAATTATCATCACAAAAATCATTCTATTAAGGAGATATTCATCTGTGAGTAGCTTTATGGGTTGGCTGGGAATGGGATGAATAAAATCCATAAAGTTCTTAAAACATCTAAACAATCAAAATTACTAGTGAGATATGTCTAAAAATTGACATGAAAAAGATATATGTTTTACTCAATGTTTAACAAAAGACTTAAGATTTGGAACCAAGATTGTCAATCGAGGTACCATACAAAGCTCTAATAATATGGTACCATAAGGACCCATCTTGAGATATAAAGCGCCAGACCCATTTAAGGAGTAAAGCCCGGTTAAGAGCATAAAAGCTCGAAATCCCAAGACCCCCACGTTTTTTCGTAGCCAAAACCTGATCCCAAGCAACCCATGTCATTTTCCTGTCAGAATGGTTAGCACCTATAAAAAACTTACTTCTGATCCTCTCAAGGTCTTGGAGAACACCCAACGGGGCCTTGTAGATAGACATCGTAAACAAAGGCACGGCACCTAATACAGATTTTAAAAGGGTAAGTCTTCCACCTATGGAAAGAGTTTTGGCTTTCCATCTAGATAGCGGGACTGCACTTTCTGAATGACAGAAGACCAAGCAGCATGTCGAGTCATACGATCACCAACAACCACGCCTAAGTATTTGAAAGGAGTATGTAACACCGCACAGCCAATAGAAGCAGCGCCATGAGAAACAATCACCTCTGGGACACCTACTCCCATCAAATGGCTCTTATGAATATTGATCTTCAACCCTGAAGCAAGATGAAAACACTTGAGGATTTTAATTAAATTAGCCAAGTTTGAGTCCGACCATTCCCCTACGAAGACCACATCGTCCACATAAAAGAGATGAGATAGATTCACTTGATCATTGAGCTGCAGGCCTTTAAAAGTTCCATCATTGATGACCCAATGGTTGAAACCATGGAGACGAAACGGAAAAGTTTGTATGATGTTTTAAATGTGAAGTGTAACGCTACGTCTTTTGAGATAAAAAGTGCGTAAAGGTCTTTGGCCAAGCGGTATCATCCAGATGCTTGTCACACGGATAAAAATGATGGTTGTGATTTTATTGATATTCATAATGCTTATGTTACATTGTCTTATCCTACTACACGAGCTTTGTATGATCTAAAAATTAGTAATGGATTAGAACGACAATCGGGAAGATTGTATGCCACTATGGGACCAAGTTCCAGAATTTATAATGGACAACGATGGGAGACCGATCAGTGCTGGTAGATTATATTAATGCTTGGATTTAAGTCCAAGACATTAGAGTTCTGATTAGTATAACCACAAAATGAAACTTTGTTAATTCCTGCCTCATTTTCGTAATGTTATCTTTCACTCTTTATAATCAAGACACATTCATGTAAATTTAATATAAAAGGTGCAAGTTATAATAAATTATTGGTATTGTAACTGTAGTAACAGATTTAGTATGAAATTTTTAATTAATCCATACAAGTTAGCGGACCTAGAGTGGTTCTCTATGGTTTTCGTGTATGTAATTCCTCTCCACAGTGTTAAGTTGGTTGAAGGTTGTTTTTAACAGCTAACTTTTAAAATTTACATAAAGACATGATTAGTAATCATAATTAATTGTTAAGTTATGTGTGTTATTTAGTTATTTATTTTTATTATTACTTGTTTTTGTTTAATTGTATGACATGTTTTAAGCAAAAAGGGTAATTTTTGAATAGAAAATAAATGGACTAAATAATGGTGAAACTTGATGTAATAAATTATGAATCTTACAAAGTCTTATGTGTCGATAGTAGTTCGCTTCGCTCGGTAATTTGCTCCAAGGCGAGACTAGCAAGGTTATAATTTATTACATGGTTTTTAAGACTAAAGTCATAAACTTTTAATTAATTGTTGAGTTTTGTACCAATAGTACGAACGGCTTACCCAATTGTGACAAACTATAAGAGGGGTTTAAGTAGAAACTGGTTTTTAATAAGATTCGCTCTGACCTTTGTTTCTACGCTCCTTTGTGCGTCAAATTGGAGCTACCAAGTACGACTATTAATGTACAAAATCACCTTAAGGGTGAATTGACCTCAATTTCACGTGTCACTTTGTGGTAATTATCCGAATAACTTGGGCCTTTTTGTTAAAACTTAATATTACTTTATCATACACAACAATATGAGAATAATAGAAGAATAGAAGAAAGAAAGAGATGGGATTGTAACTTCAAGAGATTAGATTGAGAAGAGGAAATGAGATACAAATATGAGAATACCCTTGAAGCAACATACACATCCAACCCTTCCAAGTGAGGAGGGGATGGGTATTTATAGGCTTCAAGGATGGAAGGCTTGGGTGGGCTTGGATTAAGCTTGGGCCTATTACATGGACTATAATCATACATTTAATCTATAAGGTTAATCCAAGCCCATTGACTAAATTAACTAAACTAAACAACGACACACTTAATTAAACTATTACAATGACGAATGACCATCACTTTAAAATAAATCCTAACAATCTCCCCCTAAGGGATGGTCATTCAAATGATGCTCCATGTGAGATGGTCTTTCGTCTTCAATGTCTTTGAGCTTTGAGTGTCGTTGTATAGCAGTCTTTGTTTTTGATTCCTTCATGCTATGTGATCTTCAAAGTATCGTCTTTGAGGTTGTTCTTGCCTTCGATCAGCATCTTCATGTGATTATGACGTCGTGACCTCCAACATACCCATACATCTTGGACATTATACTTATGCTAACAATCTCCCCATGATCTTTCATCATATGAACTTGTTCTTGACATCTTGATTAGTTTCTTGACATTGTCTTTAACTTGATCTTCTTTGTCTTGAACTTTTACATTTGAGCTTTGATGAGGATGTTCTTCATAAGTATGAGTATGCTGAGGTGAAGATGATTGATGTATGTGGTGATGGTTAATGGATGTTTATGGGTAGCTGCATAAAACCGTTAGTAATAATCATCCAGCGCTTACAGGTTGTGACTTTGAGATCGTCATCAGCATAGTGTGAAGACTTTCTCTAATCCAAACCCAGGCCGTTCTGAACCGGATACCCCCGAGAGGGCTTACACGGACACACCGAAGTGCACCCTCGATTCAGTGAGTCGCTGGAGATCACCCCACGACTGTAGACCGTTTGAAGCACGTTACCATCATGATGTAAATGGCAAGATCCTTGGATCTCATTAAGATTCTTACAACTTGTGTCCTTTTTGACGAACACAAGTGTATCATTTTGGAAGTGTTCCTAACAAGATATTTTGATGAATCTCATGGCTCTAGACTCTATTGTGCGTTTTGGTTTTAGTCGTCGGAGGCATGGAGCAGAGTGCCACCTTTTCAATATCAACACATCTCGGAATGAGAGGCCGATAGATTATGTAGTGTTCTCCGTGAGAAATGAAACAAATATCTTTTAAGAGATATCTGAGTGGCTAGGAGGGGTGGTGCAGCGCGTCACTGGGTCCATGACGTCTTGTCTTCAATATCAGTATCACCTTAGTGAATACCGATAGCAGATGTATTGACCCGGTTTTCTGCCCTAAGTTTTCATGGAGGGCTAATTCTTTTCACCCTTTCAATCAACTTTTCTTTTTCATTCTTCAACCCCTTCTTTCCCTTTCTCATTTACTCCTTTTTTCAATCATACCTAAGGACTTCTAATTCTAATCTATTGGAATTGTCCTTGGGTAGATCCCTCCGGCTCTGGCGGATCATAGGACGGTTTTCCCTAACCTTAGTCACCTTATAACACCATGACTATCCTAGATTTGCCACAAAACCTTTTTATGAAAATCTCTCAAAGTGTTTATGAATAAACACATTTTTGTTGACACTTCGAGAGTTTTGCATTTTCTGAAATACTCCCCCTTCACATGTGCTTAAGAGATTTAAGAAAGAATTGCACATGTTGGGTAGAGTTCGCACATTTGAATTGATCGATATTCAATGAACATGACCTTCGCGAGACACGTTTACATCACTAGATGGACTAGCTTGAAATTATTACCCGTCCCGGTCATATTAATGATTATCTCTCGAATTGGTACATTCTACTCAGACAAGTCCTTTGCGAGACACATTTACATCAATGGATAACCATCTTGAAATTATTACCCATCCCGGACAAGTCTTTTCGATAACGGACATTTACTTTTCGTCAATTCGAGGGTTAGAACTGAGTCTGTCTGGAGAGCATACTTTGAGATTCCATGAACTTTAAACCTTTTGATCACATTTTAAGCACGTCTTCTCCCCCTCAAAAATAGCATGCAGTGATATTTTTGATATCAACTGATTAAAATGAAACTTTTTTGGAGAGAAAGACGGATTTTAGCATGAAATAGGAACATTTTTTCTTTTGAATTTTATACTCCCCCTTAAATAAAGCATGATTTATCTTGTTTTGGAGGGAGTTAGCCATATGAGATTTTTCAAGCTTTAAGGGAAGCTTTTTCGAGTGTGATTCATTTCTGGAAGGAATTGATGACGCTGAGATTGATCTGGAGGGAGATATTCTTCTTCTTGAGAAATTGTTGAATCAGGACAATTCTCCTCCACTCCCTCCCGTTGAACTTCATAATGAGGAAATCAAATCGGTTGAGAAAAACGATGAATTTCCTGAGGTCGAACTCAAAGACTTGCCACCTCATATTGAGTACGCATTTTTGGAGGGTGATGATAAATTACCCGTCATTATTGCTAAAGATTTAAGTGATGAGGAAAAGACTGCTCTAATAAAGGTCTTAAAGTCACACAAGCAAGCCATTGCTTGGAAACTCTCCGACATAAAGGGTATCGACCCTGAATTTTGTACTCACAAGATATTAATGGAGGATGACTTTAAACCAGCAGTCCAACACCAGCGAAGGGTAAATCCCAAAATCCACGATGTCATCAAACAAGAGGTTCTCAAACTTCTTGATGCAGGATTGATTTATCCCATCTCTGATAGTCCTTGGGTTAGTCCCATTCACTGTGTTCCAAAAAAGGGTGGCATAACTGTTGTAACAAATGAAGAGAATGAGTTGATTCCAACTCGATTGGTTACGGGGTGGCGTGTTTGCATTGACTATCGTAAGTTAAATGATGCCACCCGTAAAGACCATTTTCCTCTACCCTTCATGGACCAGATGCTTGAGAGATTAGCGGGAAACGAGTACTATTGTTTCCTTGATGGTTTCTCGGGTTACTTTCAAATCCCCATTGATCCACAAGATCAAGAAAAGACTACTTTCACGTGCCCTTATGGAACCTTTGCTTATAAACGTATGCCTTTTGGCTTATGCAATGCTCCAGGCACATTCCAAAGGTGCATGATGTCCATATTTTCCGACATGATCGGGAATACGATGGAGGTCTTTATGGATGACTTCTCGGTCATTGGGGATTCATTCGAAACATGTCTCTCCCATTTAGAAAACATGTTAAAACGGTGTGAAGACACCAATCTTTGTCTAAATTGGGAGAAGAGTCACTTTATGGTCAAAGAGGGCATTGTCCTCGGCCATAAGATATCAAAGAACGGGATTGAGGTTGACAGATCTAAAGTTGATGTCATTGGTAAATTACCTCATCCCACTACCGTCAAAGGTATTAGGAGTTTTTTGGGTCATGCTGGTTTCTATCGTAGATTCATACAAGATTTTTCTAAAATCGCCCGGCCTATGACTCATCTTCTTGAAAAGGATGCTCCTTTTATCTTTTCACCCGAGTGCATCGAAGCTTTTGAAATATTAAAGAAAAAGCTTACTGAAGCACCAATTTTGGTTGCCCCCGACTGGGATTTTCCCTTTGAGCTCATGTGCGATGCAAGTGATTTTGCTATCGGTGCAGTCCTGGGGCAACGAAAAGCCAAACATTTTCAGCCTATCCACTACGCAAATAAAACTATGACTGAAGCTCAAACTCATTACACCACTACAGAAAAAGAATTGTTGGCTGTGGTGTATGCCTTTGAGAAGTTTCGGCCATATTTAATCTTGACAAAATGTGTAGTGTATACGGATCACTCGGCTCTCAAATATCTCTTTGCAAAACAAGATGCAAAGCCGAGATTGCTCCGTTGGGTTCTCCTCCTGCAAGAATTTGATATCACCATACGTGATAAAAAAGGAGCTGAGAACCTAGCTGCTGATCATCTATCCCGATTAGAGAACCCACACCAATATGTTTTCGAGAAAAAGGAAATAAATGAAACATTTCCTCTCGAGACACTCAATGCGGTTGCTTTTCGTGGAGATTCTACTACCCCATGGTTTGCCGACTTCGCAAATTACCATGCGGGTAACTTCATAGTGAAAGGGATGTCGACCCAACAGAAGAATAAATTTTTCAAGGATGTTAAACATTACTTCTGGGACGACCCCTACTTATTCAAAATCTGTACGGATCAAGTCATCCGACGGTGTGTTTACGGACAGGAAGCTATTGACATTCTCAAAGCTTGCCATGCTGGACCCACTGGGGGCCATCATAGTCCAAACTACACCGCCAAAAAGGTGTTTGATTTCGGGTTTTATTGGCCCACAATCTATAAGGATGCCCAAGATCTCATCAAAACTTGTGAAGCTTGTCAGCGTCACGGAAATATTTCACAACGAAATGAAATGCCACAAAATGCTATTCAAGTTTGTGAAATCTTTGATGTCTGGGGCATTGACTTTATGGGGCCATTTCCATCATCTCGAGGAAATAAATACATTCTCGTGGCTGTTGACTATTTGTCAAAATGGGTTGAAGCAAAAGCTTTACCCACTAATGATGCCCGAGTAGTTGTAAAATTCCTGAAAGCTCTGTTTGCCCGTTTTGGAACTCCACGTGCTATAATCAGTGATCGTGGTACACATTTTTGCAATGACAAATTTGATAAAGTCATGCAAAAGTATGGTGTAACTCACCGTCTTTCCACTGCGTATCACCCACAAACAAGTGGACAAGTAGAAGTTTCAAATCGGGGTATTAAAAGAATCCTGGAAAGGACTGTAGGAGAAAATCGTGCATCCTGGTCGGATAAATTGGATGATGCACTATGGGCCTTCCGTACAGCTTACAAAACACCCATCGGGTGTACACCTTACAAGCTTGTGTACGGAAAGGCATGTCATCTGCCGATCGAATTAGAGCACAAAGCCTAATGGGCCTTGAAACATGCTAACTTTGACCTCCAAACTGCGGGTGATCACCGTAAAGTTCAAATGAATGAATTAAATGAACTCCATGATCAGGCCTACGAGAACTCTTTGATCTACAAAGAAAAGACAAAGAAGATTCATGACTCTAAAATCAATAACCGCGTTTTTAACGTAGGTGATCGAGTCCTTCTTTTCAATTCAAGATTAAAGATTTTCTCAGGCAAACTCAAATCCCGTTGGTCTGGTCCATTCACTATTACAAAGATTTATCCATATGGTACCGTTGAGTTATCTCAAAATGACGGTCCAAATTTTAAAGTGAATGGCCATCGGTTAAAGCACTACTTTGGAAAGGACATACCATTCATGGTTGTCCCGGATCTTCAAACTTTCCCCATGAACCAATGAATGCGGGGATCGAGTCATGCTAGTGACTCGGTGATCAAAAACATTAGCCCACAACATGGGTTTTCACCCATGTCTCTGTTTTCTTTCTCTGTTCTACCATCTAGTGTGGGGGAGATGCCCCACATGTTGTATATATGTAAATATCAAAAAAAAAAAAAAAAAAAAAAAAAAAAAAAAAAAAAAAAAAAAAAAAAAAAAAAAAAAAGTGTGTATATAAAATAATGGCTATTAGTATTTCTCTTTCACGTTCTAAGTGTTGGTTTAACAACCGGTACTTTGAATATTGAGGGCAATATTCAGTTCTAAGTGTGGGGGGGAATTCTAGCGAATTTGATCAAATGTACCATCTAGTACCCCCATTTTAGCCAAAATTTTAAAATTTTTTCTCGCTTAGAACGTAATAAATGGTTATCAGTCCGCCATGTCTAACCCACATAAGGATTGGCTAATCCGAGAGCAAACGGCTCTTGGTAAAGATATATCAAATCCGTTTATGGCTTACAATTTGCCCAAAATTGTATGGTATTCGACTCACTATATCTTCATAAGTGAAGAGTTGGCTAGCCCGCAAGGTTATGACTTGTGGTTAAGGCAGTGAAAATCCATGATTGGTAATCAGCTCACCAAAGATAATAGTTGTAATTTATCTAAGAGTTGGCTAGTCCAGAAGCAAACGGCTTTTGGTAAAGACAAATCAAAGCCGTTGACAGCTGATGGTTTGCTCAAAATCATTTGGTTATCATTGTACCAAAGTATCACATACTAAAACATTGGCTACTCCAGAAGTGATGGCTTTTGGTAAAGAGAAAAATCCATTAAAACTTCATAAAAGATTGCTAGGGACTAGCAATAGTTTAGTGTGGGGGATTGATGAGTGTCTAAATACTCATCATTTTTGTCTTATCTGAACTGCCAAAACATCCAAAAATACTCAGAAATGCATCAAAATACTAAAAATATCCCAGGGATTGTGTTTTATATGTTTCAAATGCAAAATATTTAAAAACAGTTGAAAAACGAACAAAGTTTGCAAAATTGGCAGTTTCAGTCCCTCAACTTTCAAAACTTGTCAAAATTAGTCCCTAAGCATTTGTTTTGTAAGAAAAGTCACCAAAGGTCCTTTTTAAATCATAAGTTGTCATATTTAGTCCTTTGGTGAAAAGTTTCAATAATTTACAATTTTGGTCCCTGCATTTTCAGAATTTGCAAAAATGGTCCCTGGGAAATATTATTGTTGGAAATATTATGTATGGTCCCTGGATTATTGTAACATGGCAGGAATTACCCTTGGTTTATTTTGGAAGATGTACAATTATGGTCCTCTAATTTTCAGAAATTACAAGAATGGTCCTTGTGCTAAAAACAAACCAACCGGACCCTTATTATTATAAAAACCCAACACCCTTTTATATTATAAACCCAACTCATCCCACCTATTAAACTAAACCCAGCCCAACTCCCCAATTAAAACATAACCCGGCCCAACCCTGGTATTTAATACCAGTTTGACTTCGGTCAAACCCATCCTCAACCTCACAACCCCGCCAAACCACCATCGCCCATAGTTCTCTGCAATACCACCCCCATCCTATCCCACTTACCTAACAATGCCAAAAGCATTAAAGGCTTCTTCTCCACCTCCCCAAAACGCATTTAATGCTATAACCTGCTCAATCCACTATCTCTACTTTTGGCGCCAAAATTGGTTTTAAACGGCTTGGATCACTTTGACTCATCCAATGGTCAAGATTGTTGATGGGAAATGTTCAGAAGCATGTGGGAACTCTCAGAAGGCTATAAAGAAGGAAGGGGAGGCAAGAGAGCAATATATCTAGTTTAATTTAGTTTATGTAGTGTCGAATAGTGTAACTTTCAATTATTCAGTGTAATTCTAAGCTTTCAAGTTGTATTTCTAGTGATCTCAGTGTTAATTAAACCTTTTCCAGTTATCAATTTCAAGTTTCAGTACGAATTTCAGTTTATGCAAATTTTAGCTCAAAAATCTCATTAAGCTTTAATGTTGTTTGTAATGGATGTTAAGGACTCATAAGCTCATGTAAGCTCCTGAGAAAGCTTCTGATAGCTTTTAGTAACCATTAAAATCAGTTTAGAGTTAAAAACTAAAAATACCAAAAAATCACATAATTAGATAAAAATCAGAAATTCAATGAAGATGATCAAGAAAGCTGGAGCAGGGTAAATCTTGGATGGCCTTTGGGTTCAGAAGCTGATTGGAAGGGTATTGCAAGTAGTCCTTGGTCCTTGTTCTTTGTTCTCAGTTGAAGTTCATTTGTAAGCATTTTGATCAAATTTAGCATTTCACTATATTAGTAGTTTATTGCTTGAATCTTGGTGTTATTATGCCTCTGTGGTAATTATTAAGTGATAATAAGTTTAAAACAGGTTGGTTGTTCTTTGGATTTGCTTGTTGTTAAAAACTCCATTTGCATAGTCAATATAGCAATTTGTCCATTTCTGTGTTTCAGGCTTAAGTTGTTGTTTTTTAATGCTCATTTGGTCTGTTATAATCATAAGAAAGAGTTTGGAATCAGTGTTGTGGCCTTAATCTAGTAGATCCTTTGAAAATCATAAAAATCAGTGGTTTAAGGGTTGTTTGGATCTTGCTGATTCAGTTGTGTTGCTTGTTGTTTGTGTTATTGTTTGCTGTTGCTACATGTTCTATTAGTTCATATTAACTCAGAATAACCATAAAAACTTGTGCTCAATTGTTAAAAAATCAAAATCACTTGCAATCTCTCATTTTTCATTTACTGTTAAGATTTTATGTTCCATGATCATGCTTTTGTGTTCATAAGTTGTTATAATTGATCAATCCAGTCTTAATTCACCTTATTACATCATTCTCAGTCATTAAAATAGGATCAAAACTCACCAAAGTCAATTTGTGTGTTTTACTGCAAAAGTCAAAAACCAGGTTCAAGCCCAGTTCTGAGTACCTGATCTGGGGTCAAATTGGACTTCAATTGGTGTGTTTGTGATGGGGCTTTTCATGTTTTTGTGTAGCCAGTAGTATAGGGTAACTTTTGCCCCCTTAATATTCAACTTCTTAGCTTATTTAGATTGCTTAATCTGCTCTGCAAGTTGCCATATTTCTGCTATTTTCTGTCTTAACTTTGCAACTGCCATTGTGCTTAATTGGCTTATTTTGTGGATTATCTGTTTGTTTTAAGTTGTTTTGTGCTTGTATAAGTTGGTTAAGCTTGTCCTGAGCTTTTGGTGAACTTTTGTGCTTATTAGCTTATTTTTGGCTTATTGCCCAAATCTGCTTATTGGGCTTAGTCAACTTCTGCTTTTATTTTTCATAGCTTTTAAATATTATTTTAGACTTATCCTGAATTTTTCAGATTTTTCTAAAGTCATTTAATATTTTTAATCTTTTTAATTAGTTTCTAATAGTAATTAAATCATAATAAATAAAATAATAATCAGAAAAATATAAATCTAATTTTCATAATTTTCTTTTGTCATTTATAATCTAGGAAAAATATAATTATATTTTTAGACCTTAAGAAAAACCAAAAATAGAAAAATAGTGATAGCTTCTATTTAATAGAATTTATCTTTTTAAATTTTAATTAAGTAAGTTTCATTTTTATAATTTTTTAGCTTCTATTTACTTAATAATATTTATAGAAAAAGTTTTAGATTTTTCTTTGTTCATTTAGTATTTTTTATAAATTTAAATAGTTTGAAAAGTAATTAAATAATAAATAATTAATAATAATTAAATAAAAAGTATAAAAAATATAATTTAAGTTTTTAAATAAGTTTTAAGTCATTTTACATTTTTAGGTTTTAAATTTCATATATTTCAGTTTTTGTCCCATTTTAGCTTTCCCCGTTACGCGTTTTCAGTTTAGTTTATTAAATCGCGTTTAATTTTCTTGTGCATATTTGTTTTTAATTTGTTATTTAGAATTATTAAAAAAGCAAAATCAAAAATATCTAAATCACATCAGTCACTCTAATCCTAGCTTTTCACAGTTGCCCATTCACACCTCGTTGGGAAACGATTCGGGTAATTACTTACCTGTCTTCACACTACACACGAACGTGAGTTTTTGCAAGTATCCTTTTTCACAAAGGGGTAATTTGTAATTATTCACGCGTATCCGCTGTCTGCATTTATTTATAAGTGTATTCAGCACGGATCAAATTTTGGCGCCGCTGGGGGTACGACCATAATAAGTTCCCAAACATCAGATTTAAAACTTGCCTTTGTATCACTTGCGAATATCGGCTCACCTTTGATTGATAAACAAACTATAACGGAGGTTTAAGGATAGTCTGACATTAAATTGTCGGACTGAAAGAAGCGGGTTTTTAAGGAGCATTAATTGCCCACCTTTGCTTCTCCGCCACTCTGTGCGTTTATCTTTTAGAGAGCTACCGTACGCTTGTTGATTATTGGTTTAAGTTCACTTGTGTTTTTTCTCGATCTTGATTTTAATTGAAAAAAAAAATTTTTTTTGCTAAAAGTGCATGCGCACTCGTTCTTCTAGGTCATCAAGCCCTTTACGTGAGCTTGGAAACATACCTCGAAGACGTCGGAGACGTTCTGCTCCATCAGTCGTACCCGAGATACGGACTGATCCCCAAACCCCTGTCATCATGGCAGAAGACCGTCCTATGAATGAGCTTCTCCAAGCTCCCACCGAGGGTTATGGAGATGCCATTATTGTTCCAGCCATCGTGGCTGAGAATTTTGAGCTTAAAACTGGGTTGATAAACCTTGTAACATCGCGTCAATTCTATGGTTTTGAGAGGGACGATCCTCAAGATCACGTTCGATGGTTCAATAAAATCACATCCACCATCAAATGTAAAAATGTCCCGGAGGAATCAATCAAACTTCTTCTTTTCCCGTTTTCTATAGATGGGGCAGCCCGGATTTGGCTTGACAAACAACCCCCTCGATCAATTAGAACATGGGAAGATTTAGTTCAAAAATTCGTAAATGAATTCTTTCCTCCCTCTAAAACCACGCATCTTAAAAATGAAATCATGAAATTCACTCAAAGGTTTGATGAACCATTTGGAGAAGCATGGGATCGTTTCAAAGAATTGCTCCGCAAATGTCCTCATCACGGTTTCACCGATTTGATGCAGATGGACACTTTCTACAGTGGGTTAAACCTATCTGATCAAGATTCTCTCAATGCCTCAGCTGGAGGTAATTTTCTGAGCAAATCCACTAAGGAAGCCATTGCACTCATTGAAAATAAGTCTAAGGTCCGCACTACACGAAACAGGACATATAATTCCCAGGCTAGTGTTGGTCCTTCCACTTCATCTCCCGTGAGTCAGTCCAGTACTGATACTCAGCTTGCTGAACTCACGAAGGTTATTCAAGCTTTGGTTTTCTCCACACAAAAGAAAGAGTCCGCTCCGCAAACTTCTCACACTGCTGAAGTCAAAAAAATAGAAGTTTGTGTTACTTGTGGTGGTCCTCACGCTTACTATAATTGTACTGCCACCGACGGCAATACATTTGATGTTAATGCTATAGCCGGAACATCCAATCAAGGAGGTAATCAATACCGTCCTCAAGTGGACCCAAACCACCGTGCTAGCAATCAATTTGGACCACCCGGATTTCCTCCTCCCAACAATCCAAATAGGATTAATCCTAATCAACAAAGAGGGCAAAACATGCAAAATCAATTTCATGCCCCAAACAATCAATACCCACCCCAGAGGGGTAATCAAGGGTATTCAGCTCCTAATCACCAAGGACCTCTCCCAAATGAACTTGATAACTACATCAAGTTTAATGAGACCAAAATGAAGGGAATACAAAATCAGATCTCTGGATTGAGGAATGAATTTCAATCTTCAATATACAAGCAGGGAAACGAGCTAAACAATGAGCTTTCAAACAAGATTGATCACTCTCACAGTGAGGTTAAGAATATGCTTGCCAGTCTCATGAACCATATCAATCCACCTTCTACCTCGGGAGGTCTCCCTGGTAATACCATTCCAAACCCAAAGGGTGAACTCAAAGCTGTCACCACACGCAGTGGTAAAGCTTATGATGGACCCACTATTCCAACTACCACTTCTTCTCCTCTCCCCAAGGTAGTGGAAAGTGAACCTGAGGTGACTAAGGACAAGGAACTTCCTACTAATAACGGAGGTGCCGACAACGTCCTACCTCAAGTTGTCCCGAAACCAAAACCCAAACCAGGAGTTGTTTTTGAATCGCATGAAATCCCTGTTGAAAACCCTAAATCCAAACCTTCTATTCCTTACCCATCACGTTTAAATGAGCAAAAGCTCCGCGAAAAAGCTAGTCAACAAATGGAAAAAAATTTCAAAATTTTTCAGGAATTACATTTTGACATAAGCTTTGTGGATGCTATCATTCTGATGCCCAAGTTTGCATCCACAATCAAACACTTGTTAAGCAACAAGGAAAAACTGTTTGAAATGGCAAAGACTCCATTAAATGAGAACTGCTCAGCAGTTATCTTGAAAAAGCTTCCCGTAAAGCTTGGAGATCCTGGAAGATTTTTACTACCTTGTGTCTTTCCAGGAATGGTTGAATGCTATGCCTTGGCCGATCTTGGTGCAAGCATCAACCTGATGCCTTATTCAGTATGGGAGAAACTTTCTCTTCCTGAACTCACTACTACCTGCATGACTCTTGAGCTTGCAGATCGTTCCACATCTCATCCACGCGGCATTGCTGAGGATGTATTTGTGAAAGTAGGAAAGTTCCATTTTCCAGCTGACTTTGTGGTTGTCGATTTCGATGCTGATCCTAGGGTTCCTCTCATTCTTGGAAGAGGATTCCTAAAAACGGGCCGTGCTCTCATTGATGTATTTGAGCATGAAATCACATTACGTGTGGATAATGAAGCTGTTACCTTTAACCTCGATCAAACTTCGAAGTACTCTTCAAATTATGATTCTGAATCGGTTAACCGAATCGATGTCATTGATATTGTTTCAGAGGAGTACTCTCAAGAGTTTCTTGGTTATTCTCATAATTCTGTGAGTGGGAATCCCACCACATCTTCTCTACCTATCATTTCCGACTCTTCCCCTTCTCTTACTCCGTTTGAGGGAAGTAATTTCAATTTGGAAGAGATCGAAGCTTTTCTCGAGTGTGATTCATTTCTGGAAGGAATTGATGACGCTGAGATTGATCTGGAGGGAGATATTTTTCTTCTTGAGAAATTGTTGAATCAGGACAATTCTCCTCCACTCCCTCCCGTTGAACTTCATAATGAGGAAATCAAATCGGTTGAAAAAAACGATGAATTTCCTGAGGTCGAACTCAAAGACTTGCCACCTCATCTTGAGTACGCATTTTTGGAGGGTGATGATAAATTACCCGTCATTATTGCTAAAGATTTAAGTGATGAGGAAAAGACTGCTCTAATAAAGGTCTTAAAGTCACACAAGTAAGCCATTGCTTGGAAACTCTCCGACATAAAGGGTATCGACCCTGAATTTTTTACTTACAAGATATTAATGGAGGATGACTTTAAACCAGCAGTCCAACACCAGCGAAGGGTAAATCCCAAAATCCACGATGTCATCAAACAAGAGGTTCTCAAACTTCTTGATGCAGGATTGATTTATCCCATCTCTGATAGTCCTTGGGTTAGTCCCATTCACTGTGTTCCAAAAAAGGGTGGCATAACTGTTGTAACAAATGAAGAGAATGAGTTGATTCCAACTCGATTGGTTACGGGGTGGCGTGTTTGCATTGACTATCGTAAGTTAAATGATGCCACCCGTAAAGACCATTTTCCTCTACCCTTCATGGACCAGATGCTTGAGAGATTAGCGGGAAACGAGTACTATTGTTTCCTTGATGGTTTCTCGGGTTACTTTCAAATCCCCATTGATCCACAAGATCAAGAAAAGACTACTTTCACGTGCCCTTATGGAACCTTTGCTTATAAACGTATGCCTTTTGGCTTATGCAATGCTCCAGGCACATTCCAAAGGTGCATGATGTCCATATTTTCCGACATGATCGGGAATACGATGGAGGTCTTTATGGATGACTTCTCGGTCATTGGGGATTCATTCGAAACATGTCTCTCCCATTTAGAAAACATGTTGAAACGGTGTGAAGACACCAATCTTTGTCTAAATTGGGAGAAGAGTCACTTTATGGTCAAAGAGGGCATTGTCCTCGGCCATAAGATATCAAAGAACGGGATTGAGGTTGACAGATCTAAAGTTGATGTCATTGGTAAATTACCTCATCCCACTACCGTCAAAGGTATTAGGAGTTTTTTGGGTCATGCCGGTTTCTATCGTAGATTCATACAAGATTTTTCTAAAATCGCCCGGCCTATGACTCATCTTCTTGAAAAGGATGCTCCTTTTATCTTTTCACCCGAGTGCATCGAAGCTTTTGAAACATTAAAGAAAAAGCTTACTGAAGCACCCATTCTGGTTGCCCCCGACTGGGATTTTCCCTTTGAGCTCATGTACGATGCAAGTGATTTTGCTATCGGTGCAGTCCTGGGGCAACGAAAAGCCAAACATTTTCAGCCTATCCACTACGCAAGTAAAACTATGACTGAAGCTCAAACTCATTACACCACTACAGAAAAAGAATTGTTGGCCGTGGTGTATGCCTTTGAGAAGTTTCGGCCATATTTAATCTTGACAAAATGTGTAGTGTATACGGATCACTCGGCTCTCAAATATCTCTTTGCAAAACAAGATGCAAAGCCGAGATTGCTCCGTTGGGTTCTCCTCCTGCAAGAATTTGATATCACCATACGTGATAAAAAAGGAGCTGAGAACCTAGCTGCTGATCATCTATCCCGATTAGAGAACCCACACCAATATGTTTTCGAGAAAAAGGAAATAAATGAAACATTTCCTCTCGAGACACTCAATGCGGTTGCTTTTCGTGGAGATTCTACTACCCCATGGTTTGCCGACTTCGCAAATTACCATGCGGGTAACTTCATAGTGAAAGGGATGTCGACCCAACAGAAAAATAAATTTTTCAAGGATATTAAACATTACTTCTGGGACGACCCCTACTTATTCAAAATCTATGCGGATCAAGTCATCCGATGGTGTGTTTACGGACAGGAAGCTATTGACATTCTCAAAGCTTGCCATGCTGGACCCACTGGGGGCCATCATAGTCCAAACTACACCGCCAAAAAGGTGTTTGATTTCGGGTTTTATTGGCCCACAATCTATAAGGATGCCCAAGATCTCATCAAAACTTGTGAAGCTTGTCAGCGTCACGGAAATATTTCACAACGAAATGAAATGCCACAAAATGCTATTCAAGTTTGTGAAATCTTTGATGTCTGGGGCATTGACTTTATGGGGCCATTTCCATCATCTCGAGGAAATAAATACATTCTCGTGGCTGTTGACTATTTGTCAAAATGGGTTGAAGCAAAAGCTTTACCCACTAATGATGCCCGAGTAGTTGTAAAATTCCTGAAAGCTCTGTTTGCCCGTTTTGGAACTCCACGTGCTATAATCAGTGATCGTGGTACACATTTTTGCAATGAAAAATTTGATAAAGTCATGCAAAAGTATGGTGTAACTCACCGTCTTTCCACTACGTATCACCCGCAAACAAGTGGACAAGTAGAAGTTTAAAATCGGGGTATTAAAAGAATCCTGGAAAGGACTGTAGGAGAAAATCGTGCATCCTAGTCGGATAAATTGGATGATGCACTATGGGCCTTCCGTACAGCTTACAAAACACCCATCGGGTGTACACCTTACAAGCTTGTGTACGGAAAGGCATGTCATCTGCCGATCGAATTAGAGCGCAAAGCCTACTGGGCCTTGAAACATGCTAACTTTGACCTCCAAACTGCGAGTGATCACCGTAAAGTTCAAATGAATGAATTAAATGAACTCTGTGATCAGGCCTACGAGAACTCTTTGATCTACAAAGAAAAGACAAAGAAGATTCATGACTCTAAAATTAATAACCGCGTTTTTAACGTAGGTGATCGAGTCCTTCTTTTCAATTCAAGATTAAAGATTTTCTCAGGCAAACTCAAATCCCGTTGGTCTGGTCCATTCACTATTATAAAGATTTATCCATATGGTACCGTTGAGTTATCTCAAAATGACGGTCCAAATTTTAAAGTGAATGGCCATCGGTTAAAGCACTACTTTGGAAAGGACATACCATTCATGGTTGTCCCGGATCTTCAAACTTTCCCCATGAACCAATGAATGCAGGGATCGAGTCATGCTAGTGACTCGGTGATCAAAAACATTAGCCCACAACATGGGTTTTCACCCATGTCTCTGTTTTCTTTCTCTGTTCTACCATCTAGTGTGGGGGAGATGCCCCACATGTTGTATATATGTAAATATCAAAAAAAAAAAAAAAAAAAAAAAAAAAAAAAAAAAAAGTGTGTATATAAAATAATGGCTATTAGTATTTCTCTTTCACGTTCTAAGTGTTGGTTTAACAACCGGTACTTTGAATATTGAGGGCAATATTCAGTTCTAAGTGTGGGGGGGAATTCTAGCGAATTTGATCAAATGTACCATCTAGTACCCCCATTTTAGCCAAAATTTTAAAAATTTTTCTCGCTTAGAACGTAATAAATGGTTATCAGTCCGCCATGTCTAACCCACATAAGGATTGGCTAATCCGAGAGCAAACGGCTCTTGGTAAAGATATATCAAATCCGTTTATGGCTTACAATTTGCCCAAAATTGTATGGTATTCGACTCACCATATCTTCATAAGTGAAGAGTTGGCTAGCCCGCAAGGTTATGGCTTGTGGTTAAGGCAGTGAAAATCCATGATTGGTAATCAGCTCACCAAAGATAATAGTTGTAATTTATCTAAGAGTTGGCTAGTCCAGAAGCAAACGGCTTTTGGTAAAGACAAATCAAAGCCGTTGACAGCTGATGGTTTGCTCAAAATCATTTGGTTATCATTGTACCAAAGTATCACATACTAAAACATTGGCTACTCCAGAAGTGATGGCTTTTGGTAAAGAGAAAAATCCATTAAAACTTCATAAAAGATTGCTAGGGACTAGCAATAGTTTAGTGTGGGGGATTGATGAGTGTCTAAATACTCATCATTTTTGTCTTATCTGAACTGCCAAAACATCCAAAAATACTCAGAAATGCATCAAAATACTGAAAATATCCCAGGGATTGTGTTTTATAAGTTTCAAATGCAAAATGTTTAAAAACAGTTGAAAAACGAACAAAGTTTGCAAAATTGGCAGTTTCAGTCCCTCAACTTTCAAAACTTGTCAAAATTAGTCCCTAAGCATTTGTTTTGTAAGAAAAGTCACCAAAGGTCCTTTTTAAATCATAAGTTGTCATATTTAGTCCTTTGGTGAAAAGTTTCAATAATTTACAAGTTTGGTCCCTGCATTTTCAGAATTTGCAAAAATGGTCCCTGGGAAATATTATTGTTGGAAATATTATGTATGGTCCCTGGATTATTGTAACGTGGCAGGAATTACCCTTGGTTTATTTTGAAAGATGTACAATTATGGTCCTCCAATTTTCAGAAATTACAAGAATGGTCCTTGTGCTAAAAACAAACCAACCGGACCCTTATTATTATAAAAACCCAACACCCTTTTATATTATAAACCCAACCCATCCCACCTATTAAACTAAACCCAGCCCAACTCCCCAATTAAAACATAACCCGGCCCAACCCTGGTATTTAATACCAGTTTGACTTCGGTCAAACCCATCCTCAACCTCACAACCCCGCCAAACCACCATCGCCCATAGTTCTCTGCAATACCACCCCCCATCCTATCCCACTTACCTAACAATGCCAAAAGCATTAAAGGCTTCTTCTCCATCTCCCCAAAACGCATTTAATGCTATAACCTGCTCAATCCACTATCTCTACTTTTGGCGCCAAAATTGGTTAAAACGGCTTGGATCACTTTGACTCATCCAATGGTCAAGATTGTTGATGGGAAATGTTCAGAAGCATGTGGGAACTCTCAGAAGGCTATAAAGAAGGAAGGGGAGGCAAGAGAGCAATATATCTAGTTTAATTTAGTTTATGTAGTGTCGAATAGTGTAACTTTAAATTATTCAGTGTAATTCTAAGCTTTCAAGTTGTATTTCTAGTGATCTCAGTGTTAATTAAACCTTTTCCAGTTATCAATTTCAAGTTTCAGTACGAATTTCAGTTTATGCAAATTTTAGCTCAAAAATCTCATTAAGCTTTAATGTTGTTTGTAATGGATGTTAAGGACTCATAAGCTCATGTAAGCTCCTGAGAAAGCTTCTGATAGCTTTTAGTAACCATTAAAATCAGTTTAGAGTTAAAAACTAAAAATACCAAAAAAATCACATAATTAGATAAAAATCAGAAATTCAATGAAGATGATCAAGAAAGCTGGAGCAGGGCAAATCTTGGATGGCCTTTGGGTTCAGAAGCTAATTGGAAGGGTATTGCAAGTAGTCCTTGGTCCTTGTTCTTTGTTCTTAGTTGAAGTTCATTTGTAAGCATTTTGATCAAATTTAGCATTTTACTATATCAGTAGTTTATTGCTTGAATCTTGGTGTTATTATGTCTCTGTGGTAATTATTAAGTGATAATAAGTTTAAAACAGGTTGGTTGTTCTTTGGATTTGCTTGTTGTTAAAAACTCCATTTGCACAGTCAATATAGCAATTTGTCCATTTCTGTGTTTCAGGCTTAAGTTGTTGTTGTTTAATGCTCATTTGGTCTGTTATAATCATAAGAAAGAGTTTGGAATCAGTGTTGTGGCCTTAATCTAGTAGATCCTTTGAAAATCATAAAAATCAGTGGTTTAAGGGTTGTTTGGATCTTGCTGATTCAGTTGTGTTGCTGAGTGTTTGTGTTATTGTTTGTTGTTGCTACATGTTCTATTAGTTCATATTAACTCAGAATAACCATAAAAACTTGTGCTCAATTGTTAAAAAATCAAAATCACTTGCAATCTCTCATTTTTCATTCACTGTTAAGATTTTATGTTCCATGATCATGCTTTTGTGTTCATAAGTTGTTATAATTGATCAATCCAGTCTTAATTCACCTTATTACATCATTCTCAGTCATTAAAATAGGATCAAAACTCACCAAATTCAATTTGTGTGTTTTACTGCAAAAGTCAAAAACCAGGTTCAAGCCCAGTTCTGAGTACCTGATCTGGGGTCAAATTGGACTTCAATTGGTGTGTTTGTGATGGGGCTTTTCATGTTTTTGTGTTGCCAGTAGTATAGGGTAACTTTTGCCCCCTTAATATTCAACTTCTCAGCTTATTTAGATTGCTTAATCTGCTCTGCAAGTTGCCATATTTCTGCTATTTTCTGTCTTAACTTTGCAACTGCCATTGTGCTTAATTGGCTTATTTTGTGGATTATCTATTTGTTTTAAGTTGTTTTGTGCTTGTATAAGTTGGTTAAGCTTGTCCTGAGCTTTTGGTGAACTTTTGTGCTTATTAGCTTATTTTTGGCTTATTTGCCAAACTGCTTATTGCCCAAATCTGCTTATTAGGCTTAGTCAACTTCTGCTTTTATTTTTCATAGCTTTAAAATATTATTTTAGACTTATCCTGAATTTTTCAGATTTTTCTAAAGTCATTTAATATTTTTAATCTTTTTAATTAGTTTCTAATAGTAATTAAATCTTAATAAATAAAATATTAATCAGAAAAATATAAATCTAATTTTCATAATTTTCTTTTGTCATTTATAATCTAGGAAAAATATAAATATATTTTTAGACCTTAAGAAAAACCAAAAATAGAAAAATAGTGATAGCTTCTATTTAATAGAATTTATCTTTTTAAATTTTAATTAAGTAAGTTTCATTTTTATAATTTTCTTAGCTTCTATTTACTTAATAATATTTATAGAAAAAGTTTTAGATTTTTCTTTGTTCATTTAGTATTTTTTATAAATTTAAATATTTTAAAAAGTAATTAAATAATAAATAATTAATAATAATTAAATAAAAAGTATAAAAAATATAATTTAAGTTTTTAAATAAGTTTTAAGTCATTTTACATTTTTAGGTTTTAAATTTCATATATTTCAGTTTTTGTCCCATTTTAGCTTTCCCCGTTACGCGTTTTCAGTTTAGTTTATTAAATCGCGTTTAATTTTCTTGTGTATATCTGTTTTTAATTTGTTATTTAGAATTATTAAAAAAGCAAAATCAAAAATATCTAAATCACATCTGTCACTCTAATCCTAGCTTTTCACAGTTGCCCATTCACACCTCGTTGGGAAACGATTCGGGTAATTACTTACCTGTCTTCACACTACACACGAACGTGAGTTTTTGCAAGTATCCTTTTTCACAAAGGGGTAATTTGTAATTATTCACGCGTATCCGCTGTCTGCATTTATTTATAGGTGTATTCGCGACGGATCAGGGTCCTAATCCGATATGATTAGAAGCCATTAAATTAAGCTCGGGTCCGAAACTGAATTGTTCCGAAGCCATTGGGCAAGCGCGGGTTCTGGAGTGAGTCTCTCAGAAGCCATTGAGAGAAGAAATTTTGAGAAACGACATGTTTTGAAAACATTTAAATGAACTCTCGCTCAAGCATCTGTACATGCCCGTATCATTGTTGAATGACATTTCTAGGTACGTACAGAATATCGATTATACGAGAGACATGCCGGAGAAGAATATTTTTTAATTTTATATTTTATATTGTTTTTGTCTTTTTGGAAATTTTCTATTTTTATATTTTGCTTTTGTTGGTTTTTCAAATTTTGTATTTTGTTTTTGATTTTTTCTAAAAAAATTTATTCACAAAGAAGAATTAAGTATGAACAAGTAGAAGTGGAGTTAAGAGAGGAATAAGACGAGGATTTCCAAATGCGATGTTGGCATAGAGTTCTTCTTTTCCACATTGGTTGTATAAACCATCTGCACATTCACAAGTTCCTGCATTCACAAAATCCATAAAAGAAGAATATGCACAAATAGTAGTGTTAGCAGCACATGAATCATCACTCTGAGGGTGTTCACTATTAATGGTTGTAGTGGTTTCTTCATTCTTCTCCTGATGATTTTCACTACTACTTGTTGTGGTGCGACTATCAAGAATCTTTCCTGTGGGAATCCATCTAAGACCGACTGTTTTAAAAACTTTTCCTGTGGGAATCCAACTAAGGCAGGATCTAGGAGTTGTTTTCTTTTCAGATACAGCGGAAGTCTCATTTTGAGAAAAACTATGTCCTGTAGGGATCCACTTGGTAGAATTCTTAGCTTTTTGCTTCTTATCAACGGGTGAGTTTCTATTTGGTGTCTTAGAGGATTGTGCCTTAGCACGCAAATTTGCTTTCTTGATATACTGTGCCACACATGCATCATGATTAGCTGAAAAGACACATTTTTGACATGTAGGACAGACAAATTCAACATTCTTGTTCAAAACAGCAACCTTAACTTTGTCACTACAGTCATTTGAAACTTGTTTCTTGTTCAAAGAGGAATTCTTAGTGTTGCATTCTACTTGTTTAACATTTTCTTTTTCGCAACTACTCTTAGATGCAGGCCAATCCCTAGTCTTTTGTTGAGAGTTCCTAGGTAGTGGTTTACAACTACTAGCAGTGCCTTGTAATATTGTAGAATTCATCACCGTAGACGGTGTTCCTAAAATTCTATCTTTTTGAATATGTGCCTTTTTCCTAGCTTTTTCTAGATAGGAATTGTGGACCATGTTGTTTGAACCTACAGATTCTTTAACAGTATTTGTGGTCACATTTGGTGAGCTATTCCTGGGGGCACACACATTAGGATTCAACTTGTTGTCCTTTGAATTTGTAGTAGCATTCCTAGACTCTTTTGGATTATCTTTTGCACTTTTGTCTATCGCCCTATGTGTATGAGATGTAGAGGCAGACGCAGTAGTGAGACTAATCCTATTAAGGTCAAGTGCTATCACATTTGAGTTTTCGACAATAACTTTTCCTTTTCCTTTCGCAGTAAACTTGGGCAAGGGTGTTGGAGTGACTGGTTTTGTCAAATCAATTATCACATCAGCTTTCGAAACATTTTGAGAAATTGATATTTTTGGTTTTACAACCGGTTTGTCCGAAGTTGATGGTTTTGCAAACTTAGTTTCCTCACCCTTCCCTTTTTGACTTTCAAGCTGAGACTTCAAAAGATCAATTTGATCTTGCATGTTTTTGTAAGAACGCTCATACGACAATTTGTCATACTTGCATTCTTCTTTTTTCTGATCAAGTTGTTTAAAATATGTTACATTTTGTTTTTCAATCTTAATAAGCGCCTTTTCATATTTTGAAACAATTTTGGAAGTTTCGGCTCGAATTCTTTCATCATCCTCAACAGAATACATTTGATAAATAATGGGCATAATATCAGTTGAAAGAGCTTCTTCAGAGAGTGCGTCATTTTGTTTTTCCAAAACTTTGATTTTTTCAATGTTTTCATTGGCTTCAAGTACCAAGGATGTGTGGTCCTTGACAAATTCAGTTACTTCTTTGATAATTGCGTTCTCAACATGAATTGCTCTTGCATGTATGCCAGATAGAATGGGAGTAATCTCTGTTTCGAACATCTTTTTCTGTTCAGTTTGAAAACTTGAAAACCAATCGTTGATTTTAGCATTTGTTTTGGTTGCCACAACATCTTGAAGCATTTTAACTCTCCTTTTAAGATCGGCCAACAGTATTCTAGCTTCACTTGCGGAAGTGTCGGTAGAGTACATTTGTTTGATGTTAGAAAGTTGTTTTGAAACAACTTTGAATTTTGAGGCAGCCACTGGTTTTTTGAAAAACAAAGGTGACTCCTTTTTAACAAGATGAACACCAGAAAGTTTGTTAAGTTCATTGTAATCAATTGGTTTTATTTCTGGGTTCTTTTGTCTTATTTTGTTTCGACTCTCTTTCGTAAGCTCAATCGTTTCATGCGAATCATAACAAGCAGGTGGATCATGCACATCATTTATAAGATTACCATTAAATAGCACATTCTGTTTTTGCTGAGCTTTCTTGAGATAACAAGGGTTTTCACAACCGAGAGCCATTTTCTTTCTTGTATATAAAATCGGGTTTTTGTCGTTAATTAACATATTAATTGTTTGAGTAGAGTGACCCGTTTTAACAAGAATTTCTTCCAACTTTTTAATAGTTTCCTGTTTGTCAAGTACTTCATCAAGAAGTTCATCTTCTCGTTTTGAAAACTTTGAATGCAACTCGTTCTTTTCTTTTTCAAGATCAGAACAAATTGATTTTTGTTTAGAAAGTTGGTTGGTTAGATCAGAAATTTCTGCTTTTAGGGATTTAATTTGCATGTTCAGTCTAACATCAAGAGTGTCGTATTTGATTTGCAAATGTTTCTCCCTTGAAACAGAATCACTGTAACCATTTTCAAGTTCTGACAGTCGTTTTTGGTGAAATTCAAAAGCTTTTTCGTTCACCTTGTATCTCTCAAGCTCAGTGGTCAATTTTGCATTAGCGGCTTTAACATCGCTATTGATCTTTTTGACCTTTTCAATCTCAATATGACAATTATTCAGTAATGATTCAAATAAAGCACGGGTTTCCTCATCATTAGCGTTATTTTGTGCAACTTGAACTTCATTAGGATCCATATCTGGAGTTGCCAAATTAATATTGCTACAACTTGGCGAGTCCGTATATGTATCATAAGTAGGTACGAGAGGCACAGAATGTGGCTTTTGTTGAGCAAACGGATTAACCTCATTACTTGAAATTGATGTCTCATGGAGTGGTTCTTTGTCATAAGTAGGAGGAATGTCAGAATCGCTGCTTGATGTTGATTCTTGCTGATTAGGCATAGGGTCGGAGATTCCAGTGATTTCTGTAGAATCATCATTAATTCTTGTTGAAACCATGAAGTCGTATTCCTCATCAGTCAATGGTATTCCCGAATCATCCTTTTTAGCTAACATCAACATGTACTGGAGTTTTTCTACCCTATCCATTGTATTGACATTTCCAGCTCTACCTATATCACTCCTTTGGGTTGCAGAAGAAGTCATGAAGCAATAATTCTCATTATGATTGGCCACATTCTGATTCACAAACTGATCCATTTGGATTCCCGTATGTTGCCCTGCATATTGCATTTGATTCCCCATTTGAATACCCGTAGCATTTCCTTGCTGACGCTCAATAACCTCAACCATTTGGCCTTCTTGTCCTATATATGACTGCATGTTGTCAGTGTACGGTGAATTCCATTGGTTGGTGTTATGTGGTGGGATGTTTAATGCTTTGGTGATTAATGCAAACGCATGAGCCAAATCAGTTGTGATATTGTTTTGGTGAGCGGCCATTGATGAAGTTGTATGATAAAGATGATTGTTGGATCGGTTAAAGAACTAGGATACGGTTGGTTACGGTTCACAAAGGAGACACAAAGTTGACACTTTGTTGGGTCTTATAGATTTGATGAGACAAAACAAGAAGAGTGAAAACAAGAAGGACCTGAAGTGACAAGGAAGAATTCTTCAATTAATGAAGAATAAAAGACAAGGGACTTGCTTGTTAAAGAATATTTATTTATTAGTCCCTCGTAGTATTTTGTAAACCCTAATATCTCTCTATATAAAGAGATCAAGGGTGTAGGGTTTCATTAAGTAAGGTCTTCCATAATGTAGTCGACTAAAAGGTGTGTGTGTGTAACCTAGACGTAAGTTATAAACGTCTAGGGTTTTAGTTAGTTAGTTAGTTAGTTCAGCCTCAAGGTCGAGTCCTTGATCCCTGTTACAAGGCGTGTAACATGTTCTACCTTGATCAAGTAGAATTGGGGCTGTAGATGATTATTAGTGTTAGTATTAGAGATCACAAAGTAAAAACCTTGTTCAATAATAAAGATGTTTTACTTATTCCGCTGTGCATGATTGTTGTCTTTGTTATTGTTTAACCCTAGTGCTCTAAACGGTCCAAGGAGTTTAACAAACTTAACATGTGGTATCAGAGCCTGGGGAGCTCGTTACCTAGGGATTACAAGGTTTTAGTGTTGTCGAAGAAGAAGCAGATCTGAAAAATTATGAGGTAATCGCTATTTTTTGATCCGGCAAGAATTAATGAACTGGTCTTCGTTTTTTTTTTTTTTTTTTTTTTTTTTTTTTTTTTTTTTTTTTTATTCGAATTAATTGCACCTCGTACAATAAATGGTTGATTCAAAGTGGAGCAAGTGATTTAATTGGTTGTGCAATTAATTGGTCGTCTTATGAAAGTGAATAATTCGGTTGTGGGGCTGCATCAGTTTGTCGCATCTGATCAGCTCACTCATTCAATTGGTTAATGATGGTATATTAATTTATTGAAGATTAGTAGTATATTGATTATCGTATACTCCGTATTATTGTTGAGGTAGCAGTTTCGATTTGTCGTCTTTTACAAGATCTGCGATTGGTGATAAATTAAGATTATAGGTCGGTGTTTGACTTTATTTGTTTTCATTGATCAAAGCGGAAAAGTGTTTTTTAATTGCTCGACATATTGGACTGATGTGAGGTTGAATATTTTATCTTGTACAAGAGAGATGGATAGAAAAAAGGTGAATACTGCTATTCATTCAAAGTACTGTTCGTATTCTTTGAAAGTACTGCTGTGACGAAAGTACTGCTGCTGCTATGCTTCAACGTACTGCTCTCGGATTGAAAGTACTGCTAGCTTTTTGAAAGTACTGCTAGTTTTATGAAAGTACTGCTGTTGCATTTTGACTCTGCTGTTACGAGTATGTTTAACCTACTGCTGCGTTTAGATGATTTATGGAGACAATGCATGATTTACAAGCAGTGAGGGGAAGCCGAGATGGGTTTTTATGAGATTGATTCTACTTTGGCTCTCGGCTAATTATGAGCAGTTTGTTAGATTACACACACAGGTTATTAGATTCACACACACAAGAAGAGTTTGGTTTATGTTCTTAAAGGTTTTAAAAGGCTCGTATTTGTTCTTATTGGATTAATTGATTACGAAGAAGGTTGAATATCATTTATTTGATGTTGTAGTTGAGTTTCACAGGTGCGCGTTCTTATGTTTGTGTTATTGCGGTGACAAAGACTTGGTCAATCTAGCAAGGATGTGTGATCTATAAACTTAAGGTGCTGAATACACACATTTGCTATCACTTAAAGGAGTTACATTGTAGTGCTCAGTGTCTCATATAATTGAGGATTTATCAAGAGGTCCTAGTAGCCTACTTCTAAGATAAGTTTGGAGTCACATAGAGACGTGGATAGTGCAAGATATAAGACGAAGGTTTGGGAAATTCAACTTCTTCATCAAGTTCGTCATATTTGGTTTTCTTCATCAGTAATCATTACAAGGAGCTTACAGAATTGAAGATTCAAGAGATGGTAAACATATTAGTTTCAGGGGAAGCTTATTGTTTAATTGGTTAACCATCTACATGCACCACTCAAGGGGAAGTGTTTGATTCTTACTACCGTTGTTCAATATTACTACTGCTAGTTGGAGTTTTCTACTGTTTTGGATTCATTTTTAGTAAGCATTTTGGTGTTCTTCATGGAGGGCAATTTGAAACATTGGAAGGCTTTGATTAGAAGTGTGGTACTGGTTAATGGTGGTCAAGATCGTATTTACATACATTCCCTATTTGTTGATAACAAAAAGGGGAAGAGATGTTAGAAGAGATGTTAGAAGAGATTTGGAGTGGCATGGCATGGCTTAAGGGGAAGACAAGACTTGTTTCATTCATGGCGAGATTTAATTATCTCAACTTCTCTACTTCGTCTAGGGAAGTTCGTACAAGAACGTGTATGTTTTGTCATCATCAAATAGGGGAAGATTGTTGGGTTTTATAGATTTGATGAGACAAAACAAGAAGAGTGAAAACAAGAAGGACCTGAAGTGACAAGGAAGAATTCTTCAATTAATGAAGAATAAAAGACAAGGGACTTGCTTGTTAAAGAATATTTATTTATTAGTCCCTCGTAGTATTTTGTAAACCCTAATATCTCTCTATATAAAGAGATCAAGGGTGTAGGGTTTCATTAAGTAAGGTCTTTCATAATGTAGTCGACTAAAAGGTGTGTGTGTGTAACCTAGACGTAAGTTATAAACGTCTAGGGTTTTAGTTAGTTAGTTAGTTAGTTCAGCCTCAAGGTCGAGTCCTTGATCCCTGTTACAAGGAGTGTAACATGTTCTACCTTGATCAAGTAGAATTGGGGCTGTAGATGATTATTAGTGTTAGTATTAGAGATCACAAAGTAAAAACCTTGTTCAATAATAAAGATGTTTTACTTATTCCGCTGTGCATGATTGTTGTCTTTGTTATTGTTTAACCCTAGTGCTCTAAACGGTCCAAGGAGTTTAACAAACTCCAAACTCCACACACTTTATAAAGCAAACTCAATATTATACTAGTCTAGAAGCAAACTTAATATAATATTGAACACGTCACATGCAAACCTTTCTTATATTACACACGTCACATATATGTAAACCTTTCTTATAGTAAACACGTGAACTCTTGTACACATGCAAACTCAAAAGCAGATCTTTGAAAGATTAACACACGTCAATAGCTAACAATCCTCAATATGATATTCGCATGCAACACACGTCAAATACAAAACACACGTGAAAAGATTATATGTAAACCAAAATCCACTCGTCACATGCAAACACTTGTTTTATAGTTTCAATATTATGATGCAAACTCAAAGTTATGCGCTCAATTTTATAATGCAAACTCAAAATTATGCTCACTTCGCATGCAAACTTATGAAGAAACTCAAATATGGAAAAGTGGCTCGTCCAAGTTGCTGGTTCGACTAGAGAAAGTTGCTCGATTGTTTTACTGCTTCGACTAGGTTAACTTGCTTCGATCAAACACTAGTTTGACTATCAAGTGGTTCGACTAAGAATATGGTTTGACTAACTTAACTAGTTCGACTATGTTACTTGATTCGACTACTTCAAATGTTCGACTACAAAGATGTTCGATCAGGTTTCTAGTTCGACTATATTAAGTTTGGTTCGACTATGTTACTTTGTTCGACTAGACAACCTTGGTTCGACTAGAGAGCTCGTTCGACTAAGTGCTCGTTCGACTAAGGTGTTGGTTCGATCAAAATTCTCGTTCGATCTAGGTGAAGTCGTTCGATCAATGAAAGTCCTCCTTCGATCACTTAAGATCCTTCGATCACAGAAGCTCGTTCGATGAGAGTTGGTTCGATAAAATGACTCCTTCGATCAAGTAGATCCTTCGATCAAGTAAGTCCTTCGATCAACTAACTTGTTGCTTCGATCAAAGAGAAGTCGTTCGACTATGGAGGTCGTTCGATCAAAGTGGTCGTTCGATCAAAGTGGTCGTTCGATCAACAACTTCGTTCGATCAATGAACTCGATCGATCAATTTGGAAGAGTGTCTAACTCGACTACCCTTGTGTCCTTCGATGAATTTGCTCCTTCGATCACCCTTGGTCGTTCGACTGCAAAACTTGTTTGATGATTGTCGTTCGATGAATTTCTCGTTCGATGAAAGCTCGTTCGATGATTGTTGTTCGATCACAAAGTTGGTTCGATGAAGTTCTCGTTCGATGAAATTGCTTGTTCGATTAAAGAATTGCTTTGCTCGTTCGATCAACCTTTGCTTTGCTCGTTCGACTTATGTTGATGTTGCTCCTTCGTTCAACTTTGGTTCCTTCGACTATATTGCTCGTTCGATCACCCTTGCTAGTTCGACTGAATTTGCTCCTTCGATCACCCTTGGTCGTTCGACTAGTTTTCTCGTTCGATCAAAAATGATCGATCGACTATATAAGGTTGCTGCAAAATTTTGCTTCGATGAAAGATGTTAAATGAGAACAGAAGGATTACTTGGATTGGTTAATGCAAATGAACACCCAAATTAACTAATGCAACAAAACAAAAGGAAAACAAATAGACAAATGCAACAGTAACGTATATGAATGAAACAGTAACGTGTGAAAAGAAAAAAAAATCCTAGATCTTTATTTTTTGTTCTTGATACCACTTGTTATAGCTTAATAATACTTTATCACACACAACAATATGAGAATAATAGAAGAATAGAAGAAAGAAAGAGATGGGATGGTAACTTCAAGAGATTAGATTGAGAAGAGGAAATGAGATACAAAGATGAGAATACCCTTGAAGTAGCACACACATCCAACCCTTCCAAGTGAGGAGGGGATGGGTATTTATAGGCTTCAAAGATGGAAGGCTTGGGTGGGCTTGGATTAAGCTTGGGCCTATTACATGGACTATAATCATACATTTAATCTATAAGGTTAATCCAAACCCATTGACTAAATTAACTAAACTAAACAACGACACACTTAATTAAACTATTACAATGACGAATGACCATCACTTTAAAATAAATCCTAACAATTATTAAGTTTTACTATATCCTTCTTTCTATGTACAAGGACTAGTTTAGTCATTATAGCTAAGTTAGGCCTAGTATTCTTGTATAAATACCTTCCTTGTCTCAACAAGGAAGGTTGGATTGTCTCATTTGTAACAAAGGTGTGTGTGTGTTTCTCCTCCTTCTCTCTAGAAAACACACACACCTTCCCCTTTCTTTAATCTAATATCACCATGTTTAACCTTTACTTTGAGCTTCCCGACCCCCCGAATCACATAAATCACTTGTATTATCGGTCCTTTTGACTCATGCAGTAGTAGAATATAGTGGGCGATAATTGTAGGTAATTCTTTGATTGGTGAACCCAATACCTCAATTAAAACTTTGTTGATTTAAATTTTAGCTTAAAAATTGTAACTAAAAAGGTTTTGAAAAACTTATGATACGAAGATGTATGCATGCTTCTTCGTACATATTTTGATTGACACATCAAAATTGGTACCTTTTAAAATTAAGTCAATGCCATCTAGTTACAGAACACTTGAAGTTGTAATTTAGTCATGTGAGAGCTTGGACTAGATTACAATGGAAAGGTAAATTTCATCCTCTCATTACTAGCAGATCAACTGATGTAATGGGACTATGGTAATTTACAGTTTTTTAATTAGACGACTTAAATTGAGTTGTAAGTGAGAGCTTGGACTCAAGGCATAAGATGGGGATAAAACATGCTTATATTGAAAATTGTTTGCCAATATAAATCCCATAGTGATCTAGGAATTGGAAATGGTTTGCCAATTATTGTTCGACAGATTACCTTATTATATACTTTCATTATTAGCAGATCAACTGATGTAATGAAACTATGATAATTTGGATCATAGTTTTCAAGAAAATACTATGGTTATATGAATATTTTCTTGGGTATTTTATTTTCTTGAAAAATTGTATTATCGAAAATACTAATTTTGAACTTTCTTTATTTGTAGAAATGGCTCAAAACAATAACACCACTATGAGTTCTGCGTTCAAATCATTTTTTGAACGGAAAAAATTGACTGGCTCTCAGAATTTCAATGATTGGTATCGTTCACTCAGGATTGTCCTGCGAGTGACAGATCAACTTGAATATTTATCTAAGCCTTGTTCTGCTGAACCTGCTGCTGCAACTTCAACTGATGAAGAAAAAGCATTATGGAAAGCTGAGTATAAGACGCATAATGATGTGGCCTGTTTAATGTTGGGGGCGATGATACCTGCTCTTCAAAAGCAGTTTGAGAATTACTTCTCTATGGACATGATAAACGAACTTAGGAAAATGTTTGAAAAACCACAAACCGTTGAGGTCTATGATTTGATGGAATCTCTACACGGTTGTAAGCAGGCAGAAGGTGAACCTGTAAGTGCTCATGTGTTAAAAATGAAAGGTTACATGGATCAACTACAAGCACTTGGCAAATTCTATGAACAAGACATTGCTATAAACTTAATCAATAGATTCCTTACTAAGGAATTTAGTGGTTTTTTGCGTAATTTCAATATGCACTGCGTGGGGAAGATAGTTTCTGATTTACACGCACTGCTTATTGATTACGAGAAAGGTTTACCACCAAGGGCTCCTACACCCCAGGTACGTGCTATTCAAGGGGGTAGAATTAACAAGCCAAATGCGAACAAGAAGGGTAAAGAAAAGGGTAAGGCTGATAAGGGTAAGCAAGTTATGGCTTCTCAACCACAACCCAAGAAAAACCCTCTTAAGAAGAAGGATAATCCAAAGAAGGATCAGGCTTGCCACTACTATCATGTAGTTGGTCACTGGAAGAGGAACTGTCCTCTTTATATCCAAGAGTTGCGGGAAAGTAAGAACAAGAAGACTGGGCACTTGGGCGCCAACACTTCAGGTAACTTACTTATGATTGAATTATTTACTCTAAATCATAAAATTAAATACTGGGTATATGATACTGGATGCGGTATTCACATTTGTAATATGCTGCAGGGATTTAGAGTGGAAAGAAAGCTTGCCTATGGGGAGCAATATCTGCATGTGGGAAATGGAGCACCTGCAGCTGTTGAAGCCATATGAGTATTTAATTTAGTTTTACCTTTGGGCTTAGTACTGTTATTAAACAATTGTCATTATGCACCTTCAATTGTTAGGGGTGTTGTTTCCTTTTCTTGTTTATTGGATCTTGGTTTTAATCACATTATCAATAGCAATGGAATTTCTGTTTCTTTAAATGGTATTTTTTATTTTAATGTTATTGCTGTTAATGGTGTGTTTGAGATTGACATGAATGATTGTGTATCCAATAATAATAATTCAATGTATAGCATAAGTAAGAGAATTAAGTCAGACTTGAATTCTTCTTACCTTTGGCACTGTAGACTTACTCATATAGGCAAGACTCGGATGAAAAAGCTACAACATGATGGGCTTTTGAAAAGTATCAATGATGAATCATATGATAAATGTGAGTCTTGTATATCTGGGAAAATGACTAAGAAACCTTTTTATAGTAATATGGAAAGGGCTTCTGATCTACTTGGTTTAATACATACTGATGTGTGTGGACCACTTAGACATGTGTCAAGGAAAGGTGCTAGCTACTTCTTAACCTTTACAGATGATTTCAGCAGATATAGTTATGTTTACTTGCTTAAACATAAACATGAGGTGTTTGAAACATTTAAGGTTTTTAAAGCAGAAGTAGAATTGAAACTAGGAAAGAAGATTAAAGCTCTTCGATCCGATAGAGGCGGTGAATACTTAAGCCAAGAGTTTAAAGATTACTTAGCTGAGATTGGAATTGTCCAGAATCTCACATCTCCATATACTCCACAACAAAATGGTGTATATGAGAGAAAAAATCGTACATTGTTAGACATGGTACGATCAATGTTTAATCTTACAACTCTTCCTTTATCTTTTTGGGATTATGCCTTAGAATCTACGGTTCGTATTTTGAATATGTTTCCCACTAAGAAGGTTGATAAGACACCATATGAAATATGGAATGGAAAAGCTCCAAACTTGTTTTATTTAAAGGTCTGGGGTTGCGAGGCGTATATAAGACGTGACTCAGCAGATAAACTCCAACAGATATCTATAAAATGTATCTTTGTAGGATACCCAAAGGAAACGATGGGTTACTACTTTTACTACCCACCTGAAAACAAAGTGATTGTTGCTAGATATGAAGACTTTTTAGAAAAGGAACTTATATCTCAAGAATTCAGTGGGAGAGTTTATGATCTGGAAGATGATCATGTAGATACATTACCTTCTGAAAACACTAGCGTACTTCCTGTGGAACCTGAAAGTCTGGGTCCTCCACCTGAAGTTGAAATTGTTCCCATTTGCAATTCTTCAATACATGTGAAAGCTCCTGAACGTCTATGTCTTAATGTAGAAGTTGAGGAAACTATATTAGGGGATCTTAATGAACCTGCTAATTATAGGGCTGCCATTGAGAGTCCTGAAAAGGATAAATGGGTAGTTGCTATGAATGGGGAAATGAAATACATGAAAGATAATATTGTCTAGATTGAAGTAGACCTTCCTCCCAATGCCAAGGTAGTTGGAAGTAAGTGGCTCTTCAAGAAGAAAACTGACATGGATGGCAAGGTACACACCTATAAGGCCCGTTTGATAGCTAAAGGCTTTACTCAAACATTTGGTGTTGACTACGAGGAGACCTTTTCTCCTGTAGCTGACATAAGGGCTATTAGGATTCTCATAGCCATAGTAGCGTACTATGACGATGAGATTTGGAAAATGGATGTCAAAACCGCCTTCTTAAATGGTCGCCTAGATGAAGACATCTATATGGCGCAGCCTGAGGGGTTTGTGAATCCAAAATTTTCAAACCGTGTATGCAAACTTCAAATATCCATTTATAGATTGAAGCAAGCATCAAGGCAATGGAATAAAAGATTTGATGAAGAAATCAAAAGGTTTGGATTTACTCAGAATCTTGATGAGCCATGTGTATATCACAAAGCTAGTGGGAGTAATGTAATTTTCCTTATCCTATATGTTGATGACATATTGATCACGGGAAAAGACATTACAAGTTTGCAAAAGGTTAAGGCATATCTTGGAAAGTGCTTTTCTATGAAGGATTTAGGGGAAGCTGCATATATTCTGGGAATCAAGATCTATAGAGATAGATCAAGGCGGTTAATTGGATTAAGTCAAAGTGCTTACATTGACAAAATATTGAAGAGATCAAGGCTGTAGGATCTATTATGTATACGGTGAGATGCACAAGGCTAGATGTGGTGTTCGCTCAAAATATCACCCGTCAATTTCAACAAAATCCAGTTGAAAAACACTGGATTGCTGTTGTGGAAAACTAGAAGGGGGGTTGAATAGTTTTTACCATTTTTAAATTAATTCGCTTTGTGACTCAACGTGATTTCAAAGTAAATACTCACAAACAAGCAATATAAGTAAAGTAAGTAAGGATAGGAACAATCAAACCACAACACGGAGATTTATAGTGGTTCAGCTACAAGGACTCTCTTCCTTGCCCTACTCCACTCCTCGAGCCTCTAACTCGAGAGTTTTTCTTCACTAAGAAACAAACTCCCTTCTCGGCGGAGAAAACCTTTATACACGTCGCTTACACTTTATCCGGTACTAAGTTAAACACCGGGTTCTTTACAAGGGTACAACCACTCCCGTTGGTTCTTTAACAAGGGTACAACCACTCCCGTTGGTTCTTTCACAAGGGTACAACCACTCCCGACACTCTTTGTGTTTTAAGGACTAAAACACTAACCACACACTACTGAATGAAATGAATAATGATGTGTGAACTAATACAAAATCACACAGAACCTAACTAATGAAACTTGCAACAGTAAGTATGTTGAAGCTTGTATGCTTGATCTTCTTTGCTACAAAAGTGAGATCAACAAGAATGAAATGAATGATATGGGTTAGTGATATGCAAATGAATGATTATATGTTTTAAGCTATATGAGTGATGAATGTGCCAAAATGATCAGCTTGCTATTTATAGGCAAACTGATAAAACAGTTGGCGGATTTGGCGGATCTTTAAATTTGGATCCGCCCTTGTATGGGTTTGGATCCGCCAGTGCAGGACAGCTAAGAGATTCTCAAATCTTTCCATATCTTGCATAATCTTTTCATATCTTCAAATGTCAACTCTTTAGCTTGAAGATCTATACAAGATATCTCAAAAATCTTTCTAAGATATGTTCATGATGCATGCCATGATGTCATCCTAAATATTTCTAATTTAAGAAATAAAGATGTAAATGTATATAATGTTATTCCTAGTAATATTGTAATGTGTAAATGTGTTTTAAAAGACTTATCACTTTAAATGTAAAAGACTTAATCTTATATTTATGTTTTGCTTAAAGATAAACTTTGTAATTGTCATTAACAAAATTAAGCAAAGATCGTAAAATATAAATAACGTTTTTAGGACGATATTTGTATTAACAATCTCCCCCTTTTTGTTGATGACAAAACATAAAGTGTATTTTTAAGCAATGAAATAAATAAAGCATGAGTCTTTTAAAAATATAGATTAAGTAGGTTTTATGCAAGTTTTGAAAACAATTTTAAGTGTAAAAGCATGTACTGTGATGTTAACAATATGTATGAAACTATGTATGAAACTTAATCATATCTCCCCCTTTTTGTCGAAACAAAAAGAAGATATGCGTAGCGGAATGTGGTGAACAAATCTTGGTTATTACTCCCCCTAAATTGGAGTACCAAGATTGTTTCAATGATTTTGAGAACTTTAAAAGCTCCCCAATACTTCCCCTAATTGGAGTGCCAAGGTTAAGATGCATAATCCTACAAAACAAATGGTTAGAATATGATATGCTCCCCCTCGATGTATACTCCCCATTGCTAGGGTACCAACTTATACGTTTCAAGGATGAGAAATGCTAAAAGAATGAGTTAGGATATAATATACTCCCCCTTGATCTATACTCCCCGTTGCTAGGGTACCAACGTATATGATTCAAGGTTGAGAAAAGCTACAAAACAATGTTAGTTGTGAATCAATCCAACCAAGTATCATAATGCATATGTATAGGTCAAACAAACATAAGAGTTTAACCCTTTTGACTTTAAAAAGTCAAAATAAGTGTCTGATAAAAAATGCTCCTACGTACAAGTGGTCAAATCATTATGAGAATTCAAACCAACCATATAATAATGTTAGTAAATCAAACAAACTAAGATATTATGCCAAATAGTGATCACCTACAAGCATAAAGACATAACATCCATTCATTGAAAATTTGTTTGTGACAAAGGTCACAAAACATGATATTATAACATAAAGAGAAAACAACCAAAACAAATCCTAAAAATTTCTAAAAGTTCCTATAGAAGGAAACTAGGAAGGGACTAAAAATGCCTATTGCGAAGGATTGTTTGGGTTTGATGAAGATATGATGGAGGCAAGCCAAATGGATTCTAAGTTCTTAGTATCATGTAAGTTAGGGTCCATTATGTTTGAGTCAAGTTCCTCATTGCCTTGAGTGTTTGGTTGATTGAGCCACATTGATTCATCAATGGTTTGAAGTGTGGTAAGTAAATCATGGGGTTGCAAGTTGGGTGATTGTTGAGGTGATGATGATTTTCTTACTTGAGACAATGTGGGTAGTGGTGAGGAAGCTACTGGTGTTATTGTTGATGATGGTGATCTTGGTTGAGATGGAGTAGGTGATGGTGTATTACCTATTGGAGTTATGGTAGGTGACGGTGATCTTGATGTAGGTGATGGTGTGGTACTTAGTGGAATTATGATAGGTGATGGTGATCTTGAGGGTTGAGTTGAAATGGGTGAAGGTATGTTAACCTCAGGAGTTATGATGGGTGTTGTAGTAGGAATGGATATAGTAGGGAAGTTCACATTAGAGATTGGATTAATGAACCAGTATGGTCTGACGCTAATTCTAGCGGTCCTTCTGTGTGGTCTGGACATGTGTGAGTTATTTGATTTATTCATTGTGAATTTGTTTAGAAATGTGCAGGAGTGATTATAAGAATGTGAGTTGAAATTATTCTAAAGCTTCTATCTTATACTACTCTAAAGTTCATGGATAAAAGAATTGTGGATTACCAATGACTTGGAACAAGAAAAAGTTTGTCATTTTATTAAAGTCAATCCATAGAAATGGAGTTGACATGAGGAAGATCAGTGGGTGTAGGTGATGACAGAAAAGGTTGTAATGTGATTGATTCACGGATTTCAAGGAACCAATTAAAGGGATCCTTAGGTGTTAGAGAAAGGTAACTTGATGAAAATTTGAATTATTCAAATTTTGGTGGGAAATTGATTCTATTGTTTTCTAATTGTTCTAAGAGTTTCTAAACATCCTAATGATTCTAATGATCAGTAGCATACTCCTGAAAACTAAAATTAAGAATCTAAGAATCTAGATAAGTCAGGAAAAATATGAAAAACTTACTAACGAAGCTGGCGGATCCAATCGACACCAAAGGCGGATCCAAAATATGGGATCCGCCATATCCGCCATACAAAGGTATTAATTTAAACAGAACATATGTCATATTTTGCGTTACTCGTTCAAATCCCAAAAATTCTCCTAAAACATGTCTAACTACTAATATGTGTTAGAATAAAACTAAAAATATAGGTTCTAATACACGTTTTCACACAGATTAATCTGATGATAATAACTTACCATAACAGGAGGTTAAGCCAAACGATGGCTTAAGCATGAAAAATTGATAACAACAAGTTTTATCACCCTGAAACATTATGTTAGTTCACAATAAAGTCAAATACCAACTAAATATCCTAAGACACACACAAGTTTATCACATCATTGTTTTAAAATTTTTTGTGCCAAACACTTCCCTAATCCTTACTTCTTGTTCATTTTCTTGTGAAGCTTCATGATCCAACGGCCCAAATTCTTCACCATTCCTTTGCTTTGTTTAAATTCTGCTGATTCGTTCGGAATTGGAGGAAGTTGACTCAAGTACTCAGGTGGTGAGATCCTTGAGTTTGGAAAACCATCCTCTTCACTCATGGATGATGATGATGATGATGATGTAGGAGGATGATGACGTTTTCCTTTTGCCACTGCTACCCTATGATCACTAAGTGGAACAAAGGTGTGCTCAATCTCGGTGTAGTCGGGAACAAATCCTAAAGCGTTTCTAGGAATGGGCTCAAAAGCTTTATAGAGACGGGTCAAAAACATCCCGTAGGGCATGGTGGTGGTGCCTTGAACCGGAATGTCGGCCATTCTTTTGGCAATATAGTAAGCAAGGTTGAAGGGTTGATGGTTTGACACGCAATACATCATGTAGCAAAGACTTGCGTTGATATGGTCTCGATTACCTATGGTGCTTATGACATTTTCCCTCAAAACTTCTTCAAGCTTCTTAAACTGAGGCTTAAGTTCATTAAGTTCCATGGCAAATGGATCTCTATCAACTTGACGACCTCGGTGTAACCTAGTTTGGTTGTTCCTAGGCAAAAAGAGATGCTCACAAATGGTTTCTTTTGCGATTAATGGTGTGGCATATGGTGCCAAACGATCAAGGTTAGACTCTAGAATGGTTAACGACCACTTGTCAGAATAGAAACACGTTCCTTGATTAGGAACTCCTAAGACATCTCCAAATTGATCTAAAGGAATATTGAATTGAAACCCGTTGACTCTGAAATGGATATTCATGTATCCATAATCATTTGAACTAAGTCCTACACTAGCATAGAACTCGAGAATGAACCTAGGGATGATGGGCTCATCGATGTCTAGAAGGCTATCGAAATGAATTGCGGCTAATTGTTCGCGGAGAATGGTACCTTCATAGAATGAGGGTTCTACGAATCTACCCTCATGTACGTATCGTTTTTCTAAGGCTTTGAATATTTCAACTTGTTGCTCACTAAGTCATTTGGTTTTGTGATGTTTAGGTAGGTATTTGATGGTTTATTTGTGATCATAATTAGTCGCGGGAGGCATGATTATCCTAGACACGAAAGATATATAGTTTAGTTGAAATTATCGAAAATACGTATATATGTCTAGTGTGTGCCTACATGGGGACAATGTGGAGGTACGGTTATCTCGACTCCTTTTGATGCATGAAAATTTTGTTTATGCAAGTTTTATGATAAAACAAGAGATAACCCAAATGCTCCTACTTCAATGTAGCTTCGATTGAATGTACCCGAAAATACATATTAGTTATGTATTTCCTTTAGCATTCAAGAGACATTATGCAAGTGATGTTTAAAACATAACGTTTTTGTATTTGTATGAACAATGTCCAAAAACCGTTTTCCCAGTCGTGAGAAGATTTTAGCAAAAATTTCTCATGGGGTTTTTGATGAATTATGACAATGTGCTACAAGATGCAATTCCTAACTACCAAAAACATGATTTGTTATGCAATTTAGTAAATATGCTTCATGATTTTACAAGAATTATGCATAAACCCCAATTTTTGGTTTTGTGCATGAAATAGAAATCCTAGACGCAGATCAGGAATGTATACATGATAAAGATACTTACAGTGATGATTGGAGTACAAATTGGTTGTCAAAGATGGTCTAAATTGTGAATTCTGTGTGATAATGGTCGAGTTCCAGTAGGTGTTTATGTTTTGGGAAGTGTGATGAATAGTACAGGAAGTTTATTTAATATATAGAAAAGAAGCTCAGCAGGCCACGGATCCGGCGGATCCAAAACAAGGGATCCGCCCTTGTTGTCGTTTGGATCCGCAGGATCAGAACACATATTTTGGTTTATTGCCGTGTTTGGCTAGTCTAAGGTTTAAGTTGCGGTTTCTTCTACTCACTTGGTTCCATTAATCCTAAACCTAGTCTAAGATAGTTGAAAGGTTCTCTCTTAAGGGGTTTTGTGAGGATCTCAGCAATGTTGTCCTCTGAGGATACTTTCTCGATTGAGATGTTTCCCTTCTGAACATTGTCACGTAGGAAATGGTGTCGTATTTCTATGTGTTTGGTTCTAGCGTGTTGGACTGGATTTTTGCTGAGGTCGATAGCTCCTTTGTTGTCGCAAAGAATGGGAATGTCGTTGAGTTCAATTCCATAGTCGACGAGAGCTTGTTTCATCCACAGTGCTTGTTGACACGCCTTTCCTGCAGATACGTACTCTGCTTCAGTTGTTGATATTGCGAGGGCTGTTTGTTTCTTAGCAAACCATGAGGTGAGACAATGTCCTACAAAAGTAAAAATACCGCTTGTACTTTTTCTATCAACATAATCATCGGCATGGTCTGAGTCGGCATACACTATGGTTTCTACACCCGTTCCTTTGGGATACCATAATCCTAAATGTGTAGTGCCTTTTATGTACCTAAAGATCCGTTTAACGGCTTCAAGATGGGATATTTTGGGATCTTCTTGAAAGCGTGCACATAGACAAACACTAAACATAATGTCCGGTCTACTAGCCGTTAGGTAAAGTAAACTACCAATCATCCCTCTATATTTAGTGCTATCTACGGATTCACTTTCGTCATCCTTGGTGAGTTTGGTTTCGGAAGACATTGGTGTTTTCATGGGTTTGGAATCTTCAAGACCAAATTTCTTAAGTATATCCTTGATATACTTTGATTGGTTGAAGAATATCCCATCTTCTAATTGTTTAATTTGGAGACCTAAGAAAAAGTTTAGTTCCCCCATCATACTCATTTCAAACTCATCATGCATGATTTTTGAAAATTCATCGCATAACTCTTGACAAGTTGAACCGAATATAATGTCATCCACATATATCTGGACTATGATAATATGTGATCCCTTTTTCTTGGTGAAAAGAGTATTGTCTACTAGGCCCATGGTATACTTATGATCAACTAGGAAAGTCTTAAGTCGATCATACCAAGCTTTTGGTGCTTGCTTAAGTCCGTATAAAGCTTTCTTAAGTTTATAGACATGATTTGGTTTTTCAAAATCGGCAAAGCCGGGAGGTTGTGCTACATACACTTCCTCATTTATAAAACCATTAAGAAATGCACTTTTGACATCCATTTGAAATAGTTTAAAGTCATGTGCACATGCATATTCTAGTAGTATCCTAATTGACGCAAGTCTAGCGATGGGTGCAAATGTTTCATCGTAATCTATACCTTCTTGTTGATTGTAGCCTTGTGCTACTAGCCTAGCTTTTTTTCTAGATACTATGCCATTTTCATCCATTTTGTTTCTAAAAACCCATTTTGTACCTATTATGGTTTGATTTTTAGGTTGTGGGACTAATGTCCAAACATCATTCCTAACAAATTGATTTAATTCCTCTTGCATCGCAATGACCCATGATTCATCTTTTATGGCTTCATTAACATTTTTAGGTTCAATTGTTGAAACAAAACAAAAGAAATTACTTTCATTTTGGGCTTTAGACCTTAATGTTCTTTCATTGATTTTTCCTATGACGTTTTCTAATGGATGACTTTTGGTTTCTTTGATATTAACTATTTCTCTTTTTACCGGTTCATCTTCTTTGTCACTTTCAATGTTTTCTTGGTTTTCAACCATTTGACTTTCAACTAAGTCATCATCTACCAAAGGTGATGTCTTAGAGGGAGGTGGACTTTCATCGAATGTTACGTTCAATGATTCCTCGACTCTTGAGGTTTCTTTGTTCAAAACTATATATGCTTTACTAGTTTGTGAATATCCTAGAAATACACCTTCATACGACTTTGGGTCGAACTTGGTGAGAAACTTAGTCCATGTATATCTAGAGTAATCATCTACTATTACCAAAGTGTAGAAGTTTCCCCCGTAACTTTGTATAGCGGATGGTCCAAACAAATCCATATGTAATAATTCTAGACACCTAGATGTAGACACCATGTTTTTAGCCTTATGGCTATTATGAACTTGTTTTCCTATTTTGCAAGCATCACAAAAGTGTTGGTCATATTTCAACTTGGGCAGGTTCCTAACGAGTTCCTTAGATGATAAGGATTGAATTAACCTCATATTGGCGTGACCTAAGCGTCGATGCCATAGAGTTGAGTTTTCGTCCAAAGAAGTGAGACAAAGTTTGTCTTTAGGTGTTTTGTCTAATTTCATAACATAAACGTTATTCTTCAAAACACCTTTTCCTACGGTTATGCCATCGTTTAGTATTTTACTTCCATTTTCACTAATACTAAGCAAGTTAAATCCTAAGTTATCTACATGAGCAACATCATCAATAGTGAGAGAGTCATGAGAGATTGTACCTTTTCCGATGATTTTACTTTTAAGCTTGCTACCGAATGTGACATTACCTCCGTCGTACACTTGGTAGGTTGAGAAAAGGCTTTTGTTTCCCGTCATGTGTCTTGAACACCCACTATCTTTAATCCACTCATCAGGTTCTAATTCAACTTTTAAGCACACCTCTTCTGAGTCATGAGCCATGAGAGCAACTTCGTCGTTCTTAGGCTCGTCGTCATCACCTTCACTGTCACTCCAAGCTCCACTAACAAACGCTCTTTGAGATTTGTTCTTTGGAGGCTTTGGACATTCTCCTATTAGGTGACCAGAATCTCCACACCTATAACACTTCCTATCTACCTTTCCTTTTCTATCATCACAGTCTTTCCGGAAGGATATCTTTTCTTCACGAGGTGGTCTTACGAACTTTCCTCGTCTCTTAAAGAACTTCTTGAAATCTCTTACGGCCATGGCATACTCTTCGTCTTCGCTACTAGAACAAGACTCTTCATCATCACTTGACTCAACTCTAGCTTTCAAGGCAATGGACTTCATCTTCTCCTTCTTGCCTTTAACTATTTCTGAGTCTTTTTCCATCACCATTTCGTGAACTTTGAGATTTCCAATGAGCTCGTCCAGTGTCATGCTTGAAAGATCCTTAGATTCTTCAATAGCCGTCACCTTTGCTCTCCACTTCGGATGAAGTGCTCTTAGAAATTTCCTGACAAAATTCTTACTAGAAAAAGATTCATCAAGTGTTTTAAGAGATAAACCTAGCAAACGCACTATCAATGGTCTCATCTTCAGAGATAACAAATTGTTCATATTGTTGAACAAGAAGATCAATTTTGTTATCTTTGACTTGTGAGTTCCCTTGATGAGTGATAATTAATGATTGCCAAATATCCTTAGCCGTTTTACACATAAAAACTCTTTCATATTCTTTCTTAGGTAAAGCATTGTAAAGCATCATTTTGGCTTCGTTATTTTTGGCAATCAACTTCTTTTGCTCATCACTGTGACGAGTAAGAGAAGCACCTTCATCCCGACCACCTGAAATATTATTACTTATGGGCTTGTAATCACCCTCTACAATTATATACCATAGATCTATGTCCTTTGACTTCACATATGTCTCAAAGCGGTTTTTCCAGTATATGAAACAATTTGGTTCAAATAGTGGTGGTCTTTGCATAGATTGCCCTTCTTTAAAATTTTCAAAATCCATTGATCGTTTCAAGTTTTAAAATACAATATATTTGAAAATCTTGAGTAACGTAGCTCTGATGCCAATTGTGGAAAACTAGAAGGGGGGTTGAATAGTTTTTACCATTTTTAAATTAATTTGCTTTGTGACTTAACGTGATTTCAAAGTAAATACTCACAAACAAGCAATATAAGTAAAGTAAGTAAGGATAGGAACAATCAAACCACAACACGGAGATTTATAGTGGTTCGGCTACAAGGACTGTCTTCCGTGCCCTACTCCACTCCTCGAGCCTCTAACTCGTGAGTTTTTCTTCACTAAGAAACAAACTCCCTTCTCGGCGGAGAAAACCTTTATACACGTCGCTTACACTTTATCTGGTACTAAGCTAAACACCGGGTTCTTTACAAGGGTACAACCATTCCCGTTGGTTCTTTAACAAGGGTACAACCACTCCCGTTGGTTCTTTCACAAGGGTACAACCACTCCCGACACTCTTTGTATTTTAAGGACTAAAACACTAACCACACACTACTGAATGAAATGTATAATGATGTGTGAACTAATACAAAATCACACAGAACCTAACTAATGAAACTTGCAACAGTAAGTATGTTGAAGCTTGAATGCTTGATCTTCTTTGCTACAAAAGTGAGATCAACAAGAATGAAATGAATGATATGGGTTAGTGATATGCAAATGAATGATTATATGTTTTAAGCTATATGAGTGATGAATGTGCCAAAATGATCAGCTTGCTATTTATAGGCAAACTGATAAAACAGTTGGCGGATTTGGCGGATCCCTAAATTTGGATCCGCCCTTGTATGGGTTTGGATCCGCCAGTGCAGGACAGCTAAGAGATTCTCAAATCTTTCCATATCTTGCACAATCTTTCCATATCTTCAAATGTCAACTCTTTAGCTTGAAGATCTATACAAGATATCTCAAAAAACTTTCTAAGATATGTTCATGATGCATGACATGCTGTCATCCTAAATATTTCTAATTTAAGAAATAAAGATGTAAATGTATATAATGTTATTCCTAGTAATCTTGTAATGTGTAAATGTGTTTTAAAAGACTTATCACTTTAAATGTAAAAGAATTAATCTTATATTTATGTTTTGCTTAAAGATAAACTTTGTATTGTCATTAACAAAATTAAGTAAAGATCGTAAAATATAAATAACGTTTTTAGGATGATATTTGTATTAACAGCTGTTAAACATATTCTAAAGTATCTTAGGCATACAAAAGATATGTTTCTTGTGTATGGTGGAAATCCAGCTACAGAACTTGATGTTACAGGTTACTGTGATGCGTCCTGTCAATGTGACAAAGATGATGCGAAGTCTCAGACTGGTTATGTCTTTGTTATCAATGGAGGAGCAGTAGACTGGAGGAGCAAGAAGCAGAGTACAATTGCGATGTCTGCGACAGAGGCCGAGTACATAGCTGCTTCAGAAGCTGCAATGGAGGCTGTTTGGATTAGGAAATTCATTTCAAGGCTTGGTGTTATGCCTTCAATTGAATCGCCTATTAATATGTATTGCGACAATTCTGCTGGAGTCATGAAGGGCACCAGACATTTTCTACGGAAATATCACTATGTTCGGGAACAAGTCCGCGAAGGTGAAATTAATCTCTTGAAAGTTCACACAGATGATAACTTAGCTGATCCATTCACTAAGGCTTTAGCTAAAGAAAAGCTTACTGAACTTGCCAATGGCATTGGACTTAGATTAGCTAGGAGTTTCATGCATGACTGTGTTTAGTATATGGATAAAGGATATTGTAAACATTTATTAGTTTTTAATGAAATAAAGTATTGGTTATGTTTATGTTCATTATTTAATATTGTTGTCCTATTTTTGCATGTTTAATCCATGAATAAATTAGTTATTCTAAACGTCCGTTGTCAGTTAATGATATGAGAATATCATTAAATTAAGACAAATCTGAGTTTTGGTATAATATAATTGAAAGTATATTGATGCGTTAACATGCCAAATTCACATGATATTCAATGAATTGAATATAGGACTTATCCCAACTACATGATGTTACTTTATGGATATTATATTAAGTAAATCATGAATAGTTATCCTCAGACTTGAGATACCAGATAACTGTTATGAATGTAGTGCATTCTGTGAAACAATTTAACGATATACGTAACTGGTAGTCATAAGGATTATTTTCGGAATTGTTGCAAAGTTCATGAGTTATGCTTGTAGTCAAGATAGAATTTGTTCCTTCAAATTTATTTTGGAGTTTAATACTGTTGGGCCCCTCGTAGGGTTGACAAGATGTTTGTGTGGCCACGCCCAAGATCTCCCCTGAATATGTTCAGAAGATTTGGTAATCTTGCTCAATCACAAACAACGAGAAACAGAATATTTGAATAAAGATAATATCCATATCTTTATTTAATGTAGTATTAGTAACAAAAAGATAATAATAATGATGAATCATTAAAGGTTTTTCTAGGAGACCTAATCGAGTTGTACTAGAGGCATCGGCGTGTTGCAAGATGCTAACCGATGTGATCACAACTATTAAGGTATGTCTAAGTGGGAGCTGTTAGTTTTGTAGACATAAAATAATAGTTGTGTGTTAGGATCGAACTCGAGATCACGGAATTGCACACTTTTCGTATGAGAACTAAAGATTAATAATTTTATATAAAATATTATATTTAATTATTAATTATCACAAAACGTATAACGAACGTTAGTATTTAACGGAAGTGACTAACGATCGTTAAATAAGAAAAGGAAATGGACTAGAATGAAATTAGAAGTCAAGAATGTTCCGGATCCCCCTAATTCCATAGGGCCGATCGGTTATGGGTTTGGGTTACCAAATCCATATCAAACTTGGACTCTAAGTTTCATTCGCTATATAAGCAAACCAAGGTTATAGTTTTTGATACCTCTTGTGCACACAAACTAAACCTAAGTTTTCTTTCTCTCTTGTTCTTGTTCGATCGACATAAACCCTTACATAGGGTCGATCAATTTTTTTTTTTTTATTTTTTTTTTTTCAATTTTTTTTTTTTTTTTTAACAAAAAGTTTGGTTTAAGTTTTGTGATTTGATTACTTGCATAACTTTAGTTTGTGTTAGTACGTGTGTACAAGAAGGTGATACTTACACACTATTGTTAGTATCTTGGATTGAATTGTAAAATAGGTAAGGGGCAATTCGTGTAATCCGTTTAAACCCTAATTAGGGTTCATCACTTATATTGCTCGGTTTAATTCTTGTTTTGCTAGAATCATCAAGGTACGCTTACTTTTAAATTCGGTTAATTATTTATGGGTTATGTTTCCTACGCTTCCTCATATGTGTTCTTTGATGCTTTTATATTTTTATGAATGTGATGATTATATAATTCAAACAATTTTATAGTTGTCTTTTAACGAAATTTGAACCTACAATCTCTGATTGTTGACAATACTGAATTTCTCTCGTGCATTTACCTCTAATCTTGAATATTGGCCTTTGAACTAGTAAAGGGCCATCACTATTATTGAGAAGCTTCTGTTACTAAAATAAGGGTGAGTTTATCCACACCCTCTTATAGGGAGGGTATCCAATCATTGGATGCATCGTTGGCTTATACGGTGTGAATCGCTAGTTGTACGGTTTGACCAAACCCTCTTTGATATGACAACATAAGGAGGGTATATATAACACATCCCTAAAATATCCACACCCTCTTATAGGGAGGGTATCCAATCATTGGATGCATCGTTGGCTTATACGGTGTGAATCGCTAGTTGTACGGTTTGACCAAACCCTCTTTGATATGACAACATTAGGAGGGTATATATAACACATCCCCTAAAATAATTGAACATTCCATTTGTTGGATAGCATCATCTTTAAATTATTATGCATACATAATTAAACCAAATTGTTAGTTACTGTAATTCTTAATACTACTAGCACACTTGGCAATTTGGCATAATATTCAATATTGCAACCCAAATGAAAGTCAACATTGCAAATTAATTTCTTAAATCACTATGTTTATTTTGACCCGTCACTTTCCTTGCCTTTTTTGAGAAAAAGTGTTTAATTAAGTGTTCTTAAATTGAGTATTAGATGGTTGTGGCCTAGCACTACAATGAAAATAGTATAGTACTACTAGCTAGGTATTTAATGTATACACTTTTAAAAACTCAATCGACATAGGCCAACTTAATGATAATAGAAGATCATACAAGACTTTTACTCTGTGCTTATGATCACATTGCAGTAGAATATTTTGTTTTTCCTTTTTGTTTAAGTAATACTTGCATCATAAGCTTGATATTAATCATACATATACGGAAAAAAAGGTAATCGGCCTTTTATTTCATAGGCTCTTATTTCAATTTAACGGCTAACATGAATGAGGTAATCTGCGTATGAGTGGCTCTATAGGTTGGCTAGGAAAGAAAATATGATTTTTGAACTCACGGCTTTTGTTTCACGAAGTATGTCCTCCATCAGTTATCATCACAAAAGTCATTTTAATAATTAGATATTCATCTATGAGTGGCTCTATAGGTTGGCTAGGATGGATGAAACAATAAAGTTCTTAAAACATCTAAACAATCAAAATAATTAATTAGATATGTCTAAAAATTAAGATGAAAAATATGTATGTTTAACTAAGTTTTTCACACAAGACTTACATTATACGTTTTTCCTTATGTTTCCGATAAATTTCTTAGAGGCTGGGGAGTGGTAACGCTGAAACGTAAAATCGTCCTAGGTGGAAGGTTTTCAACGCCATTATGGCGTTATGCCCACTCCGAGATCATCAACGTTGGCACGACGTTAGCTTCTACGTTGGTAGAGCAACGTACGTTGCAACGTGGGTTAGGCCATGGACGAATTTGCAAAACGCACCCCTCAAGTGTTACAACGGCTAGTTTTAGGATTTCAAAAAAAAAAAAAAAAAAAAAAAAAAAAAAATTACCGTTATTTTCAAATGGTAACTCTCATTTCGTATTTTATTTCGTAATTCTTTTAACAAGTGACGATCCAAGTTTCTTGAACTTATTGTATTTTATTTCGTATTTTTCATTTCGTTGTTTTCTTTCATAATTTTTTTTATGTCGTTTTTTTTATTGTAATTTTTTTATTTCATATTGTAATGTTTAATTTTATTAATGAAGTGTTTGAATGTTTAATGAATGAAATTGTTGAGGGTAGAATTTGTAAATTGTAATTTTAAAAAAAGTGGATCCCAAAATGTGATGTTATTTGGTGTTATGATTACCGGGTGTTTTTTGGTGTTATGTTATTTGGTGTTGAAATGATATGGCACTGAAGTGACACAAAAATTGGGATGTTAACATGTTATTGCTCCATATGCTCTTACTTGTCTTAATATCCATTTTGATACATTTTTTGATTTGTTGTTTTATGCATATATATATGTGTGGGCGATTGATATTTATTTTACTCGTCAATTCAAACAAAAACTTCTAACTTTTAGTCTGAAATAGTTTATTTCGGTTAGCTAGGTCGCTCATATTTAAGACCAACACTTGTTTTTTTCAAGTAGTAGAGCAACTAAAATCTTATTCATTTACAAATAAAAACATATAATTAGCCAAAACCAACATTCTTAAACAATCTATGTAATACCCCAAATGATTTATCCTATTTGGACAACAAATATATGAGTCACAACACCGTAAAAATGAAATAATATTATTAGTTGTAGTAATTGTGTGAGTCATGTACAAACTACATTGCACCAATTGTCGTCACTGGCGAGGACATTTGGAGGGTTTTCTTCACTTTTTGTCATAGTCAAAGTCTGAAACTCGGAATTTTTGTCGTTTATCGGCTTTTAGCGAGGACAATCACGTCCTCGCCAAAGCCTTCGTCGCCCGTGCTACTTTTCCTTGCAGTGCTAGTCTGTGTACTAGAAGGATTATTCCAAAATACAATACGTGGACATTAGGGCCTAATACAATACGAGTGAATTTAGGTCGATGTGTAAGACAATTCATATTTAAGTCCAAAACACGGTCACTTTCAATGCTACTATGTGGTTCCCTTTTTTTGCTATTAAGGAAACAATACAAATATACAATGCACATGCATTATTAAGCTTTTTTGACAACCTTGCATTGTACGATTAATTAAGGATACACTTGTGTTTCTTATATGCAAAGTATTGTGAAATTGAACGCATCAAAATCAAAATTCAAAGTATGAAAGAATATTAATGTATTGTTACTTGATCCATGTCGACAAAACTTACATGCATGTGAATTATGGGACGTTTATCATACATGAGTTGGTCTCGTTAGCAAAACTTTTTTTTCTTTTCTTTCAATGATGGCTCACTCTTGCAACGATAAAACGAATCTATCTAGTTAGTAGAGATATAACAACATCTATTAATTAACAAATTTGTTTAACGATCTCTCTATCCGAGTATAAATCGAACTTACAAACCTGTTTGCTTAAGTACATTATTAGCCTAGTAGTAACCATGTGCTTAGACCCCTTTTATATCATGCAAAATATTGCCAAACTAAAAAAGAAACACGACAAACAGCAGGCAAATGCCAAACTCCCAAACTATTTGCCTAAACACATTGCAGTTCTTATCTTCAAAGTTCAATTTTTTTCACACAAAAAAAAAATCATTTAAATAACATGTACATTGATCTATAACAACTTAACCTAAACTTAAATAAATATATATCTTACATATGAAAGCCTCATCAAGCAATTATTTGGCAACATAAATGATGAAACATCTTATGTCCAACTCCAAAACCATCAAATACAGAAACACAGTAATCATCTACCTTATAAGCCGATGACACCTGTTCTAGCCCAATTTCGTCACTTCAAACACATCCATTTCAGCCCCCAAATGTACCCTTCGTGGCCCCTATTTCATCCCCCGATTCCAAACCCGCTGAACCATGCTGGCCCCTACTCCAGGCGCGAGAAATCTAAAAAATTTAAAACGTTTTTCAAATATCGTTGTCCTAAATATGTACAAAAAAAGAGATCTATTTTAGGAAAGCTATAATCAAGACATCAGCCCAAATAGGCACAATACCATTGCTCCGGTGCCTCCTGGGAACGCAATAGAAGAACGGTAAAAAAAAACTCAAGGAATTAGCGATAATTACCTGTAACATTTGTTCACAACATTATTCTTCAACCTCTTCAGACGGTTATCCATTTACTGACGTGTATTGACCTATCATTAAATAAACGCATCGTACGTAAAAATGTTAAGAAAGTTAAAAACATAAAAATTAGATAGTTAGTTAGGTATGTACAGTTTGGAGAGGATAAGTGATAAGCTAAGCTGCAATCGTATACCTTTTGTTGATTAATTGCCTTTGTATATTCTGAGTAGCAAGAAATCGACAGCGCCTCGGCCATCATACAAAGGTAATTTAATACCGAGTCTCGACCTCCTAAGAAAAAAACGCATATAATCAAGTTTTTGTTAATGGTTTGCCCAACACCATTTTTTTTCTTACGGGGACAATAATCTGTTATTTTGTACAATTCAAAGTTTTCACAGTATACAAAATCCTATGGACAATAATGTGTTGACCTTTTTTTCAAAAGGAATGAAAAGCCTAAATCCTATGGACAATAACGTGTTGACTTTTTTTTCAAAAGGAATGAAAAGCCTAACATCCTTACCTTCTTGTGTTCTTTGTGTGTACTATTGTTTGTGCAAGTTCACCAAGTCGTTGTCGTAGGGTAGATAACGAAATTCCTGTTCTTTCTTCTTGGCACACGACCATGTATTCTTTAACTGCAAACCTGCATTACATAAACAAATCATTTTAGTCATTATGCCTTAACAGTAGGTCACGTACTAAACATCACAAAATTATAGAATGCACTATAAAAAGATAATCAATACAAATGGAAGTGTAAAGCGTCACCTGTTGGAAGCAATAACCTTAGCATAAGACTGGCCGTTTGATCGAATGAGATTTGTACGTAGTTTCATCGCCATCTGGTTTTCCCCTGCTTCGTGTGCTCTTCGTTGGTGTTGCCTATTAAGGCCATCGTTTCATCTGGTTATAAAAAAACAAATCGGTTGTAATATAAGTCATTAAAAGAGAAAAGATTGCATTTCTAAAGAAAACAAATTCGCACATACCACGAAAAACCGAAATATTCAACTTGTCAGTGACAATGGTGAATCAATAAACTTTTAGATTTAGACATAAAAGTGCGAAAATCTATTAAGGAATGTGCATTACCTGTTTTATGTTTGAACTTTGAAAACCACAGTCAGCTCTGTTCCTCATTTGCAATTTTTGACCACTCGCTTGATTCAGTTGATATCAGTACAAAATGTGAAGAAAAGTTCTGGCTGCACCAAGCCTAAAATCAATCACTTTCTCCAATCGTTATCGTATAGCCAAAAAGAAATGAAATCCCTAAATCAAGTTACTATATCCAAAATCCGGTTCCAACGTAATTACGATTGACTCGCCTTTACTGGGAGTAGATGCTATTTTGCCAACTCTGAGAGCTTGCTTACACGACTTCAAGACTCGAGCACGCATAATGAAATTCTGCAAATCAAAGGAGACAACCGTAAATGACTGTCTGACCAAACACACAAATTTCTGAACAAAACATTATCTTCCCTAACCTGTTAGCCACAACTCGTAATGTTTTTGTCAGCGGAAAATGCAGCAATTAGAATCTTTTCAACCTTTATCTTTGGACAAAGTGAAATTCCTGTGAAGAAGTAAGAAAACAAATCAAAATAAACACACATTATCACAATTACAATCATTTGTTGTCTACACTGGAGTCAGAAACAAAACAATGGTACCTGATGTGCCTCTTCCAAGGCAATGAAGCCGAACATGACATAATTCCTGGTTTCTTATACGCCGCTACAGCTGTATCAACACAGTTATTGCTCAAAGTTTCTTCCTTGTCTCTTTTACATGCTTTGAGCCCCCAATTGTCGAACAACGAACCGGATGCTATCTCTAAAAAACACACAATCAACAAACATAGCATTCTTCATCACATTATCCAAAACAAAGTATTTAATAAAAAGGAACCAAACCACTTATAAAAGCAAAGAAATTTATACCAGTTGTAGCCTCTTATAAGAATTTTTGACTGCAACAACGCACCTCTTCTTTAACCCCAAAACTTGATAAAATTCATTCCTTTCATTACCATCTACAACCATTTTTGAAACCCAATATTAAAAAAAAAACTATAAAATTCACTTCTTTGTGCCCACGGGTTCGACAATATATATAAGTTGCTAAATATTAAATAAAGAGGAATTTGCAACAACATAAAACCATAAAAGATTACCTTGTCAAATATAAGGAATTTGTATCTTGTACAGACAGTGTCATGAATTTCTTCACTTGTTCATGGCTCTTGCCAAAGGAAAAGCTAGAATTTAAAAATATATGAGCAAAGTGAAATTCATACGAATTAAAAAATGAAACAACCGAAGTAAAAAGTCAATCTGAATAACGGAAGAACCTTGATCCATGTACTTTTGGTATAATCGAAATATCCGAACTCATAATCAAATTCAAAGATGTAATTAGGGTTGATAAACTTAAACAATTAATTTTTCTACTTCTCCGATCCGTCTCTTTAGTATTGTTCAAGAAATTTGTGGATTTGAATTTGGGTTATTGTTATGCAAAATACAGCTCTATATCATAAACTCACATCATAGTCTAAGCAAGAACAAAAACCCATAAATCAAATTTTCTTACTTACGTGTTCTTGGAAGTGGGTTTGCAGACTCAGGACACGAAACGCCGACGCCGGCTACAACCACAATCAAGGATACAGGAGGTGACAAAAACACGGTAAACAAAAATAAATCGGCACAGATCTACATCTTTTGTTCTTGATTTGTGTAGTGGAAGGTGATGTTAGTACAGAAAAATCCGGAATGAAACAGGTTTTTTTGTCGTGGTCGTCACAGAGGATGGAGATGTTACGGCGGTTTGTTGTAGCTACTTTATCTTTGAGATATATCATGAGAGGCGGTGACAATATAATACGTATAAAACCCAAATAAGAGCAGTTTGGGTCTGCCTATTTGAAGACTAACGTTTGGGTTACAGCAGTGGGCTTATTACGGCCTGTTTACAGGCTCAACTTTTATTATTATTTTATTAAACTTTGGAAATCGGGCCACTGAGAAATGTATGGTAGATAGAATATCATTTAGATATTATTGATTCCTTTTTCAATAATGAGATCTATAATAATTTATTTATCAACAAGTTATTTAGATTACATATTCGAAAAGAGTCAAACAATTTTTCGACACTTCGCGGTCTCAAGCATTTTTCTAACGGGAATTTTTATCTCAAAACATATTTTATAGTTGTCTTTCAACGAAATTTGAACCTACAATCTCTCATAGTTGAGACTTGAGAATATTGAATTTCTCTCATGCATTTGAACTCTAAACTTGAATATTGGCCTTTGAACTAGTAAAGGGACATCACAATTATTGAGAAGCTTCTGTTACATACTAAAATAATTATCATCTTTAAATTATTATGCATACATAATTACACCAAACTGTTAGTTAATACTACTAGCACACTTGGCAATTTGGCATACCCTCAAATACAATATTCAATATTGCAACCCAAATGAAAGTCAACATTGCAAATTTCTTAAATCAGTATGTATATTTTGATCCGTCACTTTCCTTGCCTTTTTGGAGAAAAGGTGTTTAATGGAAGTCAACATTGCAACTTAAATGAAAGTCAACATTGCACACTTGGAACATACTTCATGTCAATGTTCAAGATGCCCGAGACGGTTAATAGGAGGATTGAAGCTTCCCGAGCCCAATTTTTTTGGGGAAGAGATGGTATAGACAAAAAGAAAATATCATGGGTTCAATGGAAGAAGGTGCTAAACTCTAAAGAAAAAGGCGGTCTTGGAATAGGAAGTCTAAAAGCATTGAACTTTGCTTTGATACAAAAATGGAGGTGGCGGTTTCATACGGATACAAAAGGGATTTGGAAGAACATAATCACAAGTATATACGGTCCTAACGGCGGGTTTGGAAACCAAGGTTCTATTTCGAGAGGAAATGGGTTGTGGAGTTCAATAGTCAAAGCTATTGATAAGATGCACGACCAACACATTGTAGAATACACAAATATGAGAAAATCAATTGGGAATGGTCTCAACACTAGATTTTGGATGGATTTATGGGTGGGTGACTTGATATTAAAGGAGAGATTTTCTAGGCTATATGCGCTGGAGTCTAACAAAAATTGTACGATACATGATAGATGGGGAAATGGTCAATGGTTATGGAGTTGGCTGAGAAACATTCCAAATGGGGGTTGTACATGTCAACAACTCCAAGACATGCAAGATGTGCTTCAATCCTTGGAGTTGAACAATCGCAAAGATGCATGGAAGTGGCAGTTGGCGAATGATGGGGTCTTCTCGGTGTCTTGCGCTAGGAAACATATAGATAATATCTTACTAAACTCGGGAGACATAGCTACAAGATGGAACAACCTCGTACCCATAAAGGTAAATATCCTAGTTCGGAGGATTAGACTTGATCGGTTACCTACTCGGATCAACTTAATAGAGAGAGGGATTGACGTGCCCTCTTTATTATGTCCTTCGTGTGGTAATCAAATAGAAGATGTATCCCATACTTTTGTGACATGTGAGGTTGCGTCTTGCATTTGGGATAGAGTGTTCAGATGGTTAGATATGTATCATCCTATGTTCAGTAACATCGAGGACATATTCTCTTGGGTTGACTCGCTAACCATTTGTTTCAATTGAAGGAAAGTGTTGGATGCTATTATCAACACGGTTTTGTGGGTGATTTGGAGGTATCGGAATAACAAGATCTTTGGGTTAGTGAAGTTGAACAGGAGTAACATGTTTGATGACAAAGTTTCTACTGTTTTTGATTGGTGTTCTAGTAGAAGTAAAGTCTTCTAAAAAAATTGGACGTTGTGGTTGGAAAACCCAATGTTACATACATTGTAATTGTTTCTCTAGCTCTTTGCTAGCTTTTTATAAAATTTTGCCGTTCAAAAAAAAAATAAAATAAAAAAAATAAAAAATAAAGGGTGTTCTTAAATTGAGTATTAGATGGTTGTGGGCTAGCACTACAATGAAAATGGTATAGTCTAGTAGCTTGGTATTTAATGTATAAACTTTTAAAAAGTCAATTGACATAGGCCAACTTAATGATAGTTAGGCTACACACAGTAATGGAAAAACAATCGATCAATCCACCAAACGATCTAGATCTTCTTATTGTGGCAATCAGTCCATCACTCGATCGATCTCCACTTTTGGGAGATGTGGGTCGTCCAAGCGATCTAGATCGCCAACTTAATGATAGTTAGGCTACACACAGTAATGGAAAAACAATCGATCAATCCACCAAACGATCTAGATCTTCTTATTGTGGCAATCAGTCCATCACTCGATCGATCTCCACTTTTGGGAGATGTGGGTCGTCCAAGCGATCTAGATCGCCCAAGTTGTTGTGTGTATTTGTGTGTAGTAAATTAAATATAAAAAGTATTTTTGTGGGGTATGTTTTTTTAGTGTAGGTCCCCTTACTGTGGCAACAAATCGCCTGTAGGTCGTCGGAGAGAGAAAGCTGACGTGATGGATAAAATGAGGATCAATCATCCCCCTTACTGTGTTTAGCCTTAACATTGTGCTTATGATCACATTGCAGTAGAATATTTTGTTTTTTGCTTTTTTAACGTAATACTTGTAACATAAGCTTGATATTAATTTTAGCATATGAAAAAAAAGGTTACCGGACTTTTATTTCATAGGCTCTAATATCGGTTTAACGGCTAACATGAATGAGGTAAATCGCGTAACATCATAACTGAAAAGAAATAAAAATATGATTTGTAATTTTGAACTCATGGCTTTTGTTTTACGATGTATGTCCTCCAGCAGTTATCATCACAAAAATCATTCTATTAAAGAGATATTCATCTGTGAGTAGCTCTATGGGTTGGCTGGGAATGGGATGAATAAAAACCATAAAGTTCTTAAAACATCTAAACAATCAAAATTACTAGTGAGATATGTCTAAAAATTGACATGAAAAATATATATGTTTTACTCAATGTTTAACAAAAGACTTAATAAAATAAGTTTCTCCTTATGTTTTCCATTAAATTTCTTACTTGTCTTGATATCCTTTGTTATACATTTTTTAATTTGTTGTTTTACGCATATATATGTGTGGGCGATTGATATTTATTTTACTTTGTCTAGAGGTGCACAAATTAACTGGTTTTTGAACCGAACCGGAAAAAAAAACCGAACCGGTTTTTCCAAAAACCGGTTTTCCCTGTAACCAAACTGGCGGTTTATAAACCGGTTTGCATGTTTAGATGTCAACCGATTTGAGAATAGCTTTAAACCGAACTGGTTTGGTCTCAAACCGGTTACCGGTTCAGGGTCCAAAACCGCTTTTTTCATGTCGAGGTTTCAAACCGAATCGGTTTGAGTCAAAACCGGTTTTTGACCGCTTAACTCAAACCAAAACCGGTTTGAAAACCGGTTCGGTTTTGAATATTAACCGATTTATGCATCTCTAACTCTGTCAATCCAAACAAAAATTCTAACTTTTAGTTTGAAATAGTTTATTTCGGTTAGCTAGGTCGCTCATATTTAAGACCAACACTTGTTTCTTTCGAGTAATCTAACAACTAAAATCTTATTCATTTACCTGTAAAAACATAATTAGCCAAAAACCAATATTCTTAAACAATCTATGTAATACCCCAACTGGTTTATCCTATTTGGACCACAAATATATGAGTCACAACCTTCCGTAAAAATATAACAGAAATAATATTATTAATTGCAGTAATTGTATGAGTCGTGTACAATATGGTTTGTGTACTTGAAGGATTATTCCAAAATACAATACGGGGACATTAGGGCCTAATATAATAATCGTATTAATGGATGAATTTAGGTCGATAAATAAGACAATTCATATTTAAGTCCCAAAGACGGTCACTTTCAACGCTACTATGTGGTTCCCTTTTTTTCCTATTAAGGAAACGATACAAATATAATGCATTATTAAGCTTTTTTGACAACCTTGCATTGTACGATAATTAATTAAAGGATACACTTGTGTTTCTTATATATATGCAAAGTATTGTGAAAGTGAATGCATCAAAATCAAAATTCAAATTGTATGAAAGAATATTAATGTATTGTTGCTTGATCCATGTCGACAAAACATACATGCATGAGAAGAATCCGGATCATTTAGATTTAAATAAATATATATCTTACATATGGAAGGCCTTATCTACAAAACAAATATACTAGCCCTACTAAAGGTTGGCACCCATCAGTTGTAGTATAAATTAGTCCCCCTTTCTTATTCTTTTTTCATAACCCATCAACCCTTTTATTCTCTATCTTTTCTATTATTTGTTAAACATAAATATGGCAGGAACCATAACTACCTCAACCGGAGCAACCACTTTTCGATATCTCAATGGTAGCAATTTGTGTCCCCAAAGCAACATTATATCTACTTCAAATTTCTGTACTCGGGGCCGAAATGGTCCGAAAGCCTCACTTCATGCGGTTCTTGATGACCCAACGGTTGAAACCATGAAGACGGAACAGAAAAGTTTGTATGATGTTTTAAATGTGAAGTGTAATGCTACGTCTTTTGAGATAAAGAGTGCGTACAGGTCTTTGGCCAAGCGGTATCATCCAGATGCTTGTCACACGGATAAAAATGATGGTTGTGATTTTATTGATATTCATAATGCTTATGTTACATTGTCTAATCCTACTACACGAGCTTTGTATGATCTAAAAATTAGTAATGGATTAGAACGACAATCGGGAAGATTGTATGCCACTATGGGACCAAGTTCCAGAATTTATAATGGACAACGATGGGAGACCGATCAGTGCTGGTAGATTATATTGATGCTTTGGATTTAAAGTCCAAGACATTAGAGTTCTGATTAGTATAACCACAAAATGAAACTTTGTTAATTCCTGCCTCATTTTCGTAATGTTATCTTTCACTCTTTATAATCAAGACACATTCATGTAAATTTAATATAAAAGGTGCAAGTTATAATAAATTATTGATACTGTAATTCTTAGTAACAGATTTAGTATGAAATTTTTAATTAATCCATATAAGTTAGAGGACCTAGAGTGTTTCTCTATGGTTTTCGTGTATGTAAATCCTCTCCACAGTGTTATAAGTTGGGTGAAGGTTGTTTATTAACAACTAACTTTAAGATTTTACGTAAAGACATGATTAGAAACCAACAAATAGCTAGGAAGAGTAAATGATTTCGAAAAATTATAAGAAGTTGTCAGTAGCTATTGGTAGTCTTGTTAAGACATTACATATTGTCTAGAGAGACAATGGGGGTTTCCCATTCTTCTTCAATACCCTCAGAACTAAAGTAACCTCCGTTATCTTAGACACTCTGAAGGATCAGATCCCTCATGAAGGATCGGATCCCTGATACCTCGTCAATATACAAACCAAACAAAATTTAAAGTACGAATTATCTTCCATTAAATATCAATTACAATACAGGAGGCATCACTTTGAGTAACTCAATATTTGTTATTATGTTATTGTTAAAATCTTCCAACTCCAATCCCACATTGATTAAGAAAGTATGTTGTTACTTGCTTATATAATATCATAGTGTATACGGATAATTTATTAAAGATTAGTATTATGTCTTTAAGTCAGCCATAGAGCACTTCTAAATAATATCAGTGTGTTATATCTGACTTGAAATTTTATACGATTCTTAAAATTTTATATTAAAGATAGGAAATAAAGCTTTGCGGGGCGCGGGCAAGGATCTTCACATGCTTGTTATGAATGTCGGATCTTCACATGCTTGTTATGAATGTCTATATTTCGTTGAAGGGATGACTTATCCATGCCTCTCTTAAAATGATTCTAATATCCTTTATATTAATTTTATTTTGTTTTATTTTAAACTACATAACTAAAATTAAGGAACATAAAACGTAAAGTCTGATAAGATAAAAAGTCTAAAAAACAGAAAATACTGAACTATAAAACGATAAAAACTATCTTTTGCTGGTAAAATGAGTAAATGTGGGTCAAAAGCGTACCAATAGTTTGTTATTCATTTTCTTTATTGTTAACTTTAAACAAACTCATTTTGACATTTTCGATACTTTTTTACCATCCATAAAAATACTATTATACTTTAGTTTTATTTATGATTTCTAGTACATGGCATATGTTCATTGTTAATAATTTTTCGACACTTCGCGGTCTCAAATATTTTTCTAACGACAATTTTTATCTCAACATATTTTATAGTTGTCTTTCAACGAAATTTGAACCTACAATCTCTGATTGTTGACAAGAATTTCTCTCATGCAATTGACCTCTAATCTTAAATATTGGCCTTTGAACTAGTAAAGGGACATCACTATTATTGAGAAGCTTCTGTTACTAAAATAATTGAACATTCCATTTGTTAATCACAACTAATGAGGTTGTGTTTAAATACACCTAAATTAAATATTTTGCATAAATGAAGTAATATATTCCATATATATATATATATATATATATATATATATATATATATATATATATATATATATATATATATATATATATATAATATATATATATATATATATATATATATATATATATATATATATTTTATTTTGAACACGGAATGTGATGTTAAATATGGAGTGTTTAGTGTTCATTTAATGCAAAAAAATTAATTAAGGTATGTTTAAACACAACCCCAAAGGTTGTGGTTAACAAAACCATTAAATTATTATGCATACATAATTAAACCAAACTGTTAGTTAATACTTAATACTACTAGCACACTTGGCAATTTGGCATACCCTCAAATACAATATTCAATATTGCAACCCAAATGAAAGTCAACATTGCAAATTAATTTCTTAAATCACTATGTTTATTTTGACCCGTCACTTTCCTTACCTTTTTTGAGAACAAGTGTTTAATTAAGTGTTCTTAAATTGAGTATTACTCCGTAGATGGTTGTGGGCTAGCACTACAATGAAAATAGTATATTACTACTAGTTAGGTATTTAATGTATACACTTTTAAAAAGTCAATCGACATAGGCCAACTTAATGATAATAGAAGATTATACAAGACTTTTACTCTGTGCTTATGATCACATTGCAGTATAATATTTTGTTTAAGTAATACTTGCATCATAAGCTTGATATTAATCATATATATACGGAAAAAAAGGTAATCGGCCTTTTATTTCATAAGCTCTTATATCAATTTCTTATATCAATTTCACGGCTAACATGAATGAGGTAAATTGCGTATCATAACAGAAAAGAAATGAAAATATGATTTTTGAACTCACGGCTTTTGTTTTACGGAGTATGTCCTCCATCAGTTATCATCACAAAAATCATTTTAATAATTAGATATTCATCTATGAGTGGCTCTATAGGTTGGCTAGGATGGATGAAACTATAAAGTTCTTAAAAGTTAAAACATCTAAACAATCAAAATTATTAATTAGATATGTCAAAAAATTAACATGAAAAATATGCATGTTTTACCAAGTGTTTCACACAATACTTACATTAAAAAACGTTTCTCCTTATGTTTCCGATAAATTTCTTACTTGTCTTAATATCCATTTGATACATTTTTTGATTTGTTGTTTTATGCATATTTGTGTGGGCGATTGATATTTATTTTACTCTGTGAATCCAAACAAAAACTTCTAACTTTTAGTTTGAAATAGTTTATTTCGGTTGGCTAGGTCGCTCATATTTAAGACCAACACTTGTTTTTTTCAAGTAGTAGAACAACTAAAATCTTATTCATTTACCTGTAAAAACATATAATTAGCCAAAAACCAATATTCTTAAACAATCTATGTAATACCCCTAGTGGTTTTTCCTATTTAGACCACAAATATGAGTCACAACACAGCAAAAATGAAATAATATTATTAGTTGTAGTAATTGTGTGAGTCATGTACAAACTACATTGCACCAATTGTCGTCACTGGCGAGGACATTTGGAGGGTTTTCTTCACTTTTTGTCATAGTCAAAGTCTGAAACTCGGATTTTTTGTCGTTTAGCGGCTTTTAGCGAGGACAATCACGTCCTCGCCAAAGCCTTTGTCGCCCGTGCTACTTTTCCTTGCAGTGCTAGTTTGTGTACTAGAAGGATTATTCCAAAATACAATACGAGGACATTAGGGCCTAATACAATACTCTTATTGACGAGTGAATTTAGGTCGATATGTAAGACAATTCATATTTAAGTCCCAAACACGGTCACTTTCAATGCTACTCTGTGGTTCCCTTTTTTTCCTATTAAGGAAACAATACAAATATACAATGCACATGCATTATTAAGCTTTTTTGACAACCTTGCATTGTACGATTAATTAAGGATACACTTGTGTTTCTTATATGCAGTATTGTGAAATTGAACGCATCAAAATCAAAATTCAAAGTATGAAAGAATATTAATGTATTGTTACTTGATCCATGTCGACAAAACTTACATGCATGTGAATTATGGGACGTTTATCATACGATGAGTTGGTCTCGTTAGCAAAACTTTTTTTTTCTATGATGGCTCACTCTTGCAAAGATAAAACGAATCTATCTAGCTAGTAGAGATATAACAACATCTATTAACAAATTTGTTTAACGATCTCTCTATTGGGGAATTACTATTTTTCGAACTTACAAATCTGTTTGCTTAAGTACATTATTAGCCTAGTACTCTAGTAGTAACCATGTGCTTAGACCCTTTTTATCATGCAAAAAATTGCCAAACTAAAAAAGAAACACATCAAACAGCAGGCAAAAGCCAGTTGGATTAATCGGATCTTTCATTCAATTCTCAAATCGTTAACTCTTTAGTATTAAGATCATCCCTATTGGTTCATTAATTTATTATTGATTTTTTGATCTAGTGGGTCGGTGATTTCATACTATTGTTTTTTAACGTTTTTGAGGATTCAATTGGATTGGCTTTTTGTTTGTTTCTGCATGTGCTTTCATTCTCATACGTATTTATATTGATCTTTTTTCAAGACACGTCCATAATTATGGGACCTGGCTAGGATCTTTTGCGCTTTTCTCTTTAAACCCTAACCTTGCGATTAGGGTTTTATTTTATTTAATTGGTTTCTGCATGTTTGCTGGTTATCAACGAGGGTTGTTGTGTTACTGATCGGTGGTTGCGGGTTGTGGAGAGATGGAAAAGGGGTTTTTGGGAAATAATGTGGATGACATACGTGATATGTCTAAGGTAACTATGCGACGTCCCCGACCAGGTCGTGGGAAGGATACTTCTATCCTACAAAAAGGTTTACCAAGTGATTCGGTTAGAGTCAATTCTTCTTCGGATAATTCTGATCCGATTAGTGTCTCTACGTCTTCAGATAATTCTGATCCGAAGGTTAAGGTTTCTCTTGCTCATAAAGATGTCATACATGCTACTGATGGTGGATCGGGATTGGCTGCTCCTTCTCAAGCCTTGAAGTCAGACGTGGCTAATGATTCTGTGTCGATTGGAAGTATGGCTAATGAATCTGGTCCTACTTGTGTTACAGGTATCGATTTTATTCAAGCTTTGTTTGGTGGTGTGTCGATTAGTAATCATGTGGATATTGAGGATTTCTTAAAGAAAATTGAAGAAGGCAAATATCCAATATGGGATGTGTTGGAAGATGAAGTTCATGACAAGGTAATGGATGCATTAAATGGCTTATGGAGTGCTTTTGAGGCTGACCGTAAATTGTCTCATGAGTCTCCTAGTCCCGAACCATTATGTGAAGGCGTTAACATCTCTATTCCCCGTAAGGTGATTGAAAAGGTTAATTCTCGTTTGGAACATACTTTATATGGCTATTTTATTGGAAAAAGGATGGCGTTTCCTGTTGTTGAATACTATGCTAGGACTAACTGGGCGAAACATGGTCTTAAAAAGATTATGATGAATTCCAAAGGTTTCTTTTTCTTTAAATTTGATACATTGGTTGGTTTAGAAGCTGTTTTGGAAGGGGGCCCTTGGATGATACGCAAATCCCCAATTATTCTTAAGAAATGGTCCATGGATACTTGTTTGCGAAAGGAAGAATTGACTAGCATTCCGGTATGGGTTAAATTACATGATGTTCCCCTTCAAGTCTTTGAAGAGGAGGGTATTAGATTGATTGCATCGTTCATTGGAAAGCTTGTTATGCTGGATTCATACACTAGCTCTATGTGTAAGGATTCGTGGGGTAGAAGTAGTTTTGCTAGATGTCTCATTGAGGTCAAATCGGATTCTGATCTTGTCGAGGCTGTGACTATTGGTTTCCCTTCCCTTACTGAGGAGGGTTTTAATAAAGAGACTATACGTGTTGAATATGAATGGAGGCCCCCCAGGTGTCATTTATGCAAAACATTTGGTCATACTCATGATCAATGTCCTAAACAGGTGATGAGGCCTCCTACACAGGTTCCTACCGTTTCTACTTCTCATGTTGTTACTCCTACTGTGGAATTGGATACTGATGGTTTTCAAAAAGTGGGTAAGAAAAAGAAGAAGGGCAAAGCTAAGGCTACTACTGGGAGTCAATCTGTTGGTACTTCGGTTAAACAGTTCAAATTTGTTCCTAAGGCAGCTACTAGTGAACCTAAGAAGGTAGCTACTGCTACGGGTAAGGCATCTACATCATCGTCTCAGTTGAAGTCTACTGGTAATGCTTCTAAGGAAGTTAATGTTTCTACATCCAATCCGTATTCTGCATTGGTGATGGATGATGAAGATGGTGAAGAGCAAGTGGAAAATATGTTTGATGAATCGGCCAATCTTTTTGACTCTAATCCAGGGGCAAGTTCATCTCGCACGTTTTCTGCTGGCTAGTTGATTTTTAGTCCTTTTCTAGTTGCATTTTTTGTTTCTAGTTGTGTAAGTGCTTTTGGCATGTCTTAAGCACTAGATTTAGGTGTTTATCTAGCTTTTTAGCTTGAGGTTAATATGGTACTTCAGCCATATTCCATTTGTACTTAAACGTTTTTTTGGTTAATCTATTTACCAGGGTGCAGGATTACTCCCCTTTACTCAAAAAAAAAAAGCCAGTTGGATTAACCAAACTCCTAAACTATTTGCCTAAACACATTGCAGTTCTTATCTTCAAAGTTCAAATTTTTTCATACCAAAACAAATTCATTTTAATAACAATACATTGATCTATAACACTTATAATTTAACGCTACGTCTTTTGAAATAAAAAGCGCGTACAGGTCTTTGGCCAAGCAGGATCATCCAGATGCTTGTCACATGGATAAAAATGATGGTTGTGATTTTATTGATATTCATAATGCTGTTGTTGGAATTTAAGAACATGTCAAACATAATTAAACGCATAAACATCAAGTATAGCGGAAGCATAATGATCAATAACATGTAAATAATTAACCAAACATGAAAGTATACATACCTCTTGCAATTCCAAGCTAGCAATCAAGTTGAACTCTAATTAGGGTTTATATGGATTATAAGAATCGCCCCTTACCGTTTTTGCAATTCAATCCAAGATACAAACAATAATGTGTTAGTATCACGTTCTTACTACTACCATGGTTGTTGCCAACGGGGATCCCCCATTCCGAAAGGTTACTGGGCCGACCGTTAGGGCGTTTTTTTTTTTTGAATCTGGGAAAAATGAATGAAAATAAAAGTGGGGGCCCGCCAAACCCTTAAAGAAGAATATACACAAAAAAAAAGTGAACCAATATAGAAACTATTTGAGACATTTTTGGGATTGGGAACAGTTGAAGCATTTTCTATACACACGTACTAATACCAAATTAATGTTATGCTAGTAAAAGAAAACACAAATTAAAACCAAACGATTTGTTTTGTTGAACAAAATTCGATCAACCCTTTGGAGAGGGTTTGTACGATCGGCCTGAGCAAGGGAAAAAAAAGAGAACTTTTTCGGTATTGTGTATGCACAAGAGATACAAAACAATGAACCAAGTCCCTTTATTTATAGTTGTAGAAACTTGGAAGACAAGTTGGTTAAGGATTAGGTAACCCTAATCCTAAACCGATCATTCATAACCCAAGAAGGGATCTGGAACCTTCTTGACCTTTAATTCCAACTATAAACTTTCCTTTTTCCACTTAACGGTCGTTAGTCAATTGTCGTTAATTACTTAATGTCTGTTAGTCGTTAGTCAATTATCGTTAATTACTTAATGTCCGTTAGTCATTATTTGTGTTTTAATAATTAAATATATAACGTTTTATATATTAATTATTTACTCATTAATTCTTCATACGTAAAGTGTGAATTCTGTGGTCTCGATTTCGATCATAACATACAATTATTATTTTATGTCCATAAACTAACAGCTCCCACTTGGACATATCTTAATAGTGTAATCACATCGGTTAGCGTCTAGCAACACGCCGATGCCTCTAGTACAACTCGAGTAAGGTCTTCTGGAAAAACCTTTTGATGAATCATCATCATTATTATCCTTTTGTCACTAATACCATGTTAAATAAAGATATGGATCTAAGTTATTCTTTATTCAACAATCGTGTTTCTCGTTGTTTGTGATTGAGCATGATTACCAAATCTTCTGAATGAATTCCAGAAAATCTTGGGCATGGCCACGCAAACATCTTGTCAACCCTACGAGGGGCCCAACAGTATTAAACTCCAAAACGAATTTGAAGGAACAAATTCTTTATTGACTACAAGCAAAACTCACGAATTTTGTAACATATCAGAAAACAATCCTTATAACTACCACTTACGTATAATGTTAGATTGCTTCACAGAAATGCACTACATCCATGACAGTTCTTTGGTATCTCAAGTCTGAGGATAACTATTCATGATTACTTAATGACAAGATCCATAAAGTACAATCATGTAGTTTGGGATAAGTTCTATATTCAATTCATTGAATATCATGTGAAATTGGCATGTCTACGCATCAATATACTTTCAAGTATATTATACCAAAACTCACATTTGTCTTAGTTTAATGATATTCCCATATCATTAATTGACAACCGACGATTTAGAATAACTAAATTATTCACGGATTAAACAAGCAAATATAGGACACAATATATTAAAAATGAAAATAAGCATAACAAATACTTTATTTCATTAATAGATAATAATCGTTTACAATATCCTTTATCCAAATACTAAATAGATCAATGCATGAAAATTCTAGTTGATGAATTATGCCTCAAGCCATGATCAATCATACTTGTTGACAAAACATAAATCAACTAACTTTGATCTATCGTAATTTTGAGAATACTTATTTTTAAGAATTCAACTAGTGAAGTTCTTGTATGTGTGCATTCAAATAATTGCCACAAATATTTCATAAAGTGTGTGACAACCTCAACCACCAATTTATGATAATCAAACTTTCAAACATTTTTAAAGTTTAAAGTATTATAATTCTTTAATGCATAATGCAACTATGCTCTTAGTGAGCACAACTAGTTTACATAGCCAAGGATGAAATCCTACCATGGCTAGTATTGAGTATCATCTCAATTAAACCAGCATCATTGTATACAAACAACACTATGCTCATTAAAACTCCGTAAACTTTAATATCTATTGTGTAATGTTTGATGCCTTCCATACTTTCAAGTTTGTAGGCGATGAAAATTTGCACAACAATTGACATATTGTTCATCCATACAATCTATGAGCAACTCCAGGCTAAGGATGTAATTCTATATCCAAACATATTCTATTAGAATATTCATTACACTAGTTATCTAATAACTTTTAAATAGATATCAATGTTTTCAAATTATCTTGTAATCAAGCATGATACAATAACATGATATACATGAAAATCTTCGAGTCAGACTTAGATTTTGTTCATGTTCTATCTTTTCAAAAAATACATATCCATTTAGACTATCTAAATGATATGTCATGTTCTATTAGATTTATTTTAATTACCGCACATGTTAATAAACATTTATTCCAAGGTTACATGTTTTATTTTCTAGATCTTTCAAGTGGAGTTTCATTCCAAACTAAGACTTAACATTTTACTTATATGGAATGTTACTTCCTATATGTTATACAACATATATGATTTAGAAAATTAAACATAATACTCCCACTAGCTTTCAGGAATACTTAGGAGTTATCTTATTTTAATTATAAATCAAAACATGGATTTAATAATTAAGCATAAGCTTTATCTCCTAGATGCATGCAATTATCCATTCATGAATTATTGCATTTTTTACACTTTCAAAGATTATTTTGAATTCATAAACTCCTTTTGATTACTTACCGTCCTCGCACAAGTAATCATTCAAGAAAGAGTTTTGATATTCCATTGTCACATGTCATATTAATGAAAATAAGTATGACAATCATAAACTTTATTTATTTAATGTGTTTAGGATAGAATATTCAATCACAGTTAATTGCTTAAACGTGATTAATAATCTTGTCATAAGACATGCATTAAATATGCGTACAATATTGACCATATGATTCTTCCATAAAGAATTAACCACTAGGGTTTTCCTTCTCTTTGAAGAAACTCATCTCCCTTATCTAGTCTAACTATAGAGTTAAAGATAAACCAAGTTTCCAAAAATTGATTATCTTTATGGACAGCATCTTATCATTTATAGTATAAGTAATTTACCCAATTCAATATTTGGTAATTCATCATAATGATTATTAGGTTTACCATAATCATGTAACTCATATTCTTCAGCATATCAATCAAATATTTGAGATATCCTTGCAGATCTATGAATGAGAATTCCATCATTTTGAGATTTAACATTTTCATGTCTAGCCTCATTATGATATTTACTAGTGTATTTTAAAAGATTTTGTATTTTGTAATTTTATCTTTACAATATATAAAAAACTCCCACTTGACTTTTGTAATTTATAGACTATATATAAATACTCAACAAATAGAGCAACAATACAATGTTCTCTTTTGAGACATTACAAAACATAATGATAATTCCTGACATTAGTTTGTTAATAACCTTCTTCAACAGAAGTTTAACAAATTCAGAATTTCATTTTAAGACTTAATGTGATTCATCACATTCCATAATATAATGATGTCTTATTAATCTTCTAGGTTGGAGTCTTATTAAGTATGTCCAATGCATACTCAATATTCTAACCTTGATAACTTTTGGAAGAAAATAAGATATAGTTATCTTGAATCAAATGCTACAAGAGTTTGATTCTCTTAACTTAACATACCATAAACATGTGGTATTTTATTAGAATTAATATTGAAAGACAATGTAACAATATGTAAGATAAACATATATCTTTCGGATTATCTATTTACCAACTAAGTCATCTTAATGGTATAATAGAATTTACAAGCAAATTGCATGTTTTACAACCCAAGTACTTTTTGACCAAGTCACTTGATATCCATGTCTCATCAAGATGACATAAACGGCTATAATCCCACTATACGTTATAAATCATTGATCAACTAAATAACTTCTTGTGTATGTCTTAATTAAAAACATACAAGTTAACGTCTTACTTTATTATAAATCTTGTAACATTTAAAAGACTTTATGTTTGTGACTTTACAATAAAACATAAACATATTTAACTAAAGTATTCATTAACACCACCAATTTGGTTTCAATAGTAATTTCAAGTCAATTTTATTACTTCATTTATTTATGTCATTCCAAGAATACATAACTATTCAAATTGAAGTAGTATTAGATTACTTCATTTATTCATGTCATTCCAAGAATACATAAATAATTTATTCATGTCATTCCATGAATACATAAATATTAGAATTGAAGTAGTCTATATTATTATCTTGACACATGTTCTAAATAGTTGTCTAATTTAGAAATAGTAAATTATCCATTTACGGTCTCACATAATCATGGAAATTTACCTTGTTGTTGCAATCTAGCTAAACTCTCACATAACATAAATTGCAACACCAAGTGTTTCTTGTATTAGATGTGTTAGAACGTTAGTCTCTTACCTTGCAGTCAAGAGAATCCTTTAAATCATATTCATATGTGTTGTACCTTGCACACAATAAAGATTTCTCCCACTTGTGCATGGAACAACATCATGTAGCAGATAAACAACACGACACACGTTTGTTTATGTGATCAATATGATTGTATCGTAGATATTATCATAATTAGTAGATATAGAACTACTTAATTAACAAGGAAACGCACATGACTATCCTAGAAAATATGAGTGTCTATATTTGGAAAGTAATTATCTTGAGACATTCTAGAGATAATGTAGATTACTACCAAGATGACAAAGCTTGTAGCTCCCATGAATTAGATATCATTACAATAATTACTTATTCAATAATAAGAACACAATGCTCCAACTGGATTTGACAACATTAAAAGTATTTCATTAACCAGTGAAAGAAAATAGTGTGCTATTTACTTTCCTTCATCTTTGAGAAAACCCATTCGTAACAATTACTTAGGTACTAAAAGAGTGTATTCTACTATGTAGATGATGGACTATCCATCAATGCAATTAACTTGAAAAATTGGGCATACAATTTCTTCCTTAATAGGTCTACCATTCCAACAATTGTATGTAGTACCTTTAAATGGTCAAAACAAAACAACTAAATAAAATATACTAGTTTGTCTTTTACCATTTTGCAGTAATTAGTGTAGCTTCTAATTTAATAACACATAAAAAGTTACACATGTTTTCCGGTTAACCAATTGTCATATTTGTTATATGAGAATTCAATTACCGAAAGAGGGTAATGAAATCTCTATGGAAAATGTACAATTCTCTTAACTATTAAAGTTTGTTATGAGTTATGTATTTAGAATTTAGACAATTCTAATTTTCCTATCATACCTTTATCATTCATGAAAAGGAATAGGATTAAGTCTCACGCTTCTCTTATGGAAAGGAGACTATGTTTATTCTTTTAGTAAAGTTGACTCTAGCCAAAAACTCATATGGGTGTAGATCAATTTACCAATAAAAGAATAACTTACGTTTACGGTTTAACGTTGCATTAATACATTTAAAAGAATTAACAAAATTCAATTTCAGTATTTTCGATAATTAGATCTTTAAGAAAATAAAATACCCGTTGGTAAATATTCATATAAACCATAGTATTTCCTTAAAGCTAGGATCCTAATTGACATAGTTCCATTACATCAGTTGATCTGCTAGTAATGAAAGTATTCAACAAGATAATTGTCGAACAATAATTGACAAACAATTTTCAATTCCTAGATCATTATGGGATTTACAATTGCCAAACCTAATTGCAATGTAAGCTTGTTTCATCCCCATCTTATGCCTTGAGTTCTAGGTCTCACTAATAACTCAATTAAGTCGTCTAATTTAGAAACTGTAAATTCTCATGTACGTCTCACGTAGTCATGAAATTTACCTTGTCATCACAATCTAGCTAAGGTCTCACTTAGGCTAAATGGTGACTTCAAGTGTTTCTTATAATTAGATGGCATAAACTTAAATTAAAGGGTACTAGTTTTGATGTATGTAACCAAAAAATTATGCATGAAGAAGCATGCATACAACTTTATACCATAGGTTTCAATAAAATATTTTTATTAACCAGTTCACTAAGATTAAATTAATAAAGTTTTGATTGAGGTATTGGGTTCACCAATCAAAGAATTTACCTTTAATTATCGTTTATTTTATCTTACTTTTGCATAAGTCCAAAGACTTAGTGTTTCGAATAATTACGACAAAGTGGCGCATAGAATTAAAGCTAATTCACCATTAAGATGATTTTGTACAAATAAATAGTTGTACTAGGTAGCTCCAATTTGACGAACAAAGGAGCGGAGAAACAAAGGTTAGCCAAAAGCTATTAAAAACTCGTTTCTTTAAGGTCACAATTTAATGTGTACCCTCCTTAAACCCCTCTTATAGTTTGTCATGATTGGGTGAGCCGTTCTTACTATTGGTACAAAACTTATCACTCAATTAAACTATTGAAAATTTAACTCTTCAAAATCAAATCATATTGTACCATTATTTAATCCAGATTATTTTTCTATTCAAAATTACCCTTTGTTTATAAACATGTCAAACAAAATAAACAAACAAGTAATAACAAAAAATAAAAAACTAAATAATTCACACATAACATAACAATTAATATGTGAAACATGTAGCCACATCCAAACTAATTTGATAAAACCTATTAATAATCAATTCTAGGTTAAATAATACATATATTAACTATCGTTCTCACTTACAAAGGCAAGTGAACCACATGCATTGACGAATCAATTGTGTAAACCATAGCTAAAAATATGCCATATAGCACATATTTGATTAATTAATTTAATTGGAGTCTTCCCCAATTCGAGATTTATCAATTAAATACAAGTGTTAAACTTAACAATTAATCCAAAACTCAAGGAATTCGAGATTTATATTCTTCTACCATTATAAACTGGCTCTGATACCACTTGTTGATCCCTAACACAGATCAATTCCTTGAGCTTGTAAGGTTAAGTTACCTTGGATAAATCCAAAACAACTTTTTTGAAACTCTGTGAATGTCAAAGAGTATGCGGAATCTACTCTTCAACACTTACCCTTAGGCAAATCTACTAGAACCCAAACCTTTTGAAGCTTATACTGTAAAAGCTCCTCATGCATTGCTTTGACCCAGGATGGTCACTTAAAGCTTTGGCAATTTTCTTGGGTTCCTCATGAGATAGGAAACAAGCAAATAAACAAGTATGAAGGTCTTCATGAGTTTTCCCTTCATAAACAACACTTATAAAACCTTGTTCATTTGTATCCTTTGTCATTATCATTCTTCTTGTCTTTACACCAGACTGTACATCACCAATCACAAGATCAAGTGAATGATCTTTGTGAATTCTTGTATTGGTGCTAGATAAGAGTTAGGCATGTTGTTCAGATCCACTTCATCATCAAAGAAATCAGCAACAGTAGTAACTGTTAGGCTAGCAGTATTATCATTTGGCCCAGCAGTACTAACATCATTAGTACTGTTTTCAGGATTCTCTTGATCATCGACTCCACTTTCTTTATTTCCATCTTTAGAACCCTTCTTTTCAGCATCATTAGAAGCTTGTGGTTCATCATTGCCAACATCCTTTGAAGATAAATCAAACAGTGAACCATCTTTCCACAGTGCCATTATAAGTTAGTCTTGGCTAGATCCTGTCTCCATGCTAGATTGACCTGTATCAAAACTATCTTTGGTACGTGCAAAATCATTAGAGTTTGTACCTACAACAACTGGCACATAATTCATTGATTCTGTTAGCACATCAATATCAAATAGCCACTTAGGACCTTCTCCTGCAACACTAGGCTTATTCTCTAAGAATTCCACATGCAAGTTTTCTTCTACCTTCCTGGTTCTAATGTTGTATATCTTAAAGGCCTTACTATTCATAGAGTAATCAACAAATAATCCATTATCAGACTTTTCATCAAACTTGCCCAAATGATCTAAGGTATTCAGAATTGTAACATGACATCCAAATGGTCTCATGAAGCTTAGAGCAGGTGTTCAACCTCTAAAGAGTTCATAAGGTGTCTTGTTGTGAGGTTTGACTACTAATATCCTGTTCTGAACATAGCAAGCAATATTAACTGCTTCAGCCCAAAATGTAGTAGGTAACTTAGAATCTGCTAACATAGTTCTAGCTGCCTCAATTAGTGTCCTATTCCTCCTTTCAGCAACACCATTCTGCTGAGGAGTTCTAGCTACACTAAATTCCCTCTTAATACCTTTTAGATTACAAAACTAATTTATAACTCTATTCTTGAATTCTATTCCATTATCACATCTGATTACCTTTACTTTCTTATCAACTAGTTTTTCTATCTCAGTAATAAAACTCTTAAGAATGCAAGTTGTCTCATCTTTAGTTGCTAAAAAGAAAACCCAAGTGAACCTTCTATAATCATCAGTGACAACAAGACAATATTTCTTATTCATCAGGATACTCACAAAAGTTGGACCAAATAAGTCCATATGTAACATGAATAAAGGCTGAGTAATAGAGTTTTGAATCTTGGACTTACAAGTGGCTTTGTGTTGCTTTCCTTTAAGACAAGCCACACAAGTTTGGTCATTTTCAAAACGTTTTTGAGGTAAACCACTTACAAGGTTATCCTTAACAATTTTATTAATGGTTTTAAAATTTACATGACCAAGCCTCCTATGCCATAGCATTGATTCATCCAATGTGGCTTTTGCAACAAGACAAGTTAAACTCTCTTTAGTAACAATATTCTTCATATCAACACTGTACATATTGTTCTTTCTAGGAACTTTAAGTAACACCTGACTTTCATCAGCTAACTTATAGACAGGAGACAGAACAAAACATTCAGTTTCAGTAAAAAGATCACTGTTCTTTTTGTCACACACCGGTGAGACACTAAACATGTTTAACTTTAACTCTTGAACAAAGTACACATCTTCAAAATCAAGCTTACCAGTCCTGATAGTACCTTTACCAATAATCCTTCCTCCTCTGGCTCCTCCCTCAAAGGCAACATATCCACCATCAAATTGAATGAAGTCTGTGAGATAGGACATGTTCCCAGTCATGTGCCTTGAGCATCCACTGTCAAAATAGCCTGGATTTTCTTTTTCTTGTTGTGGATGATTCTGCACATAAAAATAAGGAAATTAGTTTCCTTTTGTGACAAATGGTAAATTTGCCCTAATAATTAATTTATAACTGTTCATTTAGTATGACTAAATCACCAGATTAGGCACTTATATGATTAAAATGAAAAACAGACCCGCACACTGTGACCAAAACCCCAAATGAGTGGTATCACACTCACTCCAAAATAAACCCACAAGACTAGTAGTTGTATTCGGAGGTTTGGATAAGGATGAACATGTGAGGCAAAAGCGCCCTTAGACACTATAATTAACTCCCACCCGAGCTAGTTCCTGACCTTGTTAAGACGTAAAAATGATGCCTAGACTAAACTAGGATCCATAGAGATTTGAGTCGAGTAGCACTCAACCAAAAACTCCTACCATGACATGGCTACCCCAAGTCCTTGTGATGTCGATATTGTGGCCAAAGGATTCCCAAAAAGACACCAAGTCTGTGAAGACTTGAAGTGTTAAAGATGTGTGTTGTGTTGTTTGTATACCAAGCCAAACCCAAGAAATAGCCCACTTAGGACTAGATCCCAAGCCCAAACTAGGACCTCAATTGATTTAGTCTGTTGGTATAATAACACTCCAGCCCACCAGGCCCATTGTGACCTTGGATCGACCCGACCCAATAGCTACCCATTTCCCCCCTCCTCCTCCTCAAACTCAGTGGGCCGCAGCCCAACAAGTATTAAATATGCAAAAATTCGGATAACATTTATAGAATTACTTGTCGCGACATTAAAATTTACGTAAGCCGTTCACAAAAACTTTTCGTAGTAACTAATATATATACGTATAAGACTTGAATAGCCGAATACACAATTGAATTTCATCTTGGACTAGCATAAATGTACAAACAAACTTGAATAGCCATAATATAAAACACGACGACAATAATTGAATCATTAAATTTTGCTAGCACTATATAGGCGATTTCATGATTTCACAATGGATAGAGCATACTATCGACATACGAAATACAAATCATATACAAACTCGTGTGTAGTAAAAATGTGAAACACAAGTGAACTAAACGATAAACCAATTTTACGTTAAGTCTCGACTATAACTCACGTTGAAGGATATATATAAATTGACATTTACATTATTATATTAAAACTAAGTAAAAATAAACGTCACTAATAAAGAAACTATGAATAGTATATCAAACCTGAACCGTACTTAGACAAATTTGACGGCATATTTAGTTCTAAGCTAATAATGTGTAAAAAGGAGTCATAATAGATTATTAATAACCAAGCAAACTTCGCTAAAATTCTAATTAACCAAGTTTGCTAAAACTCACGTTATATTAAATCTTCTCAAATCATGTAACTAGTAGGAAGTAAACGTCACGTACGTTAGGCCTTACTTCTAAAATCAACATAATCGGACATGACGAACAAATTACACAACTACAATATATATCACATCTCGATTTAATCTATTCGTACTTTAAGTTATTCAATAACCCCAATTCCTCATTACCGTACCTTGGGTCATTTGTAGAGTTACACCTTACCAACTCTTAGGAAAGTCCTCAGTAACCACATTTGCCGCCACACAAGGGACAACAACATAAATACTCTAAAAACATTGAAATTAAATTATGAAAAGACTTGAATGTAATACTTGAAACTAAGACATGGTTATTTAATCTAGGTTGCGTGTTGGTGCCGTGCACTCCTTAATTTCACAGCATTCACTGTTCAGACCATTAAAGGTGAGTTTATAGCCCCTTTTTACTTATACTTGTTTTATCTGAATGGGGTGAGAAACATGCAAAACCAATTTTATGGACCATTAATACTGTTTTTACCAAAGTTATTGCGCAGTTAGCCTAAGACTCTAGAACCCATTACTATGCCCGCCTTCATGCACTGTTAATTCCGGTTAGGAAGCGCGATTAATATGAATAGATCTATTGGGGTGACTCCCCCGTTCGGTTGGCCAGAAGGGTCAACGCGAGCGTATATTAAGTTGGATTACGAGTGAATTGGGTTAAGCACTCGCTAAGAGCCCCATTGTTATTATTGATGTGCTAGGTTATAGCACACTGAACGGTCGAGCTTCGGTTGCATGAACTTAGTGCTAGCGCAAATATAATATAAATGTGACATTTCAATGTTCACAAACTAAACTATTGGTCCAAATTTGTTATAACTTAAACCTATGAACTCACCAGCTTTTTGCTGACTTTTAGCATGTTTTTCTCAAGTATCTAGAATTATGCAAGTGTGGCAAGACTTGGCAAGGCGGTGGAATTATACTATTGGCCAAAGTGTTTTAACAAATGTTGAAGACTTTTTTTTTAGGGACCATTAAACTTTAAACAAACTTGAAACATAAAGTTTGTTATAATTGGATAAATCAAATTTAATATATTTTTATAAAGTGTGTAATTGGTTCTTCGTTACCTTGTTTTATGATTTCTATTTTAGTAGCACCCCATGATCTTAATGCTTCAGCAAAGTCAGATTTTGGGGCTATTACAGATTGGCATCTGAGCCTAGGTTATAGAGAACTAGGTACATATAAACCCTAAACTATAACCACTTTTTCAAAAATAAGTCCCTATGACCGCCACTTGCCTTGCTTGCCATTTTGCTTGATATTTATTTGATTTGACTGTATGTTATGATTTGTGACTTATGTACATGATTAAGGGTACTATAAGTATTATATGTATATATCTATATACACTTGACCCACACTAGTTATTATGAGTATCTCCCATATACTATACCGTTTGTCACAGACTATGTCTTCCCGTAACACCTCCCAGACTTCACCAGACTCAAATGATTCCAGCATGCAGATGCTCCGAGATCATCATACATCAAACCCTAACACTATTGAACCTACACCACCACCACCCACCTCATCACCACACGCACCTACCCACTCACCTCCACGTCAGAGGCTCAAAAGGAGCAACGACTCTTGTTCAGCAGAGGATGTTGGGCAGACATTAGCCGAGAGTACTCCTGCCGAGGGTACAAAGATTGATGTTAATTTGGATTTGGGGATAGAGCAGAGAGCAGTTATGCCCCGAATCAGCATAGTGCTGGAGAATGTGCTTTTGAGACTGGAGAGAGCTCAAGGGAAGCTCAGGATGAGACAGAGGATAGCACAGAGATATCACATTTCTCACGTCCAGCAGCATCGTCAGCAGCTACAGAGACCGATACTATGCCACAGATTCAGACCCAGCTAGACTTACAGACTGACATACTAGGTCTCTACTCCGATCTGTTTGACGAATTACATCCAACTCATTTCGAGCAATATGATGATGACTTCAGCCGACTCTATGCTAGGACACACTCCAACGGTAGGAACATCCTTGACTTAAGTGACAGATTAGGTAGACTTGAGCAGACACATGTTGTAGCTCAAGAGGCAACCCAGATGATGCACGAGAGAATGCTGATCCTCGAGGCTCAGGTTGCAGCATTGTTAAGAGCTGATCAGGCACACCATAGTGAAAACTTAGCATTAAGGACTCGCCTTGTTGAAGTCGAGGCACAGCTTAGGGAGCACGCTTTTAGGTTTCGACACCTAGATAGGACCATGAGCCAGCCTTAGTTATGACCAGTAGTGATTCACTTAACTGAGTAGTCCTCATTCAATGTAGGATTTTATTAGAGAGCTTGTAATTTTCAAACCTTGTAATCGACTCTTAATCTATAAGAAGCTCATTTTGTTATATATTTCCATTATTAATTTAATCATTTCCTTTCATAACCTACCGTGACGTTACCCCTTTATATGATAACTTTACCTTATCTTCCTAAAAACCTCACAATATTCCTTAGACAAATGACATCTCTATTAAATTATAGACTATAACCTGTAAATCGTTTTGCCCATTTCCTTTAGCTACAAGATCCCCAAAACCCCAAAACTTACATAACTACCACTTCACAAAAATCCTCAAAAATATGACCTTACTTGAAATTACCAATCAATTTAGCTACCAAATTACCCCACCTCTTACTCACAAATCAAACGACAAACTTTCTTACTGTTCCCCAAATAATAAACCATATTTTAGACGCCCCATAAAATTCCTCGAAAATATACTTTCCATGACCACCCTCACCAACAAATACATCCCCGTAAACTAAAATCAACACCCCTTTCACCATGTATAAATCCTAGTTCAAGTGATACACAAGAAACAATGACCCCAAATTCTTGCCGAAAGGATTACATATAACGGAAATATGAGAATTAGACAACCGTACTAGTAACAACAAGAACCAATTCAACCTAGACATCATAGGAGTTTGCCTTCCCCCCCCCCTCACCCCATTACGACCTAGTTCAATATGAAACCCACAACTCCCGACCGCCACTGATTAACATCTCATACTACCTCTTTCCAACCCTGACCTCTTTCAGCATCAATCTGACCAAACCTTAAAATTAGTAGTTACTAGGCATATTGTAACCCCGTAGGCGACTAGAACACATATTAACTCTATAGCGAGAGTGTCAAAGGACCGCAACGATTATATTCAGACTAAACACACCGCACTCTAGAACGAACGGACTGGTCGATTGCTAGTAGCAATCAACATGGTTCTACCAAGATAAAACTCTATGCGTCAAGTAATCCATATCCCGCTAAGCCGACTGATTGACTACTAGAGGTATTCAACATCGTCCTTTCAAGACTGAAATCTAGAACTACGAGACATTACCCACAAAACCCGAAAATTTTGGCAGTATCCCCGGTATACACTAGATGTCATAATGCTCCAACATAAACTTCCACGGGAGGAAAACATGTCCATAAGACCCATAAGATTCTAGCCACCAATAGAGGACCCCTCAGCCAGAACGAACGATAAGTAGACCATAAAACCCTTGAGAACCCATAGACTTACTAACATTGACTGATGAAACCCTAAAGCATCACGAAATGACCCGAACCCGTATCGTAAGATTAAATTGTCTAGCCTTTCACTAAACCCTTCGGATTACAAACTGACCTAGGACAAGGAATTTTATCAACACATTATTGATCACCAAAACAAACCTCAGGAAACTAATCAGACGCCATCACCCAGACAATAGATATTGGCATGACATGCTTTAATGAAGTTCACCGAAATACGACGTATTATCTCTAGCCCTTAAAACAAATGACACTCTAGAAGTCCAGACTGTAAGACTACGACATTACGGTAAGACTCGAAACCTAAGGAAAACCAATTAGGAGCCTTAAGAGATTTAAGGATTTCTCATACACAATTCTCGCTAGAAAATATATCTCAGCATGACGTCAGACCGATATATGTATTTCAAACCATTGACCAAACAATATAGGACGGGATATCTCTCGAACAAGACTTGAAGTAGAACGTATATTTAAGACTGTAAGTTTCATTTGTTACTAGATTTCAAGCTTTACCTAGCTAGGCAACCAAAGTATACCCTAGGATGTTAGTAGGGATACAGACCCCATTTATACCTTCTCCGATAGTTTTCCCAAAATGTGCTTTATCAGTTGTAAAACACATATGAACTCCCTCCTCCGTTTAAGATCTCAGTCATCCTCATCTTTTATGGTATAGATGACTCCTATAGGAAGGATAGCCAAGGCCACTCATGGTCAACCTATTGCTGCCACTATTTCAGCCGAGAACGGAGCAAATCTGCTTATCATGAATCCAGCAATGCTATACATATTAGTTAATTATTGTGTGACAGCAGCACTAGTTGCAACAGAGGTCAATTACACGACTACAGAGATAGGAAACTCAAAGCTTAAGGACAACAGCATCCGCCTTTGCACTTAACAGGAATTCCGAAAGGCTATGACTGGAAGTCTTAAGGCAACTGAGAGAACTATTGTTGTGATTAGATGGATTGAAAAGCTGGAGGCTGTGATTCGAGCACGTAGTTGTGCGGAGAAGGATAAGTTTAAGTATGCATCACTCACCTTCATGGATGCTGCACATACCTGGTGGAACAGCTATTTGAAGTCCACAAGCATGGGTGCCGCATATGCAATGCCTTAGGAAAGTTTTAAGGAAATGGTGCGTAGAAAGTATTGCTCCTGCAACGAAATCAAAAGATGGAGGAAAAATCTTGGAATCCCGAGGTACGAGGTGCCAACGCTACAGCATACCGCCAAAGAATGACACCAGTAAGCCCTGAGATGGTTCGAACAGACGCTCGATTTCAGGAGAGATACCTAGGAGAATTACCCCCTTACGTTAGAAGAAATGACATTACCTCCAGAACCTCTAATCCCCAGGAACCCATGGATGCGGCCAATGGGCCAAAGGATCCAGTAGTCAGGATTAGCACCGAGAAGGTGGCTGACAACAAGAGGAAGTGGAAGGATCACTTCAAAAATCACGGTAGTACTGGTCCAAACAAATGGCAAGAAGTGACCAAAGCCCATGCTACAGACACCAGCACAAAGATAGGGTACGCTGGAGCGTTACCCAAGTGCAACATGTGCCCATTTCATCACCGTGGACCTTGCCCCGCTCAGTGTGGGAACTGCCAAAAGATCGGACACAAAGCTAAGGATTGCAAGGCTCCCACCCTCGTGATGGACCCGAATGTCACAATAACCTGCTATGAGTGTGGAGTGATAGGGCACTTCAGAAGTGAATGCCCGGAGCTGATGAACCAGAATAAAGGAAGAACTCGTGAAAACGCATACGCGATAGAAGGGAGAGAAGCTCACCAGAACCTCAACAACGACACCGGCGATAACAATGCTTAAGGAAAGAGTTCCCTACTTCGCAAAAAAAGACCTACACCTAGATTCTCTTAGATCGAATTCCCCCGAATATTTGTACCTTCTTAAAGGATATATCAGTACTTTGTATGAATTTCTCCTTGACGAATTCTTAGCTTTTGAAATCAAGATATTATGATAACTCTCCTCCTATCCCCATCCCATTTGAAGTTGTTAGATAACTAGTACATTCTTGTCATATGAGGTGGTGCACCCTTAAAAACCTGTTGTGATTTTGAACCCATAGAAACCCTACGTCATTATGGCTAAACCCGGCATCGCATCATCAATCCTCAATTGAGCATAGCCTGATCACCTATGTTTAGTTTTGGGAGGATCATGCCATGATGGGAATAGTCATCGTGAAAAATTCCTGTACTCTAGAACTTTCACTACATATCTCGATTATCAAGGTTCAACCGTCACTCATAAAAACCTAGAATTCACATAGGAAATGTGAAAAATAGAACCAAAACACTAGAGCCTTCAAAACCCCAACCCCTTCGGGTATTTCTAAGTGAAAACCGAGGACGGTTTTCGTTCCTAAGACGGGGAGGATGTGACAAATGGTAAATTTGCCCTAATAATTAATTTATAAATGTTCATTTAGTATGACTAAATCACCAGATTAGGCACTTATATGATTAAAACAGAAGACAGACCCGCACACTGTGACACCCAGAAATCTCACCAAGAACAATGAAATTACCCTGTCTTTATATTTTACCCACTATAATGTAGTAAAAACGGGAGGTTATCCCAGTTTTACTCAGAAAGACACCACACGCGCACCATTATCTAAACGAAAATAAATTTAAAATTCAGAAAATTATTGTGAATTCATAAAACTCAACAAGACATTCAGGTATTATATAAACGTCCCTAAAGACCTACTGTCCCATAATTAAGATGGTTCCGGGAAGGACCGAGTTAACTTAGTCCAACGAAACACGGGTATAATATTGGTCACTTTCTTTTTATTCAATTCAATACTTAACCTAAAACATTTATAACCTACACTAAAAAAAAAAAAAAAAAAAAAAAACACCGCACCCCACTCACACCTATCCCCAAATCTATTATATCTTCTTTTTCTTTGTCTTCAACCTCACCAAAAACCACGCCCCCTTTAATCCCTCACCATCCAAATTTGACAAGTATTTTGAGATTAGAGCATAGTCAACCCCATCACTATCTCTTTTGCCCCTTTCCCCAAGAACAGTCACGAGAAGGCCTTGTTATTACCAATAGGAAAACGAGATGAACTCGTTTCAGGAACACCAAAAATCGAAGCCAAGAAAGAAGATTTCAACCTATTCTAAATATTCTCCATTAAATGACTGAACCAAATCGAGTCAATCCACACAAAAATTCACTCAATCACTCAAGGGTTTCTATCAAAGAGAATTAAAGGGTGAAAGTGAAGTGGGTTGACTGGGATCGATTTGGAAGAAGCCAGGAGAACCGGGTTGGATCCTTGCTTGAATCCCTAAGATTCTTTCTCCCGTCTGAATCATTGTAAGAAATTGATCTCATTCGGTTTCATTTTATTCTTCAAATTCATTTGTGTTAGTGTTCTTAAATCGAATAATGGTGAAATTAGGTGATGTTTATGTTTAGTTCGATTATTGGCTACCCAGAAGTTGATTATTGTTGTAAGGTTTAAAATGTTGTTGTTAATCTTGTGTGGCGTGGGAGATTAGAGAAACTAGCATTCGATGAATAGGTTGTAAATTGTTAGTCGCTAGATGGATAATTGTTAGTAACGGTGGCTATAAAATGTTTCGGATGACACCCAAGAACCATGGATTCCAGTAGTGAATCTGAAAATCTATGGTAGTTAATAATAGTATCCGAGTTGGGAATTAAATGTTCTGAAGATTAAGTTTCAAGAATTACAAGTATTAACAGTTCCAACTGCTGAGAAGAAATTCTCTAACAGTTCCAACTGCTGATGTAAATCTTAGGACTGCTCAAGTTATAACTAACCGTTCCAACTGCTGGTACAAAGTTGAGACTGCTAGATGGATAAGTATTGAAAAGATATTATTTGTATTTTGGTCAACAATATACGGTAGATAATATCTTACCCCATGTGCTTAGTTAACAAGTTGTGTACACAGATACATGTTGTATCTTATGTACTGACACTCTAAAGGATAAATTAACAAAGTAAGTCGGCTAGACTTTAAGCAATATGTAAAGATCTCTTGGACTATAAAAGAGATCTTAGAAAAATGATATTAGTGTTAATACATGCATATGTTATTTTTGCAAGAACTCATAACAGTTAGAACTAGAACAAAACACAAGAATATCATAAGTTAGAAAAACTTAAGATTCAAGGTTGTAACCCTAGTGATATCTCAAGATCACTCGTATTATTATCATTAATAATATTGAATCGTTTGGTGATAATCTTTATGTGTTCATTGCTAACTAACAAACATAACAATTCCATTTCCATAACATACACAACCTTCTAAGTTTGGTTGAGTGAATTCCGCGCACTTAATCATATTAACACAACATATCATATACACAAAGTTGACAAGGTTTAACCACCTTATAGTGTATCTAGAGGGTCCTGGAAATTGGTATCAGAGCAGGCTGATATAGTTGTTTTTAGAAGAAACAGAAATGGATGTACAAGATGTTCAAACCAATGTTGCTGCAAAGTTGCCCATGATCAAACCGAATGAGTTTGAGTTATGGAGGATGAGAGTTGAGCAATATTTTATGGTTCAAGATTATGCTCTTTGGGATATAATTCAGTATGGTGATTCCTTCACTCTAGGCTATTCAGATGTTCTTGTTGAAGGGAAAACAGTTAGAAAAAGAAATACTGGACCAGTTTCCAATGATGAAAAGATACAGAAGAGAAATGATCAGAAAGCAAGAAACCTGTTGCTTATGACCATTGATTTAACAATTATAGATCAAGGGAGAGATCACAAAAGGTAAATAATGTGAAAACCCCAGGTTCGTTGTCCCGATGAAGATTGAATAGAATTAGTGATTCGGGATCGTGAAACGTGTAGTGAATAGTGAATAAAAGTGAGAGATATTGATTTTTAAACTAAAATGATGAAACATAAACTAAAAACAGTAAATAAGGCAAGGGAAAATTATATTCTAAGGCAAACGTAAGGGAAATCCTAAAAACGTGCGAATAAATCAAAACTGCGTACGAGCGCAAAATAAAAAGTGAATTTGAAGCACTACTAATCCTACGGGCTTGAAAATAATTTTCCTACATTCTAAATATTAAAAGAAAATTTTAGAAAAAAGAAAGATATTTTTTTTGACTTTTAAATGAATTAATATGAATTAAAAACTACATTTAAGAAATAAAATAAAGAAAAATAGCAAATGATTGAGAAAAAATTATGAAATTTAACTGGAAATTACTTTATACTACTATAAACCTAGGAAAAATAAAATGGAAGTCGCAGCTTTTTGGAATAAGCTGTGGAAAATCAAAACAGATTTAATAAGCAAACAAGACAAAAGGATTAAGTAAATAACTTTGTAAACTAATTATGCAAAAGACCCAAGGGCAAACTGGAATGGAGTGTGTGTGTGTTGAGACTGGGAAGGCTGAGGTCTGGGGTCCGAATCCCAGCCTCAGCTTTTTGCAAATTTTATTTTTTTCTTTTTGGTTTTTTCACAAACTACTCAAGGACTGATAAATTAGCAATATTAAAACTGAAATGATATTTAGAACCTACAAATAAGCTGAGAAATAAGTTGTGGGAAAAACAGTAGAGAAAAAAAAATGAAAATAGCTAAAGCTACTATCTAAATAACTGTTTAAGCTATAAAATAAGCTAATAAAGGAACTGAAAAAAACTAAGGAGCACTAAAGGGGATCTGAATAAACTATGAGATTCAATATAAGCACTGGGGAGAACAAACAAGCACACTAAATAAGCAAAAATGGTACAAGAAATAAGCTTGACCATTCAAGGACTGCTGATGCACAGCAGTCCAAGCACCTACTTGCAGCCATGATTAATTTCTCAAATTAAGCTCTATAAACCTCAAAGAGCTGAAACAAATTTAGCTTATACCTAAACCTACTAGTATACCTAAAATTAGACTTAAAAGAGCTTATCAATAAGAAGAAAAATAGCTGGGAAAGTGCTAAGTTGGGACAGATTTTGTGCAGACTGCAAGGATGGTCTGCACAGATTATGCAGACTTTGGTAAAAAAAAAAAAAAAACTCCTCAAAATCGAAATGAAACCTATCAGCTCTATTCAATCCACTTTAAATTCTGGTATGCACCTAAGTAAGCCACAAATAAGGACCAAAATAAGCTCAGCTGTTTAGAAGCTTATTCGATCAGTTTAGAATCTAAGCTTGCAATATCCTACTCAAATCACCCAAAAGCTTCAAATCAGCCAAAACTCTACTACAATTAGCTTATCTAAACTATATTATGGAAGATTAAACTAACAAAAGTGACAAATGAACAGTGCATACTAAATTTAACCCACTTTGACTAATAAACCAAACACTCCTATAATGGCTGTTTTAAAGCAATCATATAACCCACAAGCTCTAAACTAACTTTAAACTACCAAGAACTAAAAGAAAAGCAGTCAAAAGCAACTCAAGGACAGAAAATAAGCAAATAAGCAGTAACATAAGCAGCTAACCATGTTTGACCAAGAACAAAAAATTGAAATTTCCTTAAATACCAAACTGAAATTACAACTAAAATTAAAACATTACACTACGAAAACAGTAATTAAGACAATAAAATTGGTCTAAACTTTTCTAAATACATGAAAAGTGGGACAAAAACTATCTAGAGGAGAGTCTGCTTTATATAGGCCCTCAACTAGGGTTTTCTTGTGCTTTCTCTGTGAGGAGAGTCCAGCTTGTGCTACTTGTGCTCAACTTGGACCCTTGGATTATCTTGGTGCCCACTCTTCCAATTTAAGCCGTAGATCATAATATTGTCCTTGGGATCGATGAGGTGGCAAGGAGGTGGGGGAGACAAGGTCATGTGGGTTCTTTGGCTGGTTGTGGTGAGGTGCAGAGGATGAAAACGATGGGGGAGGGATTATCAGAGGATTTTGGTGGGATAAGAGGTTTTGGGGATGATGAACAGGGATTAGGGATTTTGACTGAGGGATTTGATGAAGCGAAAAGTGTACCGCTTTTAGGGGGTCATTTAAGCCCTAAATCGTATTTATTTGATCAAATATTGCCCTAAATCGTTCCTTTTGTCATTTTAGTTACTTTGGAGAAGAAATCTGGAAAAGGAAGCATTTTGGACGTTTTTGGAGCATAAAAGTGAAGAAAACGACAAAGTCTCCAAAGCTGCTGAAAAAGTACACTTGACGGCGTCAAGTATTGCTCTTGACGGCGTCATGGCTTGGCAAAAGAGGTGGATATGAAAAATACACGTGACGCGCCAGAGAGTTTTACAATGCAAAGTCTGACGGCGTCACCCTTTAAGGTGATCAAGGCCATCACGGTTTAACTTAAAGAGAGACGACGTCAAGCTCATTTCTGACGGTGTCAAGCCTTGATAGGCCAGAGCGGATTTTGGAGGACTAAAGAGGGACGGCGTCAGGAAGACCATCCGGGAACCCTAGCCACGGAGAGGTGACGGCGTCAAGATCTACAACGTGACGCCGTCAGCCCTTAAACTCTATATATAGTTTTGCAATTTTTTGTCATTAGTGTGCAACTTTGTGAGGAGAAACCCTAAGACGAATTTCTGCCATTTTTAAGGGTTTTCATACCTTTGGATCTCCCATGTTTAATTGAAGATAAGTAATCATTTAATCATTCAATATGTCTATGTGTTGTTTGATTATATCTTGTTCTTGTCTTTTGATTAACATGCTAGGCTAGATTTATCTTGTGTTTGCTTAGATCTAATGAAACCTAACTATTGATTATTGGTTGTTAGTGTGTTATTAATTGTATTGGATGATTGTTTATCGATGTTAGGCTTAAGAAAACTGGCTAACCTCCTATACGGTAACTTGCTTGAACGTCTTAAGAAACATGAACCAATGCGTACTAAGGTTTTTATGGTTGTATTTAATGCATGAGCGAATTCTAGTGATCCCATGTTAGGAGCTTCCTAGCCGGCTTGACATAGGAGTGAAGTAGGAGCTTGTAGAGTTGGGGAAGTACGTACGCCACCCCACGATTGGTATTAAGGAATACACCCGTCATCCACGCAATTAATACACACTAATCAACCGGTAAAAGATAGTTAGGGAGTAAGGAAATCTAAGTAAACACATTTCTCTCCACATAAGTTTCACAACCTTTTCATTTTCAGTTATTTTATTTTACTTGCATTTGTAGTAATTTGGGTTAGTTGACTAGCAACTAATTCCGCCCACTCCTTCAAACCCGAGATTTTACTTGCTTTCATAAAATATAAAAATACAAAAAGAATCTTCCCTCACCCTTAGACCTATTAGAATAGTTTTTCAATCCTAACGACACTATTCCCCTAGAGAACGATCAATCCCTCGGTACTTGCCACTTCACTATACTACATCGGTCAGGTACACTGCCTGGTGGGGATTGCAAGCCTCTTGAGATCCCTCGAGAGGTAAAACCTGTTGTAAGGTCGCAAAACCACGCATCAAGTTTTTGGCGCCGCTGCCGGGGAGTAGTTATTGCTTAGGTTGAAATTTTATTTTTATTAGGTCTACTCACAAGATTCCTATCAAGTGAGATTTTTTCTTTTTATTTTGTAGCTTTCTCGTAGTCTATCTTTTCTTTGTGATTTTGTTTGTAATTTGCTTCAAATGGACTTTTCACTTAGACTTCTAAGATTGCAAGATATGGTTGAGTGGCTAGAACACCAAGGAGTTCAAAATACCTCATTTAGAGACACCTATGAATCATATGAGCTTTCACCTAGGATAGATTCTTATGAACAACCTCCATGTTTAGGATCTCATCTTAGTGAGGCCAATAGGAAAAGCGACCTAGTTTGCCAAGGAATTGTGGATAGAGCCGAAGCAATAAACCATAAGTTGGATGAAGTGCTAGGTTTGTTATTATCACTACCTAAGAAAACAATTGATGAGGATATAGGTGATCTTGACACGTGGAATGATGAGGTAAACACCATCAGCCCACAAAATACTCAACCATCATTTGAGGCACCCACACCGCCCGTGACTTACCCGGAAGAAGTAGAAGAGACTTTAGGAATCCCGATGGAGGTAGAACCCTTGGACCAAGCACAACTAGAGGATATAGGTTTGAACACTTTTAGTGATGACCTTACTCTTAGTTCTAGGGAATTTCCTAGTGTTGATGAGCCGGAACCTCAACCTTTACACAACTTTTCATCTTTAGATTTACATCTAGGAGACAAAAGAGGAACCGACCCACCCATAAACCAATATTATCCGGGTAGTTTTAGGATGAAGGAAGCCATTCACTCACCCCCTTCACCTCACGTGGCATATTTCCACCCTAAGGGTGTGTATCGCTACTTCCACCCGCACTTAATCCTAAGTGTAGGGAAAACCTCCCCTATTTCCGTTAAATAAGGGTAGAGTCAGGCTCGTGACTCGAACAAAAACAAGCGCTTATTGGGAGGCAACCCAAGCTTTATTTATTTGTTTGTTTGTTTGATTTTATTTGTTTCCGTATGCATGTTTAATTGTTATTGTTTGTGCTCATGTTTCAAAGAAAATTGTGAAAATGATTTATTTTGTTTTTAACTTCGTCTTAACTACATATAAAGGTATTTTGCAAAAGATAAGTGTAAGGGAATCCAAATTTGTTTACAAGAACAAGATTGAACATGAATCACAACAATATTAAATGAGCATGCATACTAGTAATTGTTAGAGTCAAATGCTTGTATCGAGTCATAATGAATATTTTGCAGGATTTCCAGGAAGTGAGGCATAAGTTTTTCCAGAAATTTTCCTGAAACTAACCATAAAATTTCTGCAGGTCACTTCTGACGGCGTCAAGTGTAAAATTCTGGAAATTTTGCAAGTTTTGTTTTTCTACCGGAGTCATAAAGTTTTTGTTAAATCTTTAGTTTTATAAACTCCAGGAAATTTGCAAATATTCATTCTACAAGCATTATATCTTTAATCGTTTTGTTTTTATTTCTAAGTCTGGAATTACATCTAGTTGTGAGTTTTCTTTGTTCAGGTTGATGCTTTGGGTTTTTTGTGTTTGTTTTCTCAGGTTTAACAGGTTATATTGGACAAGAAGATGATTTATATTTCGGAAGGGAAGCTTTCAACGTTCATTTTCTTGGAGGAGGATTTAACCATGTTACCGGATTATCCACATCGAACGAATTAGGGGAGTATTTGTTTTCGTTCTTTTACCTTATTTACTTCTACATCCTTTGAATGAACATTGGGGACAATGTTCATCTTAAGTGTAAGGGGGGGTAAAGTACGATACTTTAGAGAATGCTATTACGCTTGATTTTTCGTTTGTTTGATGGTAGATGTGTAATAAAACTGAGAGAAATACCTGTTAGGGCAATTTTAGTGCCAAATTTAAATTTTTTTTACAACATTTAGGAGTGAAACTTTGATCTTAATGAGCGTCTCATGGATAGGAGTTATATGACTAGCACAAAACCGTACCACTAAAAATTTTTCCACCCCCAAATATGTGAGGATCGCCCCTAGAATTGGTAGGAAAAGCATTTATGCTATGATGTGTGTACCGGTAGCACTTAGATTCTAGAACTTGCGTTAGGACCATTCCGAGGCCACAAGTGAGACTACATTCGTGTAGTTAGATTTACTACATGATAAGAGGCATTAGGATTAACCCATTGTTTTACACCTGTGTTTTTGTTATAATTACGTTGGCTACATTGGTCAAGTAATTCTCCCACACCCTTTGCGTTGTACTCATTTTTAGTACACGATACCCCTAGTACACCCCTCAGAGCCTATCTTTTCGTTTCGACCTTTAAGCATTTTACTTAAAGGAAGAATTTGTTACACCCCACTTAAATGTACACCCAAATCGCCTTAGCCTACCTTGTATGCACTCATTTTTAGTGCATTATTGTGACAACATTTGTTTAAACCCCAAGTTAATTATCTAATTGATTACATGGTTGCTAAGTCGAGTCATATCCTTGTACATATTGTTTTGGGACGATTGGGACTCATGGGTAAAGTACTAGTGTGATGGAGTAATGGAGAAGAACAACATTATTACCCCCATATGTGCTAAATATTTTAAAAGTACTCAAAGTGTTTCGATTATCTTAATTCGAGTCATTAGAATAGTTATTTGTAAAGTTATGTAAAAGTTCAAGTGTAAGGGGATGCAACGCCCCTATGATGTATTATTTTGGATGGTAGGGCAAGAGTGTATGAAAAAAAAAAATTCAAGAAAAATACAAAAAAATGAGAAAAAGAAAAGTAGAAAAAACATACGGACTACCATCCCGTTTCATTTTATGTTTATTTTATGTTTTTGTTATTTTGTTTTTAGCTTAAGTCGAGTCTAGTCTTGGCTTAGCAACGCCATATTGTACATGTAATTAATCAAGATCTTTAACTCGCCACCAGTAAAATATCCCTTATCCAACAAAACCGTGTTTATCATATCCCTACACCTCACGTTATAACCGGTTTAAAAGCCATCTTTGATAGTTTATCTTAGGTGCTTACGCCTAGTGGAGAAGGTTTTTGATCCTTTCTCAAGCCTATGGTAATCTATTTGCTATGACAGGTAGTGAGAGATATTATCCGTTTTCATTTATGAGAAATACTTTTATGACACCTGAGAGATGTGAGTATCTAAACACTACTTGTAAGGTGCTAGTTTGTAATCTCCGTGCTTATTATGATTAAAGTGAAACGACTATTTATTGTAATTACTTTTATATTAGCATTAAATGACCCCTAACTTGTATTTTGATTAGAATAAAAGCGCATTTGCTTGAGGACAAGCAAATCTCAAGTGTAAGGGTATTTGATGAAGCGAAAAGTGTACCGCTTTTAGGGGGTCATTTAAGCCCTAAATAATATTTATTTGATCAAATATTGCCCAAAATCGTTCCTTTTGTCATTTTAGGTACTTTGGAGAAGAAATCTGGAAAAGGAAGCATTTTGGACGTTTTTGGAGCATAAAAGTGAAGAAAACGACAAAGTCTCCAAAGCTGCTGGAAAAGTACACTTGACGGCGTCAAGTATTGCTCTTGACGGCGTCATGGCTTGGCAAAAGAGGTGGATATGAAAAATGCACGTGACGCGCCAGAGAGTTTTACAATGCAAAGTCTGACGGCGTCACCCTTTAAGGTGATCAAGGCCATCACGGTTTAACTTAAAGAGAGACTGCGTCAAGCTCATTTCTGACGGCGTCAAGCCTTGATAGGCCAGAGCGGATTTTGGAGGACTAAAGAGGGACGGCGTCAGGAAGACCATCCGGGAACCCTAGCCACGGCGAGGTGATGGCGTCAAGATCTACAACGTGACGCCGTCAGCCCTTAAACTCTATATATAGTTTTGCAATTTTTTTTCATTAGTGTGCAACTTTGTGAGGAGAAACCCTAAGACGAATTTCTGCCATTTTTAAGGGTTTTCATACCCTTGGATCTCCCATGTTTAATTGAAGATAAGTAATCATTTAATCATTCAATATGTCTATGTGTTGTTTGATTATATCTTGTTCTTGTCTTTTGATTAACATGCTAGGCTAGATTTATCTTGTGTTTGCTTAGATCTAATGAAACCTAACTATTGATTATTGGTTGTTAGTGTGTTATTAATTGTATTGGATGATTTTTTATCGATGTTAGGCTTAAGAAAACTGGCTAACCTCCTATACGGTAACTTGCTTGAACGTCTTAAGAAACATGAACCAATGCGTACTAAGGTTTTTATGGTTGTATTTAATGCATGAGCGAATTCTAGTGATCCCATGTTAGGAGCTTCCTAGCCGGCTTGACATAGGAGTGAAGTAGGAGCTTGTAGAGTTGGGGAAGTACGTACGCCACCCCACGATTGGTATTAAGGAATACACCCGTCATCCACGCAATTAATACACACTAATCAACCGGTAAAAGATAGTTAGGGAGTAAGGAAATCTAAGTAAACACATTTCTCTCCACATAAGTTTCACAACCTTTTCATTTTCAGTTATTTTATTTTACTTGCATTTGTAGTAATTTGGGTTAGTTGACTAGCAACTAATTCCGCCCACTCCTTCAAACCCGAGATTTTACTTGCTTTCATAAAATATAAAAATACAAAAAGAATCTTCCCTCACCCTTAGACCTATTAGAATAGTTTTTCAATCCTAACGACACTATTCCCCTAGAGAACGATCAATCCCCCGGTACTTGCCACTTCACTATACTACATCGTTCAGGTACACTGCCTGGTGGGGATTGCAAGCCTCTTGAGATCCCTCGAGAGGTAAAACCTGTTGTAAGGTCGCAAAACCACGCATCAGGATTTGGGGGTTTGACTAATATTTTGACCATATTAGTTTGACCCGTCTTTTTATTAAAAAAGATGGGGTGTGGGTTGGGCCTTGGGTAGGGATTTGGGTTATTCTTTTTGGATCCGGTTAGATGGCATTTTTTAGAATAAATATGATAAAACACAAGGACCAATGTTGTAAATCATGTAAACTTCAAGGACCATTTCTGGCATTTCTTCAAATTTAATACAAGGGCCAATTTTGCCAAATGAAAATAATCCAAGGGCACTTTGGGATTTTTGAGCAATATCTCGAACCAAACTCGTGAATTTCTTCTCGGGTCCCGGCTTTTTAATCCTCTTCACAAATCTTGTGCTCGGTTTGTCTTTTTATCTCGATATTTGTCCATTTTTATAATATCCATACCTGCACAACCATAAACACAAAAACACGAGATATTTGGCATAATTGGTTAATTTTTTGTCTATTTGGGTCCGATTTTGGTCAAATAAAGGTATGTGTTTAAGCACATACTGTGGAAAACTAGAAGAGGGGTTGAATAGTTTTTACCGTTTTAAGTTTTCTTTGCTTTGTTACTATATGTTAATTTCAAAGGAAACAATCACAAATAAATAATCACACAATGTAAACAAAAGATAAAGAAAGGAAAGATCAAACCACACGACACTGTTGTTTATAGTGGTTCGGCTACAAGGACTCTCTTCCTTGCCCTACTCCACTCCCCGAGTTTCCTACTTGAGAGTTTATCTTTCACTAAGAAACAAACTCCTTTTCTAGGCGGAGAAAACCTTTACACGTCGCTTACTTCCTTTTCCGGTACTAAGCTAAACACCGGGTTCTTTCACAAGGTAGAACCAACCTGACGTCGCCTATTTACTTTACCGACACTAAGCTAGATGTCGAGTTCTTTACACGGGTACAACTACTCCCAACACTCTTTGTGCTTTAAGGACTAAAGCACTAACAACACTCACTGATTACAAATGAAAGATATGATGTGTGAAACAAACTACAATATCACACCTTAATGCAACTAAAGGATTACGGTTCTGTAGATCCTTGAATGCTTGATCTCTTTTCTACAAAATGAAAGATCAAAGTGAAATGCAACTATGAATGATGTTAGTAAGATATGTACTGAATGATTATGTGTGTTAAAGCTATATGAGTGATGAGAGAGCCAAATGATCAGCTTCCTATTTATAGGCAAGCTGATCTTCAGCTCACGGATCCCACGGATCCCTCACAAGGGATCCGTCCTTCATATGATTTGGATCCGTGGGATGTGACAGCTAAGGTTTAGTTGTCTCTTACCATATCTTAGTTGTATCTTACCAAATCATCCAAGATCCTCAAATGTCAACTATGTATCTTGCAAATCTAACCAAGATATATCAAAGATATTGTGTGTGATGCATGCAATGATGTCATGGAATGGTTTTAGAATTAAAGTTTCCTTTTAAAGAAACAAGTTACTAAATAAGCAAACTTGTAATTCTTGGTTAATATGTGAAGTGTAAAATGTGTACTTAAGAGACTTAAGCTAGTATTTATTATTTGCTAAAAGATATTCCTTTTATTTGTCATTAACAAAACTAGTGAAAGATCAAAGAATATAAATAACGTTTTTGAGACGCTATTTGTATTAACAATCTCCCCCTTTTTGTTGATGACAGAACATAAGGTATATTTTTGAGCAAGAGAATAAATATATCATGAGTTCTTAAAAATATATATTAAGTTTGTTTATTAAAGAAAAGTTTTGTAAAAAATGTATGTACTGTGATGAATCACAGTTGATGCAAACTTAGTCCCTTTCTCCCCCTTTTTGTCGAAACAAAAAGAGTAGCATAGCGGAATGCGATTTTGAGAACTTTAAAGCTCCCCCTTGTTTTATACTCCCCCTAGATGGAGTAATAAAGGAAATGATGCATGAATCTACAAAACAAACGGTTAGTATATGAAATGCTTATGAGATGCTCCCCCTTGATGTATACTCCTCACTTCTTGAGTACCAACGTATACTATGAAGGGTATGATATGCTGCAAATGAAGTGTTAGTAATGAATGACTTCAATGAAGAAGTAGAATGCTTGTGAAGTATTCTCCCAAACAAGCCTTTCAATATGTTTTGACTTTTAAAAGTCAAAGTAAGTGTCTGATCATTATTTTTACCTAAAGCAATCATAATTATAGGTTAGATAATGATGTTAGTTCCCAATGATAATGATAATATGCAATATGTTGATCACTCATAAGCATAAAACATCACATTCATAGATAATGAAAATTTTGTGACAAAAGTCACAATGATGAAATGATGTTACAATTACAATAAAAAGACATCCTAGAAAGAAAATAAAAAGTCCTAAAGCAACAATTTAAAAGGTCCTAACAACTAGTCTAAAAAGCTCCTATTGAGGAGGATGAGAGATTGCGTTTAAACGTTCAAGAACATGGTTCAAGATGAACCTCATCTCATTTTGAAGCTCATGGACCAAGATGTTGGTTCTTTGGGCCAAGTGAGCCGTTCTCTCACAATGTGCGCAATCATGACTTGAGAAGCCGGGATGAAGACTAGGCTCCAAGTTTTGTGGTGGTGGTGGTGATGGTGGTTGGTTGTTGTTGTTGTTTGATGGTTGTTGTGGTGTTTGGAGGGAGTTCATAAGAATGTTTTGAATGTCCATTGCTTCATGAAGGCGATGGTCAACCATACCCGAGAGAGTATAGAGTTGGTTTAACTCCGCACTTATCTCCTCTTGTGTTTGAGGAATGTTGCTCCACATTGCTTCATCAATGGCAATGAGTGTTGAAGTTGGTGATAGTGGTGGTATTTGTGGATGAGGTTGTGGTGCTTCACGGTATAGAGGACCATGAATCTCCGGATGGAGAGGATGAAATAGCATAGGTTTTAAGTTTTCAAGACTTATTGGTGGAGGATTGGTGGATGTAGGTGGAAGATCTTCTAATTCTTCAAGATATGGTTGTGGAGATGTTGGTGGTGTTCTAAATAGTTCCATGGGTTGGAGTTTTGGTGAGGATGGTGATGAGGCAGACTTCTCAGACTGTGATGGAGCGGGAGCAGGAGCGGGTGGTGGTGTGGTTGCTACAGGAGTAATGGTAGGAGGTGGTGTTTTTATAACTACATGTGAGGGAGTTGGAGTGGATAAAGTAAGGAAGTTTTCACTAGCAATGGGTGAGGATATGTTTAGTGGTGATGATTCTTCAGAGGATGAGTTGTGAATGTTGATAAAACAACAAGGTTTCACACTCATACGGGCTGTTCGTTTTAGTGGCTTGGATGTGGAGGAGTTGTGTGATTTTGTCATTGAGACTTTTAGGTGAAGTATGATAGCTAAAATGTACAGGAGAAGAAATGGTTGTGATGTGAATTGAAGATCCTAAAGTGCTAATTTATAGACAGAAGGTTTGTGAGTCTGTGTGTTTGGATTTGATGTGAATCCAATAGAGAATGTTGGTTACTAATGATTTGGAACAAAAATTTGTGCAGGTCATATCAAGGAAGTCAATCCATTGAGCTTTGGTTGAGTAATATGTTGTGGATTTGCAGTTAATACAAGAAGATAGTGGAAAATCTGATGATTTGATATTTCCACGGATTTGACGGATCCCTAAAAAGGGTTCCTTCTTTGTATCAGTTTGGTAACTCACACCTAAAATTCAAAAATTTAAATTTTGGTGGGAATTTTTGTTCCTAAGTTTCTAAGAATTCCTAAATGATTCTAAGAGGAATTATGATCAGTGAATGAATCCTAAGTGATACTAAACATTTAAGATTTAAGAATCGGGATAAGTCGAAAAAGTTTTATAATTTTACTGGGAAACCTGCGGATCCAAGTGGATGCAAATGCGGAACCATGTTTAGGGATCCGCCAAATCCGCAGGTTGGCGGATGGCGGATCCAACGATAAGCCTTGGCGGAGCCCAGGTTTGGGATCCGCCGGATCCGTATGCCTAAAACTAAAGAAACTAAACAGAACATATGTCATATTTCGCGTTTTTCGACGAAAACCCGAAAATTCACCTAGACCTTACTTAACATCTAATATGTATGGAAAAACAACTAAATATGATAACATTAACACATGATTGCACATAGTTTAATCCGTACTTAGAAACTTACCGTTTTAGGTGTTATGCCAAACACTGGCTATAACCCGGAAAATTGATAACCATGATGGTTATCTACCTGCAAGTGTTAGTTATTATACATACACAACAAGTATTATCAGATAAATTCTAGACACATAGAAGTTTAACATCACAACATCCAACATTGTTCAAAACCAAACACTCCATCATGTAAGCTTTTTCTTCAACTTCTTCATCCCCTTGTGCAATTTCATCATCCAACGACCAAGATTCTTCACCATTCCTTTGATGTTTCGATACTCAGTGGATTCATTTTGAATTGGAGGAAGATGGCTCAAGTATTCGGGTGGAGGAATCCTAGAATTTGGTAATCCATCATCTTCACTCATTGAAGATGATGAGGATGATGTTGGTACACGAGGACGTTTGCCCTTATCAACACTAACCCTAAAGTCGCTCAAAGGAACGAAGGTATGTTCAATTTCATTGTAATCCGGAACAAAGCCTAAATGGTTTGGACGAGCGGGTGCAAAGGCTCTATAAAGTCGGGTTAAGAGCATACCATAAGGCATTGCAATCTTGCTTTGAACCGGAATGTCACACATTCTTTTGGCAACATAATAAGCAAGATTGAAGGGTTTATGAGTAGATATGTTGTACATCATATGACACAAACAAGCATTGATATGATCACGGTTTCCTATGGTGCACATCACATTAGCCCTTAATACATCCTCCATCTTCTTGAATTCGGGTTTGAGTTCATTAAGCTCCATTGCAAATGGATCTCTAGCAACTTCACGACCATGATACATTCTTGTGGGGTTGTTCTTAGGAATGAAGAGATGTTCCCTAATCACTTCTTTTGATTCGAGAGGAGTAACATATGGTGCCGTCCTATCGAGATTGGAGTCTAAGATTGTTAAGGACCATTTGTCCGAGTAAATACATGTCCCTTGGTTTGGAATTCCCAAGACCTCACCAAATTGATCAAGAGGGATGTTGACAAGATTTCCATTTAGAGTGAAATAAAGACTTAAGTAACCTTGGTCACTTGAACTAAGACCTACACTAGCATAGAACTCAAGTATGAACCTAGGAATGATTGGTTCATCTATATCTAAAAGAGAATCAAATCGAATTGCGGCTAATTGTTCCCTAAGTTGAGTTCCTTCATAGAACGATGAATCTACGACTCTACCCTCATGGACATACTTTTTCTCTAAGGCTTTGAAAATTTCGATTTGGGCATTGGTTAGACCTTTGGTTTTGTGGACATTGGGTAAGTAGTTAACGGTTCTTTTGTGATCGTAGTTGGTTGCGGGAGGCATGATTTTCCTAAATACAAAAGTTACATAGTTTTAGTTAAGATGATCAAAGGAAGTGTAAAATTCCTAGTGTGTGCCTACATGGGGACAATGTGGAGGTGCGGTTATCTCGACTCCTTTTGATGCAAGAAAAATTAGTTTATGCAAGTTTTGTTTACAAACGAGAGATAACCCAAACGCTCCTATTTCAATGTAGCTACGGTTGAATGTACCCGAAAATACATATTAATTATGTATTCCCTTTAGCATTCAAGAGACATTATGCAAGTGAAGTCTAAAAGATAACGTTTTTGCATTTGTATGAACAATGTAAGAAAAAATCATTTTACCTAGTCGTTAGAAGATTTTAGTGAAAAATTTTCATGGGGTTTTTGTTAAATTAAGACAATGTGCTATGAGATGCAATTCCTAACTAAGAAAAACATGTTTTTAAGTATAATGCAATAAATATGCTTCATGATTTTTCAAGAATTATGCATATACCCCAAGTTTTGGTTTTTGTGCATGAAATGGAAATCCTAGACGCAGATCAGGAGTATAAATATGATAAGAATACTTACAGTGATGTTAGAAGCACAAATTTGTGGAAGAAAATGGTCTAAATTGTGATGGAGATTAAGTGTGTGTCGAGTATAGTAAGGTGATATGTTTTGGAGTGAGGAATGAATAGTAGTTGTTCTTGTATATTTAATAATAAACTGAACTCAGCATGCGACGGATCCGGCGGATCCAAAACAAAGGATCCGTCCTTGTTGTCGATTGGATCCGCGGATCAGAACACATGTTTTGGTTAAGTGTCGTGTGTGGCTAAACTAATGTTTGTACTTATGTTTCACCTAATCACTAGCTTCCATTAACCCTAATCCAAGTCTAAGATAGTTGAAAGGTTCTCGTTTAAGTAGTTTTGTTAGAATATCGGCAATGTTGTCCTCTGAGGAAACTTTCTCAATTGAGATGATTCCCTTCTGTACATTGTCGCGAAGGAAGTGATGGCGTATTTCAATATGTTTGGTTCTAGCGTGTTGGACTGGATTTTTGCTTAGATCGATAGCACCTTTGTTGTCGCAAAGAATGGGAATGTTGTTGAGTTCAATTCCATAGTCGACGAGAGCTTGTTTCATCCACAGTGCTTGTTGACATGCCTTTCCTGCAGACACATACTCTGCCTCTGTTGTTGAGATTGCGAGGGCAGTTTGTTTCTTAGCGAACCATGATGTTAGACAATATCCTACAAAAGTACAAATACCGCTAGTACTTTTCCTATCAACATAATCACCTGCGTGATCTGAGTCAGTATACACTATGGTTTCTACACCCGTTCCTTTGGGATACCATAATCCTAAGTGTGTAGTACCTTTGATGTACCTAAATATTCTTTTAACGGCTTCAAGATGGGACGTTTTTGGATCTTCTTGAAAACGTGCACATAGACAAACACTAAACATAATGTCAGGCCTACTAGCCGTAAGATAGAGTAAACTACCAATCATTCCTCTATATTTAGTGCTATCTACAGATTCATTTTCTTCATCCTTAGTAAGTTTGGTTTCGGAGGACATGGGTGTTCTCATGGGTTTTGAGTCTTCAAGACCAAACTTCTTAAGCATATCTTTGATATACTTTGATTGGTTGAAGAATATCCCATCTTCTAATTGTTTAATTTGGAGACCTAAGAAAAAGTTTAGTTCCCCCATCATACTCATTTCAAACTCGTCATGCATGATTTTTGAGAAATCGTCGCATAACTCTTGACAAGTAGAACCGAATATAATGTCATCCACATATATTTGGACTATGATAATATGTGATCCCTTTTTCTTGGTGAAGAGAGTATTGTCTACTAGGCCCATGGTATACTTATGGTCAACTAGGAAAGTCTTAAGTCGATCATACCAAGCTTTTGGTGCTTGCTTAAGTCCGTATAAAGCTTTCTTAAGTTTGAAAACATAATTTGGTTTTTCAAAGTCGGCAAAGCCAGGAGGTTGTGCAACATATACTTCTTCATTTATAAGACCATTTAAGAAAGCACTTTTGACATCCATTTGAAATAACTTAAAATCATGTGCACATGCATATGCAAGTAATATTCTAATAGACTCAAGTCTAGCTACGGGTGCAAAGGTTTCATCATAATCTATACCTTCTTGTTGATTGTAACCTTGAGCTACTAGCCTAGCTTTATTTCTAGATATAATACCTTTTTCATCCATTTTATTTCTAAAGACCCATTTGGTGCCTATTATGGTTTGGTTTTTAGGTGGAGGGACCAATGTCCAAACATCATTTCTAATAAATTGATTAAGTTCTTCTTGCATAGCAATTACCCAAGATTCATCTTTTATTGCCTCGTCTATATTTTTAGGTTCAATAGTTGAAATAAAACAAAAATAATTACTTTCATTTTGAGCTTTGGATCTTAATGTTCTTTCATTAAGTTTTCCTATGACGTTTTCTAATGGATGACTTTTAGTTTCTTTAATATTGACTATTTCTCCTTTTACGGGTTCATTGTCATTTTCAATGTTTTCTATATCATTAACCATTTGACTTTCAACTAAGTCATCATCTACCAAAGGTGATATCTTAGAGGGAGGTGGACTTTCGTTGAATGTTACGTTCAACGATTCCTCGACTCTTGATGTTTCCTTGTTTAATACAATGTATGCTTTACTTTTTTGTGAGTACCCAAGAAATACACCTTCATACGACTTTGGGTCAAACTTAGTGAGATAGTCCTTTGTGTTTAAAATGAAGCACTTGCTTCCAAAAACTCTAAAATATCCTAATGTAGGCTTTTTGCCTCGATAAATTTCATAAGGAGTTTTATTTAAAAATTGTCTAATTAAAACTCTATTTAGGATATATGTAGAAGTATCTACAGCGTGACACCAAAACTTTTGTGGTATGTTTTGTTCATTTAACATAGTTCTACTCATTTCTTGAATTGTTCTATTTTTACGTTCTACTACACCATTAGATTGAGGTGTACGAGGAGCCGAGAAATTATGAGTTATTCTATTATTATCACAAAAATTTACAAATTGAATTTCATTGTCAAATTCTCGACCATGGTCAGTTCTAATAGATACTATATTACTTCCTATTTGATTTTGAATTTTCTTGCTTAGAATTTCAAATTTGTCGAATGCCTCATTTTTAGTTTTCAAAAACTTTGTCCATGTATATCTAGAGTAATCATCTACTATGACTAAAGTGTAAAAATTTCCTCCATAACTTTGTATAGCCGACGGGCCAAACAAATCCATATGTAATAATTCAAGGCATCTAGATGTAGATACCATGTTTTTAGCCTTATGGCTATTATGTACTTGTTTCCCAATTTTGCAAGCATCACAAAAGTGTTGGTCATATTTCAACTTGGGTAGGTTCCTAACAAATTCTTTGGATGACAAAGATTGAATAAGCCTCATATTAGCATGACCTAAGCGTCGATGCCATAGAGTTGAGTTTTCGTCCAAGGAGGTAAGACATAACTTATCTTTAGGTGTTTTATCTAATTTCATAACATAGACATTATTCTTTAAAACACCTTTTCCTACGGTTATGCCATCTTTAAGTATTTTACTTCCATTTTCACTGAAAAGGACGTTATACTTTTTGCGGCATAATTGACTTATACTAAGTAAATTAAATCCTAAATTATCTACATGAGCAACATCATCAATAGATAGAGAGTCATGAGAGATTGTACCTTTGCTGATGATTTTACTTTTAAGCTTGCTACCGAATGTGACATTACCTCCGTCATACACTTGATAGGTTGAGAAAAGATTTTTGTTTCCCGTCATGTGTCTTGAGCACCCACTATCTTTGATCCACTCATCAGGTTCAAGATCAACTTTCAAGTATACCTAAGTTCATAAAAGACTCAAGCATTTGGTCCCCAATATCTCATGGGTCCGTTTGGGTTAAACATGACATTATCATGGTTTATGTATGTAAATGGTGGACAATTGTTCCATGACATATAATTAGGACCATGAAAGTTTCTAGGTATGTTTTGGTTCCAATTATTTTGATAAGTATGTTGTGGATTAACTATACTCTTTGGAAAGGGGTGTTTGGGAAAACTCATTTGAGGTCTCTGTTGATCCATTTTAACTTTATATTCATTTCTAGCTTGTCCTCTTCCTAAAGATACTGCTGGTTTATGTTTATGATTGGTTATACTACTGTTAGGTTTCTTAGTAACTTTAACAAACTCGGAACGGTCGACTTTGTGAACCTTCTATTCAACTTCTGTACTCGCGGATCCTTTGGATACACTTGGCGGATCCAAATTTTTGGATCCGTCGGATCCGTGAGTGTCCAACTTGGTTGAATCAGTTTTATTCACAGTCTGTTCCTTATAATCACTTAAGGTTCCTAGTTTCATAAAGCCTAGTCCTGTTTTATCATGAGGTAGCTTTTGCATTTTCATTATTTCATCTGCACAACTTATGTTTTTATCAAACCTTTTAAACTTTGAATTTTGTTTGATTAAATCTTCCTGTGTGGTTCTTAAGGTTTCTAATTCAAGTTTTAGTTCTTGACAAGACACACACGTTTCTTTACTATCTTTACCTTTTTCAATTCGTATTGCTTTTTCTTTAAGCCAAAATACTTCATTTTCTAAAAGTGTTGTCTTTGTTTTCAAAAACTTGTTTTTGTTTATGATTTTTAAAGTAACGTCACACAGTTTGTTATATTCTACTTCTAAGGTTTCGTCATCTATAGAGGAGTATGAATCAGAATGTACCTCTTCTGTGTCATTAGCCATAAGTGCCATTTCGTTGTTCTTAGGCTCATCATCATCATCTCCTTCACTATCGCTCCAAGCTCCACTAACGAAGGCTCTTTGAGACTTGGTCTTTGGAGGCTTTGGACATTCTCCTATTAAGTGACTGGAGTCACCACACCTATAGCATTTCCTATCAACCTTACCTTTCTTATCGTCACGATCTTTCCGAGAGGATTTCTTTTCATCACGAGGTGGTTTTACAAACTTTCCTCGTCTCCTGAAGAATTTCTTGAAATCCCTCACGGCCATGGCATACTCTTCATCATCACTGTTTGAACAAGACTCATCATCATCACTTGACTTGACTTTGGCTTTCAAGGCAATAGACTTAATCTTCTCCTTTTTGCCTTTGACAATTTCCGAGTCTTTTTCCATAATCATTTCGTGAACTTTTAGGTTTTCTATGAGCTCATCCAGTGTCATGCTTGAGAGATCTTTAGATTCTTCAATAGCTGTCACCTTTGCTCTCCATTTCGGATGGAGTGCTCTTAGAAATTTCCTGACAAAATTCTTACTAGAAAAAGATTCATCAAGTGCTTTAAGTGATGTAATAATAGTATTGAACTTAGCAAACGCACTATCAATGGTCTCATCTTCAGAGATAACAAATTGTTCGTATTGTTGGACAAGAAGATCAATTTTGTTATCTTTTACTTGTGAGTTCCCTTGATGTGTGATAATAAGAGATTGCCAAATATCCTTAGCCGTTTTACACATAAAAACTCTTTCATATTTTTTCTTAGGTAAGGCATTATAAAGCATCATTTTGGCTTCATTATTTTTGGCAATTAGTTTCTTTTGCTCATCACTGTGACGAGTAAGAGAAGCTCCTTCATCCCGACCACCCGAAATATTATTACTAATAGGTTTGTAATCACCATCAACTATAATATACCATAGATCTATGTCCTTTGACTTTACATAAGTCTCAAAGCGATTTTTCCAATAAATGAAACAATTTGGTTCAAATAGAGGTGGTCTCTGCATAGATTGCCCTTCTTTAAAGTTTTCAAAATCCATGGATCGTTTTAAGTTTTAAAATACAATATATTTTAAAGATCTTAAGTAACGTAGCTCTTGATGCCAATTGTGGAAAACTAGAAGGGGGGTTGAATAGTTTTTACCGTTTTAAGTTTTCTTTGCTTTGTTACTATATGTTAATTTCAAAGGAAACAATAACAAATAAATAATCACACAATGTAAACAAAAGATAAAGAGAGGAAAGATCAAACCACACGACACTGTTGTTTATAGTGGTTCGGCTACAAGGACTCTCTTCCTTGCCCTACTCCACTCCCCGAGTTTCCTACTCGAGAGTTTATCTTTCACTAAGAAACAAACTCCTTTTCTAGGCGGAGAAAACCTTTACACGTCGCTTACTTCCTTTTCCGGTACTAAGCTAAACACCGGGTTCTTTCACAAGGTAGAACCAACCTGACGTCGCCTATTTACTTTACCGACACTAAGCTAGATGTCGAGTTCTTTACACGGGTACAACTACTCCCAACACTCTTTGTGCTTTAAGGACTAAAGCACTAACCATACTCACTGATTACAAATGAAAGATATGATGTGTGAAACAAACTACAATATCACACAGTAATGCAACTAAAGGATTACGGTTCTGTAGATCCTTGAATGCTTGATCTCTTTTCTACAAAATGAAAGATCAAAGTGAAATGCAACTATGAATGATGTTAGTAAGATATGTATTGAATGATTATGTGTGTTAAAGCTATATGAGTGATGAGAGAGCCAAATGATCAGCTTCCTATTTATAGGCAAGCTGATCTTCAGCTCACGGATCCCACGGATCCCTCACAAGGGATCCGTCCTTCATATGATTTGGATCCGTGGGATGTGACAGCTAAGGTATAGTTGTCTCTTACCATATCTTAGTTGTATCTTACCAAATCATCCAAGATCCTCAAATGTCAACTATGTATCTTGCAAATCTAACCAATATATATTAAAGATATTGTATGTGATGCATGCAATGATGTCATGGAATGGTTTTAGAATTAAAGTTTCCTTTTAAAGAAACAAGTTACTAAATAAGCAAACTTGTAATTCTTGGTTAATATGTGAAGTGTAAAATGTGTACTTAAGAGACTTAAGCTAGTATTTATTATTTGCTAAAAGATATTCCTTTTATTTGTCATTAACAAAACTAGTGAAAGATCAAAGAATATAAATAACGTTTTTGAGACGCTATTTGTATTAACACATACCAAAATTCCCCAGACTAAGATATTGTTGTGTCCTCACGCAATGTTATAAAAACACGTTTTCAAAACCAAAAATTTCCAATCTCTTTTTACTAACTTTGAGAAGTAGCAAAATTTTCAAAAGAGATTAAGAAATCTTAAGTTCTAAAAACTCCCCGATTTTCCTTTTATTCTATTTTTGTATTTTTCTCATAATCATGTGACGGCTTTGTTGACAATCATTATTTTTCAATAACTTTTAGGGTCATCGAGTAGGAAACACGACTCATAAAGAAGTGACCATACGGATAAAATTCGTCGTTCCTGATTTTTTACGAGTCCCCAAACTAAGCTTAAAAACGAAATCATTATCTATTTACAAGTTAGATGCCAACACTACCCATGAAAGTTACTTGTGTAATTACCTCTTGCTCCCATTTTTCCTAATTTCCTCTATTTATTTTATTTTTGGTGAGAAATGAATTTTCTTCATACTCTCGTTTCGATAAGTTTTAGTCCGATAAAGATACTAAATTAAGACGTTAAGTAGTTTTCAATCTTCTCTCGAGAACCGTTGCTTTGAAAATGAGGTCCACATCAATGCTTTTATTTATATTTTTGACTTTTTCTATATTTTTCTTTCACCACTATTTTTTTTATTTTTTAATTTTTTATTTTTTTTTCATCCATCTTTTTTTTTTTTTTTTTTTTTTTTTTTTTTTTTTTTTATTTTTAAACACTAACTTTTCACTTGCGTACCCTAAACGACGGACCTTCACGGTTTAGTTCCAAGACCTTACATTTTCCGGCATAAAGGATCCAAGGGCCGTTACAACGGAGAGTTCCATGACCTTAACGCCTTTCAAAATTAAGGGTCCAAGGGCCGGTGCAAGAGGGTAGCCAAGACCTAAACGCCTTCCGGAAATAAGGATCCAAGGCCCGATCTCGAATCCGTGGCTTAGAGCACTTAACTTATTATTAAACTTATTTATTAAAGAACCTTGATGTGTACCCAATTTTCAAAACAAGGATTCTTTTAAGAAAACCAAGAACTAATCATCGGCAAAACCTAACATCTTTAATTATTCTTACAGATATATATAGTGAAACAATTTTGTGGCAGCGAAAGGCAACAAGTAACTTCGATGAGCTCTAAAGAGAACCAACTACTCCTCGCTTTGCATCTAACTTCTAAATAAACTCTATCATTTCTCGTTCTTCGCAAATTTAAAATCTTAAATAATAAGATCCGCGAATGCTTAGCCTTATAATCAAGTCATGCATATATAAAGTCGATACGGGAACTTGCAAACTCTTAAAAAGAATTCGCATTTTATAGCTCCTTGTGTAAAAGACTAGCACGAGCTTATAGATTATAAATGGTTAAGGGAACAAGCTAGGGCTCAACACGCCCGATCAAGTCAGAATTTTATTCCTACTCTCACCAGCGGAAAGTCAACAAAATGTCAAAATTTATTATATTTTTGCAAAAATTTTTTAAAATTTTCTCACTTTTTTTGGATTTTTTTTCAATTTTGGAGGAAAAACGGGGTTGCATGAGTAAACGGCAAAAATGCAAGGCAAAAATCAAATCGAAAGATTAACCCCCCCAGACTAAAACGAGACATTGTCCTCAATGTCTTAAAGGTAAGGGTTCTCCTACATAAATCTAAGGCCGTTTATTAATTATGCCAAAGATAAACGTAAAACGATAAGATTAAGGATATCGAATGAGCAACGAATGATGAAACTCGAGTGGAGAGAAGCAAACCACAAGCACGAGAGTCTTCAATCATCGGGCAATCCTGGACACATCACAAGAAACCACGAAACACAAGAAATGGAAGAGGTAGCCCTCCTCACGTCACTTTATTAAGAAAATAGAAAGAAGATAGATGGATAAGCATGGGGTGCCTCCCACGAAGCGCTTGTTTTTTAACGAGTCGTATAGCTTAGAATCGCCCCGAATTTAATTGTCCTTGGGGGAGCAAGTGGAAGAGATAATCTCAATCGGACTTTCATTCAAGATGTTTGTATAAACATTGAAGCATATGAAAGTTCCACTCCGATGACATACCCGCGGCTTAAAAGAAGGAGAGATGCCGGGGTCAAAGATGGTGTTTTCACTCCCGAAGGAGTGAATGATAGGAGAAATCACCGGGTAGGTGAAGAAAGAAAGAAAGATCCTTATCAGAATGGGAATCCATTCTTCTTCATTAAAGCTCTCAAAAACCTCGGGAGGGAGGGTCGGGATAATAAAACTCTTAGGATAGAGTACATCTCCCCCCGGGTCATGATCTTTCTCAAAAGCAAAGTAATCATACTCCGGAGGAGGTATGATATGAGTGAGTTCACCGGAGAACTCCTCATGAAGAGATTCAAGCATACGAGGAGAATCTGTGAGTCTCGGTTCAGTTACGGTCTCATCAAGATTAGAATCAATAGAGTCCTCGCCCTCGACGTTCTCTAACACCCCATCAAAAAGAGGATTAACGGCACAAAAAGTGTACTCGTCACTATATTCAAAAAGGGGGTTAGAGAAAATTCCAGAAGTAACCTTGGAAACGTCAAGAGAATCTCCACAAGATTGCAAATCATAATCACCGTCAAATATTTCCTCAGACTCACTTGGGATTGGGGCGAGGTTCTCAACATTGTCTGATTCTGTTGCCGGAATAGTGTTTAGATGCTCGTCCCCCATTTTTAGAAAGTCCTCGGGTTCTTTGGTTGGTAAGACGGTTGTGATTGCAGTTGATGACTCCTTATAATCTATCCCCATAGAATCCTCGTCATCATCGGAATCATCGTCATAGTAAATTAAGCTCTCTCGAAATTTAGCTGCTCTTTCCTCGACAAGTAATTCTTCCATGGACTTCCCGGGAGTATAAGTATTAAGATTAGCCGCTTGCTCTCGATTTCGAACCACAAGTTTTTCAATTTCGCGCATTCCATCTTGATTTGGATAATTGACGGGATTTTGTGGGGGTTGGTAAAAACCATGAGAATTGTAACACACATTTGGCTCATAATGAACATTTTCAAATGATCTCCCACAATTTTCAAAATTTGATGTAGTGTGGAATGATGTATTATTGAAATACGGTTCTTGCTCATAATAGTTTTGAGGAGGGTGAGTGAAATTGTTTTGAGGATAGTTGAAAATGTTCGGATTAAAATCATCATTGTATGAAGTACAAAACGAACAAAATCCATTGATAATATTTCTCGCACACCTCTCGCAAGTACACCGATGACAATAAGTCGATGTCGGATCTAACGAGTTTCCACACTCATCGCAATAACGTTCATCGAACGAAGATAAATCGGGCTGTGGTGGGTAGTCGGAGAAATTTGGCGGTTCATTGCAAGAATTTGGATTAGAATCATAAACGAATGAAGTTTCAGCTTTCGAAGAATAACACATACAAAGTCCACGACTCAATCCACATTCGTTGCAAAAACATTGGTCACAAAGTGAATTGTCCCCCAACGGATCTCCACATATAAAGCAATTATACTGAGGGAGTGAAGATGGCTGGGGTTGTGGAGGGTGTTCGGAAAAACTTTGAGAATTATCAATGGAATTAAGCTCTCTTTTGAGGGCTACTTCACACCAATAACAAGATCCTCGTGGGTTGTGATTTCCACACCGCTCACACTTACACTTTGAACACTGAAGACTGTCAATCAACGGGCTTTTACAATCAAAACAGTGATAGCCCAATGACGACATTAGAATTAAACGGATAGAGGGATAAAGAGATAGAATTAAACGGTTAAGAGGATAAGAAGATAAGAATTAAACGGTATGAGAGGGTAAAGAGATAAGAATTAAACATATAAGAGGAGACGAAGATTATTTTTGGGTTTTTAAATTTTAGAAACATTGAAAATCACAAAAGAAAAAGGAAAATAAATTTTGAAGAGAAAATCTTTTTGGGTTTTTATAAAAAAAATATTTACAAATGAAAACGATAACTCCACGAGGAAGGGTCTTCAAAACACGAATCAAAACACGGAATCACGCACTCACTTCAACCTTCCCCGGCAGCGGCGCCAAAAATTGATTTAACAATTATAGATCAAGGAAGAGATCACAAAAGGTAAATAATGTGAAAACCCCAGGTTCGTTGTCCCGATGTAGATTGAATAGAATTAGTGATTCTTGATCGTGAAACGTGCAGTGAATAGTAAATAAAAGTGAGAGATAATGATTTTTAAACTAAAATGATGAAACATAAACTAAAAACAGTAAATAAGGCAAGGGAAAATTATATTCTAAGGCAAACGTAAGGGAAATCCTAAAAACGTGCGAATAAATCAAAACTACGTACGAGCGCAAAATAAAAAGTGAATTTGAAGCACTACTAATCCTACAGGCTTGAAAATAATTTTCCTACATTCTAAATATTAAAAGAAAATTTTAGAAAAAAGAAAGATATTTTTTTTGACTTTTAAATGAATTAATATGAATTAAAAACTACATTTAAGAAATAAAATAAAGACAAATAGCAAATAATTGAGAAAAATTATGAAATTTAACTCGAAATTACTTTATACTACTATAAACCTAGGAAAAATAAAATGGAAGTCGCAGCTTTTTGGAATAAGCTGTGGAAAATCAAAACAGATTTAATAAGCAAATAAGACAAAAGGATTAAGTAAATAACTTTGTAAACTAATTATGCAAAAGACCCAAGGGCAAACTGGAATGGAGTGTGTGTGTGTTGAGACTGGGAAGGCTGACGTCTGGGGTTCGAATCCCAGCCTCAGCTTTTTGCAAATTTTATTTTTTTCTTTTTGGTTTTTTCACAAACTACTCAAGGACTGATAAATTAGCAATATTAAAACTGAAATGATTTTTAGAACCTACAAATAAGCTGATAAATAAGTTGTGGGAAAAACAGTAGAGAAAAAAAATGAAAATAGCTAAAGCTACTATCTAAATAACTGTTTAAGCTATAAAATAAGCTAATAAAGGAACTGAAAAAAAACTAAGGAGCACTAATTAAAGGGGATTTGAATAAACTATGAGATTCAATATAAGCACTGGGGAGAACAAACAAGCACACTAAATAAGCAAAAAGGGTACAAGAAATAAGCTAGACCATTCATGGACTGCTGATGCACAGCAGTCCAAGCACCTACTTGCAGCCATGATTAATTTCTCAAATTAAGCTCTATAAACCTCAAAGAGCTGAAACAAATTTAGCTTATACCTAAACCTACTAGTATACCTAAAATTATACTTAAAAGAGCTTATCAATAAGAAGAAAAATAGCTGGGAAAGTGCTAAGTTGGGACAGATTTTGTGCAGACTGCAAGGATGGTCTGCACAGATTATGCAGACTTTGGTAAAAAAAAAACTCCTCAAAATCAAAATGAAACCTATCAGCTCTATTCAATCCACTTTAAATTCTGGTATGCACCTAAGTAAGCCACAAATAAGGACCAAAATAAGCTCAGCTGTTTAGAAGCTTATTCGATCAGTTTAGAATCTAAGCTTGCAATATCCTACTCAAATCACCCAAAAGCTTCAAATCAGCCAAAACTCTACTACAAATAGCTTATCTAAACTATATTATGGAAGATTAAACTAACAAAAGTGACAAATGAGCAGTGCATACTAAATTTAACCCACTTTGACTAATAAACCAAACACTCCTATAATGGTTGTTTTAAAGCAATCATATAACCCACAAGCTCTAAACTAACTTTAAACTACCAAGAACTAAAAGAAAAGCAGTCAAAAGCAACTCAAGGACAGAAAATAAGCAAATAAGCAGTAACATAAGCAGCTGACCATGTTTGACCAAGAACAAAAAATTGAAATTTCATTAAATACCAAACTGAAATTACAACTAAAATTAAAACATTACACTACGAAAACAGTAATTAAGACAATAAAATTGGTCTAAACTTTTCTAAATACATGAAAAGTGGGACAAAAACTATCTAGAGGAGAGTCTGCTATATATAAGCCCTCAACTAGGGTTTTCTTGTGCTTTTCTGTGAGGAGAGTCCAGCTTGTGCTACTTGTGCTCATCTTGGACCCTTGGATTATCTTGGTGCCCACTCTTCTAATTTAAGCCGTAGATCATAATATTGTCCTTGGGATCGATGAGGTGGCAAGGAGGTGGGGGAGACAAGGTCATGTGGGTTCTTTGGCTAGTTGTGGTGAGGTGGAGAGGATGAAAACAATGGGGGAGGGATTATCAGAGGATTTTGGCGGGATAAGAGGTTTAGGGGATGATGAACAGGGATTAGGGATTTTGACTGAGGGATTTGGGGGTTTGACTAATGTTTTGACCAGATTAGTTTGACCCGTCTTTTTATTAAAAAGGATGGGGTGTGGGTTGGGCCTTGGGTAGGGATTTTGGGTTATTCTTTTTGGATCCGGTTAGATGGCATTTTTTAGAATAAATATGATAAAAACACAAGGACGAATGTTGTAAATCATGTAAACTTCAAGGACCATTTCTGCCATTTCTTCAAATTTAATATAAGGGCCAATTTTGCCAAATGAAAATAATCCAAAGGCACTTTGGGATTTTTGAGCAATATCTCGAACCAAACTCGTGAATTTCTTCCCGGGTCCCGGCTTTTTAATCCTCTTCACAAATCTCGTGCTCGGTTTGTCTTTTTATCTCGATATTTGTCCATTTTTATAATATCCATCCCAGCACAATCATAAACACAGAAACACGAGATATTTGGCATAATTGGTTAGTTTTTTGTCTATTTGGGTCCGGTTTTGGTCAAATAAAGGTATGTGTTTAAGCACATACCAACCATTCCTGGTGAGCAGATGTTATCTTTTAACAAATATCTTGATGCAAAAACTCTTTTTGAAGAGATTTGTGCATGGTTTGGTGGTAATGAAACTACCAAAAAGACACAGAAGACATTGCTGAAGCAACAATTTGAAAATTTTACTGCTTTTAGTAATGAGTCTCTTGATAAACTATTTTCAAGACTACACAAGCTTGTCAGTCAGTTAGCTGTGTTGGGTGTTGAGACTGATATGGAAGATCTCAACATGAAGTTCTTGAAAAGTCTACCTGTTGATTTCCATACTCATGTTATTGTCTGGATGAACAAATCAGAAATTGAAACAATGAAGCTTAATGATTTGTTCAACAACTTTAAAATTGTTGAACAAAGTCTAAAGAGAGGTGGAAACTATGGTACTAGTTCTAGGAATGTTGCACTCTTATCAGTTCCTAGTGTTAGTCATTCAGAAGAGGTAGATGAAGTTGAAGGTGTTTCTAATGCTACTTATGGTGGTCCTTCTGCTAGTTTACAAAAGGATGTTGCTAGACTTGGAGATCCAACATTTTATGCCTTTATAACCAGTCAATCTAGTGGTTCTCCTCTAAATCATGAAGACCTTGAGCAGGTAGATGGTGATGATTTGGAAGAGATGGATATTAAGTGGCAAGTTGCCTTACTTAGTATGAGGGCTAAAAAGTATTGGCAGAGAACTGGGAAGCAGATTACCATAAATGGTGATGATACTGCTGGATTCGATAAGAAGAAAGTGGAATGTTTTAACTGTCATAGGTTGGGACACTTTGCTAAAGAATGTAGAAGTCCAAGGAAGCAGGATAATAGGAACACATGGTATAAGCAAGAGAGAAAGAAGGAAGTACTGGTGGAAGAGCCAAAGGCTATGCTGGCTATTGATGGTATTAGATATGATTGGAGCTCTATGGCTAATGAAGAGGAAGCACCACCAAATGATGCTCTTATGGCCAATGAATTTGCTCTAATGGCTTTTTCTGATTCAGAGGTAGATGCCATTTCTACTTGTACTAATTCTTGTCCTAATCTTAAAAATTATGAAGAAATTAAAAAGAGATTTGATGCTTTTAGAGAAGAGTTAATTGATGCCCTTCATAATTTAGCAAATCATAAGAGGTGTGTAGGAGTTCTAGAAAAACAGATCCAACATTATAAAAAGAATGAATCTACGTTTACTGATGACTTAAATGCTTTAAAAAGAGGAATAGCATTTAGAGATGAATTACTTAATGATCAAAGTAGACGTTTATCTGAAGTCAAAAATGAAAAAGAAAATGTTAAGGTTACTATAGATACTTTAGCACATGCCTCAGAAGGAATGAATAAAATTTGGGAAGCTCAGGTAATTGATAAAGCTAATTCAGGTGTAGGTTACAAAACTGTCCCTCCACCATATAGAGGTGTTCCTTCACCTCCAGGTGTTGACCTAGCACATACAGGTTTAGCTGAGTTTCAAGAACCAATCATGGAATATGGTTCTAAGGCTAGTAAGAGTCTTAAGGTAGAAAAGATAAGTAAAAGTTTAGATAAAACTTTACTTTATCAGGACAAGGTGTCCTTTGTTAAGAAAGGAGAAACTATAGTTGTTGACGATTGCACAACTGATAGTGATGATGAAGAAGAACAGGTTATGTCTAAACCTGAAGTGGTTAAGAAAGTAGGAACAAGTGTTCCTAAGATAGTCAAACACAATACTGATAGGCCTAAATCAAACATTAAGCATGTTAGGCAACCAGTTAGATATTGTGAGCAATATAGAACCACCAACAAGCCCAGAGGTAACCAAAGGAATTGGAACAACCTCAAGTCTAACCAATTAGGTGATGACTTTGCTTTTTATAACAAAGCTTGTTACACATGTGGTAGTTTTGACCATCTTGCAGCTTTCTGCAACCATTGGGTATCTGGTTATGAAAACAATAGGGTGAATTTCAAAAGGCAAAATCCTCAAACTCACTTTCACTCTAAGTCTAAAAGTATAAAACCCAGAGCAGTCTCGACAGCAGTCTCTACTGCTAGGCAAGCAGTTTCAACTGCTAGACCATTTAAGACTGTTAACCCAAAATCAACAGCTAAGGGTGCAAAAACATTTTTCAATCATGCACCTACAACTGTTTTAAGGCCCATTCAAACAAAAGCAGTGGTCCAAAAACAAGTTTGGAAACCAAAGAGTACAACTGCAAAGCCAGCAGTTAAGACTGCTAGGAAAGCAGTTGGTACTGCTGCTTGGAAAAACAGGGCAAATGCTGTTAAGGCCTCAGCATGTTGGATTCTTAAATCCAATGTTGCATCAACTGTCCTTAAAAGATTGAATTACATTGATGCAAGAGGCAGATCCATGTCAGTAATGGCTTGGATCCCCAAAAGAAACTAACACTCTTATTTGTGTGCAGGAACATTCATCTGATAAACAAGAAGATCAAGGATTCTCAGATAGTGGATGTTCAAGGCACATGACAGGAAACATGTCTTATCTTTCAGATTTTCAATCATTCAATGGAGGATATGTTACCTTTGGAGGGGGTGTTCGTGGCAAAATTTCTGGTAAAGGTACAATCAAAACCGGAAATTTAGATTTTGAAGATGTGTACTATGTAAAAGAGCTAAATTATAATCTTTTTAGTGTCTCACAAATGTGTGACAAAAAGAATAATGTTCTTTTCTGTGAGACTGAATGTCTTGTACTTTCTCCTGATTTTAAGATGCCTGATGAAAGTCAAGTACTTCTTAGAATTCCTAGAAAGGGCAATATGTACAGTGTTGACATGAAGAACATTGTTCCTAAAAAGAATTTAACTTGTCTTGTTGCAAAGGCCACATTGGATGAATCAATGAAATGGCATAGAAGGCTTGGTCATATTAACTTCAAAACCATAAATAAAATTGTTAAGAATGGTTTGGTAAGAGGTTTACCTCACAAAAGATTTGAAAATGATCAAACATGCATTGCTTGTCTAAAAGGCAAACAACACAAAGCCACTTGTAAGCCCAAGATTTTTAACTCTATCAATCAGTCTTTGTTTATGCTACATATGGACTTATTTGGACCTGTTTCAGTAATGAGCATAATGCATAAGAGATATTGTCTAGTTATTACTGATGACTATAGTAGATTTACATGGGTTTTCTTTTTAGCCACTAAGGATGAGACATCAAGCATCCTTAAGGACTTCATTACACAGATAGAAAACCAAGTAAGCAAGAAAGTGAAAGTCATTAGATGTGATAATGGGACAGAGTTTAAGAATAGAGTTATGGATGACTTCTGCAAACAAAAAGGTATTAGGAGAGAATTTAGTGTTGCTAGAACTCCACAACAGAATGGAGTAGCTGAAAGAAAGAATAGAACACTAATAGAAGCTGCTAGAACAATGTTAGCTGATTCTAAGCTACCAATAAATTTTTGGGCAGAGGCAGTCAACACTGCTTGCTATGTTCAAAATAGAGTTTTAGTTGTGCAGCCTCACAATAAGACATCATATGAACTTTTTAATGGTAGAACTCCTGCAATAGGATTTCTTAGACCTTTTGGATGTCATGTGACAATACTCAATACCTTATACCATTTAGGAAAATTCGATGGTAAAGCAGATGAAGGATTCTTTGTTGGTTATTCTCTTAATAGTAAAGCATTTAGAGTTTACAACACAAGAAAAGAAATAGTAGAAGAAAATCTACATGTGGAGTTTTTGGAAAACAAATCCAAAGTAGAAGGTCAAGGACCAAAATGGCTATTTGATCTAGAGTATCTAACTAATTCAATGAATTATGTGCCTTTTGTTGCAGAAACTAATGATTTTGCAGGTTCTAATACAACAAATGAGGCAGAGTTAGAGAAAGATCAAAATGATGTGATAATGCCAATATGGTCAAGTTCAATTGTGGAATCAACTTCGACAACTGATGAATCTTCTTCTAGTAAAGCTAAAGAAGGTGTTGAAGATGAAAGTAAAGAATATGGAACTGAGAAACAAGACAGTCAAGTTAGCAGTTCAAAAGCAGTTTTTACTGCTGAGACAGAGCATTCAACTGCTGGCTCTTCAGAAACGAAAGAAGCAGAATTCTCAAATAATGAGGTGGATTTGGGTAATCTTCCACCATCTTATCAAGTTCCTTCTACACCACAAACAAGAATTCACAAAGTTCACTCCCTGGAACATGTGATTGGAGATATACAGTCAGGTGTGAAGACAAGACAACAATTGATGTCTTCAGACCAACAAGGGCTTCTTGATGCCCTTTATGCTTCAAAACAGCATGAGCTTTTAAACTCTTGCTTGTTTGTATGTTTTCTCTCACAAGCTGAACTGATGCGTGGGTTTTGCAACCTTACAACAGGTTTTACCTCTCGAGGGATCTCAAGAGGCTTACAACCCCACCAGGCAGTGTACCTGACCGATGTAGTATAGTGTAGTGGTAAGTACGGGGGATTGATCGTTCTCCACAGGGAATAGTGTTCGTTAGGTATGAAAAGCTACTCTAATAGGTCTAAGGGTTGAGGAAGATTCTTTTTTATGTTTTTATATTTTTTTATGAAAGCAAGTAAAATCTCGGTTTTGAAGGAGTGGCGGAATTAGTTGCTAGTCAACTAACCCAAATTACTACGAATGCAAATAAAATAAAATAACAAAAATGAAAATGTGGTGAGAAACTTATGTGTAGAGAAATGTGTTTACTTAGATTTCCTTACTCCCTAACTATCTTTTACCGGTTAATTAGTGTGTATTAGTTGCGTGGATGACGGGTGTATTCCTTAATACCATTCGTGGGGTGGCATACTTACTTCCCCAACTCTACAAGCTCCTACTTCACTCCTATGTCGAGCCGGCTAGGAAGCTCCTAACATGGGATCACTAGAATTCGCTTGTGCATTAAATACAACCATAAAAACCTTTAGTACGCATTTGGTTCATGTTTCTTAAGACGTTCAAGCAAGTTACCGAATAGGAAGTTAGCCAGTTTTTTTAAGCCTAACATAGATAAACAATCATCCAATACAACTAACAACACACTAATAACCAATAATCAATAGCTAGGTTTCATTAGATCTAAGCAAACACAAGATAAATTTAGCCTAACATGTTAATCAAAAGACAAGAATAAGATAAAATCAAACAACACATAGACATATTGAATGATTAATTGATAACTTATCTTCAATGTAGCATGGAAGATCTCAAGGCAAAAAGCCTTGAAAAAGAAGCTAAATTCGTCCTAGGGTTTTCTCCCAAAATTCCACACACTAAGCTCTCCCTAATGACAAAAAATTAGAAAACTATATATAGACTTTTGCATCTGACGGCGTCACCTTATGGATTGTGACGCCGTCACCTCGCCGCTTCTAGGGTTCCCGGATGACCTTCTTGACGCCGTCCCTCTTTAGCTCTTCAAAAATCCATTCTGGCTTATCAAGGCTTGACGCCGTCAGCTCGTGAACGTGACGCCGTCCCCTTATGATTTAAGCCGTGACGCCCTTGATCAAGTTAAAGCGTGACGCCGTCAGAATTCACATGCTATTTTCACTGGCCTATCATGAGTAAATTTCACGTCCACTTTTTCTTGCCAAAGCATGACGCCGTCCAGAGTTAATTGTGACGCCGTCAAAGGTAACATTCAGCCGATTTTTGAGACTTTGTCGTTTTCTTCACTTTTATGCTCCAAAAACGTCCAAAATGCCTCCTTTTCCAGATTTCTCCTCAAAAGTACCTAAAATGACAAAAGGAACGATTTAGGGTGATATTTGATCAAATAAATACGATTTAGGGCTTAAATGACCCCTTAAAAGCGGTACACTTTTCGCTTCATCAAATACCCTTACACTTGAGATTTGCTTGTCCTCAAGCAAATGCGCTTTTATTCTAATCAAAATACAAGTTAGGGGTCATTTAATGCAAACATAAAAGTAATTACAACAAATATTCGTTCCACTTCAATCATAATAAGCACGGAGATTACAAACTAGCACCTCACAAGTAGTGTTTAGATACTCACATCTCTCAAGTGTCATCAAAATAAATCTCATAAATGAAAACGGATAATATCTCTCACTACCTGTCATAGCAAATAGATTACCATAGGCTTGGGAAAGGATCGATAACCTCCTCCACTAGGCGTAAGCACCTAAGATAAACTATCAAAGAGGGCTTTTAAATGGGTTATAACGTTAGGTGTAGGGAAAAGGAAAACACGGTTTTGTTGGATAAAGGATATTTTACTGGTGGCTAGTTAAAGATCTTGATCAATTACATGTACTATACAATGTTGCTAAGCCAAGACTAGACTCGATCTTAAGCTAAAAACAAAATAACAAAAACATAAAATGAAACGGGATGGTAGTCCGTATGTTTTTTCTATTTTTCTTTTTCTCATTTTTTTTTGTATTTTTCTTGATTTTTTTTCGATTTTTTTTTTTTTTTTTTTTTTTTTTTTTTTTTTTTTTGCATACACTTTTGCCCTACCATACAAACTATTACATCATAGGGGCATTGCATCCCCCTTACACTTGAACTTTTACATAACTTTACCAATACTAATCTAATGACTCGAATTAAGATAATTGAAAAACTTGGAGTACTTTTAAAATTATTAGCACATATGGGGGTAATAAATGATGTTCTTCCCCATTACTCCATTACACTAGTACTTTACCCATGAGTCCCAATCGTCCCAAAACAATATGTACAAGGATATGACTCGACTTAGCAACCATGTAATCAATTAGATAATTAACTTGGGTTTAAACAAATGCTGTAACAATAATGCACTAAAAATGAGTGCATACAAGGTAGGCTAAGGCGATTTGGGTGTACATTTTAGTGGGGTGTAACAAATTATTCCTTTAAGTAAAATGCTTAAAGGTCGAAGCGAAAAGATAGGCTCTGACGGGTGTACTAAGGGTATCGTGTACTAAAAATGAGTACAACGCAAAGGGTGTGGGAGAATTACTTGACCAATGTAGCCAATGTAATTGTAACAAAAACACAGGTGTAAAACAATGGGTTAATCCTAATGCCTCTTATCATGTAGTAAATCTAACTACACGAATGTAGTCTCACTTGTGGCCTTGGAATGGTCCTAACGCAAGTTCTAGAATCTAAGTGCTACCGGTACACACATCATAGCATAAATGCTTTTCCTACCAATTCTAGGGGCGAACCTCACATATTTGGGGGTGGAAAATTTTTTAGTGGTACGGTTTTTGTGCTAGTCATATAACTCCTATCCATGAGACGCTCATTAAGATCAAAGTTTCACTCCTATATGTTGTAAAAAATTTTAAATTTGGCACTAAAATTACCCTAACAAGTATTTATCTCAGTTTTATTACACATCTACCATTAAACAAACAAAAATCAAGCGCAATTGTATTCTCTAAAATCGTACTTTTACCCTCCCCTTACACTTAAGATGAACATTGTCCCCAATGTTCAAATAACAAGATGTAAAAGAAAAAGTAAAAGAATGAAATCAAATACTCCCCTGATTCGCTCGGTGGATAATGAAGTTACACGGTTAAATCTTCCTCCAAGGAGAATGTTGAAGCTCCATGACTAATGCATCGCCAAAAGCTTGATTCCATAAACATCTCCTTGTCCAAAATAACCTGTTAAACCTGAGAAAACAAACACGAAAACCTGCATAACATCGGCGGGATAAAATCTATATATAAGGATATAATGCTTGTGGAATGATAATTTTGCAGATTCCTGGAGATTATAAGTTGGAGATTTTAGTAAAAACTTTTTAAAAACAAAACTTTCAAAAATTTCTGAAAATTAAATCTGACGCCGTCAGGTTATAAAACCTGACGCCGTCAGAAATGACCTGACAAAAATTTTCATTTTAAGTTTCCGGAAAATTTCTGGAAAAACCTTTACCTTACTTCCTGGAAATCCTGCAAAACATCATTATGACTCGATACAAGCATTTGACTCAAACAAATACGAATATGTATGCTATTTTATTATTATTACGATTCATGTTCATTTGTGTTCTAATAAACCGATTTAGATTTCCCTTACACTTATCTTTTGCAAAATACCTTTATATGTAGTTAAGACGAAGTTAAAAACAAAATAAAGCATTTTCACAATTTAGTTTTGAACATGAATCAATACTAATAAAAATTAAACACACATACGGAAAATAAAATCAAACAAACAAATAAATAAACACACAAAGCAAATAAAACAAATAAAGCTTGGGTTGCCTCCCAAGAAGCGCTTTTCTTTATTATCGAGTCTTGTAGCTAGACTCAAAGTCACGTACATTACGTGACTCCATCATCGGTCACGGTTCCTAGGCCATTCTCCTTTGATCCTCTATCAGAATCACTTTCATAGTAAAGGTATTTCGGGTCCACGTGATCAAAAGGATTGTTTCGGTATTTAGAACTAAGTTCCTTATCGTGCTTAAAGAATCCGCTTGACAGGTCAAAAGTGTCCTTACATCCCCTTCTCACATCATCATCACATAACACGAGTTGGGAACTTAACCCATCGAGCCCTTTATAATCAATCTCCTTGAATTCTCTCATCTTGTAAGGTGTTTGGTATGAGATTTCCCTAATCCCATCGGTGAAAGTCATGATCCCATTGAGCTCGTCCACAACCAAGCTTGTGGCCTGGCAAAAAGGTGCCCCAAAAACAACTTGTGATAACCTGGGATCGATGTACTCTTTGATATTATCGACGATTGCGAAGCTCATAGTGAATGTCATATTTCCTACAAACACCTGTATATCATCATCTATGCCGATGTCGTCCTTCCCTTCATGAATCATCCCCCATCTGCAAATGTTGTTATAATGAAACAAGGACATCACATTTTTGGGTAAACATGTGTCAATGTAAACATTATAAAAATGCTTGTGACCAATCATGCAAGGTATTTTGAGATTATTTGGATCATGTCGCTTAATTCGGCCAGGCCTTCTACCGTGTAACCCCCATGTGTTGCCACTTGCTGATGGTTGATACTCATACACTTCTTCACAGCCATCCCGAAAAATCACTTTCCTGACACCATCGGTAAATAATGCACTCCTATCATCCTCATCGAGTATCACTCCCGTTGCTTTTATGAATTGTTTGCCTAGAACAAGGCCAGTTAAGGATGGGCTGATGATAGAGTTCATGTTATTAATTACAGTTAACTCGACATGAAAGAGGAACTTTTCTATCACAATTGGTACCCTCCTTATTACCCCGATGATATTAGACCCTTCATATTTGACTTGTTCAGTGAAGGCTTCGTTATATAGAGAGAGGGATATTGCGCTCATAGAAGAGTTGGGGTTTATGTAGGCATCTTTTATAAACTTTTTCCTAGTGGTGCAAGATATCTTAAAGACCCTAGGAGCGCCATCCTCTATTCTCTCTCCGAATCCCATAGGCGACCTTGCTGTGCCTCTCTCAAGTTCCTCTACCAGGGGGCGGTCTAGCAGTCCTGGGAGCCCATGAGACATTTCGGATTTCTCTTCCGAGCCCTCCTCATCACTCACCTCTATTGTACTCGAGTTCTTTGGTGAGTCTAGATAGTCGTCGGGCGCCTCGGGTTTCTTTTCGGGAACTTCACCCTCCATTTCATTGTCCACATTCTTGGCTGTTTGTCGGTCCAAATTTGGTTTAGGAACAGGTATTGTTGTAATGGTGTTCATGAAGTGGAGAGGTTTCGAAGGGGTATGAGTATCTCCTGTTTTTTTTTCGTTTGGTGATATGTATTTGAAGAGTTTACTAGGGTGCTTGATTTTTACAGGAGGGGGTGTTTGGTGGGTCACCGTAACAGATTTGACCTCATTAACTCGTGCCAACTCACAAGTTGACCTGCCAGCAAGGCGATCATTGATAATCTTTAACAGGTTATCGACCTTGTTGTTCATATCAACTTGCTGTTGTCTGAATTGATTCTCAAGTTTGGAGAGCTGTGTTTCTTGAGAGAGAATGAATTTTTGCAGTGATTCCTCGCGATTTTGTTGTTTTTGCGTGTGTCGCTGAGGATAATGTTCAGACCAGGTGAGCGGGGTAGAGTCATTGAATGATACGCTACGAGTTTGGTTCCAACTAAAATTTGGCTTATTCTTCCATGCCTCATACCCATCTTCGGAATTTTTGGGCCCATAATTAGTGGCGAGCCACTTATCTCCCGCCTTATCGATTCGCGAGGATGCGAATTCTTTGAAAGCCTGTTTGGGAAGTTCCATGCAATCATGAGTGTCGTGGGGACCACTACATAATTTACACGAAGAAGTGATTTTGTTCATTTGGCTTGAAGGTTTAGGAGCCTCGTAGGATTTCATGAGAAACTTGACTTGGTCTTCAAGTTCTATGATCCTACGGTCGGAAGTGCTTGAATTGTTCGAAGGCAAAGATATTGCCTTGACCGTTTTATTCAAATCACGGGGATCACTCCAACTTTCGTTGTCATAAAGAGCAAGATCCTCTAGGAGAGCCCATGATTGTTCCGCACTTAGATCACGTAGCTTGCCACCGGCCGATTGGTCAATGGTTTGCCTCGTGGAGAGATTGATATGGTCATAGAAGATTTGGACTTGGAGCCAAAGTTCTATGCCATGGTGGGGGACTTTTTGGAGTAAGTCCTTGAATCGAGTCCATGCCTCGTAGAGAGTTTCGCCTTGACGTTGTTGGAACATCAAGATATCATTCCTTAGCTTGGTAGTTCTTCCCGGTGGGAAAAACTGAGCAAGGAAACGAGTGGTGAGATCATCCCAAGAGGTAATGGATCCTGCGGGTTGACGTTCTAGCCACTGACTAGCTTGGTCCCGCAAAGAGAATTGGAAGAGACGCAATCGGGTCGTCTCTCGAGTGGCAACATCAAGGTCTATAGAATCAACGATTTTGAGAAAGTCCTTGAGATGTTGATTAGGATCTTCAGAACGAAGTCCATGGATTGCGCATCCGCTTTGCACCAACCGGATGGTGTCGGATCGCAAGGGTGTGATATTGGCTCCTTGAGTGAGCTCAATGGTGTTTCGATAGCCATGGTGGCTAGGACGGGAATACTCTCCTAAAGTACGGGCTCTAGGAGGTGGTTGTGGTTGTTGCGGTGGTGGGTTGTGGGGGTTAAGGATATTACCATCTTCCATGATGTCGGATGGTAATGGTTACGAACAAAGAAACGAAGAAAATAGATAGACTAAAGAAAACCTAGAAAAAGAAAATAAAAATCTCACTAGAAAGGAATCTAGTGAGTAGACCTAATAGAAATAAAAATTCAACCTAAACAATAACTATTCCCCGGCAGCGGCGCCAAAAACTTGATGCGTGGGTTTTGCAACCTTACAACAGGTTTTACCTCTCGAGGGATCTCAAGAGGCTTACAACCCCACCAGGCAGTGTACCTGACCGATGTAGTATAGTGTAGTGGTAAGTACGGGGGATTGATCGTTCTCCACAGGGAATAGTGTTCGTTAGGTATGAAAAGCTACTCTAATAGGTCTAAGGGTTGAGGAAGATTCTTTTTTATGTTTTTATATTTTTTTATGAAAGCAAGTAAAATCTCGGTTTTGAAGGAGTGGCGGAATTAGTTGCTAGTCAACTAACCCAAATTACTACGAATGCAAATAAAATAAAATAACAAAAATGAAAATGTGGTGAGAAACTTATGTGTAGAGAAATGTGTTTACTTAGATTTCCTTACTCCCTAACTATCTTTTACCGGTTAATTAGTGTGTATTAGTCGCGTGGATGACGGGTGTATTCCTTAATACCATTCGTGGGGTGGCGTACTTACTTCCCCAACTCTACAAGCTCATACTTCACTCCTATGTCGAGCCGGCTAGGAAGCTCCTAACATGGGATCACTAGAATTCGCTTGTGCATTAAATACAACCATAAAAACCTTTAGTACGCATTTGGTTCATGTTTCTTAAGACGTTCAAGCAAGTTACCGAATAGGAAGTTAGCCAGTTTTCTTAAGCCTAACATAGATAAACAATCATCCAATACAACTAACAACACACTAATAACCAATAATCAATAGCTAGGTTTCATTAGATCTAAGCAAACACAAGATAAATTTAGCCTAACATGTTAATCAAAAGACAAGAATAAGATAAAATCAAACAACACATAGACATATTGAATGATTAATTGATAACTTATCTTCAATGTAGCATGGAAGATCTCAAGGCAAAAAGCCTTGAAAAAGAAGCTAAATTCGTCCTAGGGTTTTCTCCCAAAATTCCACACACTAAGCTCTCCCTAATGACAAAAAATTAGAAAACTATATATAGACTTTTGCATCTGACGGCGTCACCTTATGGATTGTGACGCCGTCACCTCGCCGCTTCTAGGGTTCCCGGATGACCTTCTTGACGCCGTCCCTCTTTAGCTCTTCAAAAATCCATTCTGGCTTATCAAGGCTTGACGCCGTCAGCTCGTGAACGTGACGCCGTCCCCTTATGATTTAAGCCGTGACGCCCTTGATCAAGTTAAAGCGTGACGCCGTCAGAATTCACATGCTATTTTCACTGGCCTATCATGAGTAAATTTCACGTCCACTTTTTCTTGCCAAAGCATGACGCCGTCCAGAGTTAATTGTGACGCCGTCAAAGGTAACATTCAGCCGATTTTTGAGACTTTGTCGTTTTCTTCACTTTTATGCTCCAAAAACGTCCAAAATGCCTCCTTTTCCAGATTTCTCCTCAAAAGTACCTAAAATGACAAAAGGAACGATTTAGGGCGATATTTGATCAAATAAATACGATTTAGGGCTTAAATGACCCCTTAAAAGCGGTACACTTTTCGCTTCATCATGAACCAAAGAATATTCTTATCGCCCTAGATGATTCAAGCTGGTTAGAGGCTATGCAAGAAGAGCTTCTTCAGTTTAAGATTCAAAAGGTTTGGGTGCTAGTTGATTTACCTAGGAATGCAAAGGTGATTGGCACTAGATGGGTTTTTAAGAACAAAAGGGATGAAAGGGGAATTGTGATTAAGAATAAAGCTAGATTAGTAGCTCAAGGGTACACACAAGAAGAAGGGATAGACTATGATGAGGTTTATGCTCCAGTAGCAAGGATTGAGGCAATTAGGCTGTTTCTAGCTTATGCTTCATTTTTAGGCTTCACAGTCTACCAAATGGATGTCAAGAGTGCATTTTTATATGGTAAAATTGAACCAGAGGTGTATGTTTCACAACCTCCAGGCTTCATTGACCCATTACATCCAAACAAAGTGTACAGAGTAGTGAAAGCTCTATATGGCCTTCATCAGGCACCAAGAGCTTGGTATGCAACACTAGCTTCCTATTTATTAGAAAATGGATTTCAAAGAGGAAAGATTGATCAGACACTGTTCATCAAACAACACAAGAAGGATCTTCTGTTAGTGCAGGTGTATGTGGATGACATTATCTTTGGATCTACTAGGAAAGATATGTGTTTAGAATTTGAGAAGCTTATGAAAGATAAGTTTCAGATGAGTTCCATGGGGGAACTTACATTCTTTTTGGGTTTGCAAGTTAAGCAATCATCTGAAGGCATATTTATTAATCAAGACAAATATGTTGCAGAGATACTTAGAAAATTTCAATTTGCTGATTCAAAAATAGCAAGCACACCAATGGACTCTGAGAAGCACCTTATGAAAGATGAAGATGGAGAGAGTGTGGATTGTACACACTTACAGATCTATGATAGGCTCTTTGATGTACCCTACATCATCTAGACCTGATATCATGTTTCCTGTTTGTGTTTGTGCAAGATTTCAAGTTACTCCAAAGGTTTCTCATTTAACTGCAGTCAAGAGAATTTTTAGATATCTCAAAGGTCAACTAAGGTTGGGTATATGGTATTCTAGGGAATCTCCTTTTGACTTGGTAGCATATTCGGATAGTGATTATGCTGGTGCTAGCTTGGACAGAAAGTCAACAACTGGAGGATGTCAATTCCTTGGGTGTAGACTTGTCTCATGGCAGTGTAAGAAATAAACAAGTGTGGCAAATTCAACAACTGAAGCTGAATATATAGCTGCTGCAAGTTGCTTTAGTCAAGTTCTATGGCTTCAAAACCAACTCCTTGATTATGGGTACAATTTCTTAAACACTGTTATTCATATTGATAATAGTAGTACAATTTGTATTATTAGAAATCCAGTGCAACATTCTAAAACAAAACACATTGAAATTAGACATCACTTTATTAGAGATTGCAATGAGAAAAGATTAATTCAAGTAATGAAAATTGCTTCAGAACATAATTTTGCAGATCTACTTACAAAAGCTTTTGATGTTGGAAGGTTTCAGTACTTGGTAGCAAGTATTGGAATGCTTAATCTTTGAATTTTTCAAATAATGTGTTGGTACTGCTGGATTTATAAGGTACTGCTAATGTATCATAAGGTACTGCTAAGCACAAAAGGTGCTGCTAGTACAAATGTAAATTGTGTTATTCATACGGTTAGTCCTATGTTTATTCTAATGCAAGACAAGTACTTTGTACATTGTTCTTTTTGTTTTTAAACTAACTTTTTCAGGTATGAATATGTGAACACAACGAAAATTTCAAGTGAAATGGAAGCAACACAATGCTGATATTAACTGCTAACATGTTTAGGTTTATGATGGACTGAGTTTGGGAATTCAAAACTCCTTAAAACTTCTTTCTTGAAATCTAGTTATGATATTTCACATTGAATTGATGACTTAGTTGATCAGATAGTAACTGATGCAACTCACTTTCTATCATTTTATACTTTTAAGTATAATGTGTAAGTCTGAGGACATCTGATAGAAAGAACAGCTAGTAAAAGTGAATCTAACACTTGTGTTAGAGGCAACAATTACTATGAGCTGGAAACCCTGTCAGGAAAACTCTTTGAATGAGTTTATCTGCACACAGGTAGTTATTTATAACTGAAAACATTGGTTCTCACACAACCAGAGGTTGCTTTAAACCGAAATGTTGATTAAGTGTCTGTTATACACTTGATTCCTTCAAAATGGTTGAAAGTAGTATGATTTTTCAATTCTAAAATCATGAACATACTACTAAGTCAAATGATTTCTTAAAAGGATTTTCAAGGATTCACAAAAACCATCCATTGATGGATCATGAATCAAATGTCCACTAATTCACCTCTCATAGGAGTTAACACACCTAGAAGTGATGAGGGCAGTAACTTAAACTCTTAAGGAATTGATGGCTTCATGTACAACATTGTCTGACAACAAGTTCTAAATGCTGGATCAGATGATAAGGAAAGATATATTTTGGTACATAGTGAGATCTTCCAAACAAGGGGAGGAAACAAAAGTTATTTGCTTCAGGGGAGGTAACAATCTCAGGGGAGGAAATAATCACCCAGAAAAGGAAGATAATCCAATAAAAGGAAGGAGAAGACAAGAGCATACAAGATGATGAGGAGGTTGAAAATGACAAGAATAGAGCTTATTCTGGAGTATTATATATATTCAGAAGGGATGAAGCATTCCAAAGGAGAAAGTTCTATCTAGGTCAAACGAAGAAAAGTTTCAATTTCACTTCAAAGACATGCTGGTTAGATGATTTCACTTGTTGAAACAAGCATCCAAGATACACAGCACCATTGCCTCTTATAATTCCTCCATCCAAGGAAATTGCACCATCTTTTAGTCCAAGATTGGAGCAATGTGTTGATATTGTTAAAGTCAAAGATCAGAGAGCAGATGAGCTTCTAAGAAAGATATTCAATCTCTCAGAACAGAAGAAAGTTCAGATCAAGGGTCTGACTATGAAGTGTTTGAAAGATCTTCACAATCCATAAATTTAATTCAGAAACATGTTGGAATGAATTCACATGTTTAGGGGAGGATTGTTGAGAATTAAATGTTCTGAAGATTAAGTTTCAAGAATTACAAGTATTAACAGTTCCAACTGCTGAGAAGAAATTCTCTAACAGTTCCAACTGCTGATGTAAATCTTAGGACTGCTCAAGTTATAACTAACCGTTCCAACTGCTGGTACAAAGTTGAGACTGCTAGATGGATAAGTATTGAAAAGATATTATTTGTATTTTGGTCAACAATATACGGTAGATAATATCTTACCCCATGTGCTTAGTTAACAAGTTGTGTACACAGATACATGTTGTATCTTATGTACTGACACTCTAAAGGATAAGTTAACAAAGTAAGTCGGCTAGACTTTAAGCAATATGTAAAGATCTCTTGGACTATAAAAGAGATCTTAGAAAAATGATATTAGTGTTAATACATGCATATGTTATTTTTGCAAGAACTCATAACAGTTAGAACTAGAACAAAACACAAGAATATCATAAGTTAGAAAAACATAAGATTCAAGGTTGTAACCCTAATGATATCTCAAGATCACTCGTATTATTATCATTAATAATATTGAATCGTTTGGTGATAATCTTTATGTGTTCATTGCTAACTAACAAACATAACAATTCCATTTCCATAACATACACAACCTTCTAAGTTTGGTTGAGTGAATTCCGCGCACTTAATCATATTAACACAACATATCATATACACAAAGTTGACAAGGTTTAACCACCTTATAGTGTATATAGAGGGTCCTGGTAGTTAATAATAGTATCCGAGTAGATAAACCATTTAGAATGATACATTTCTCGTTTGGTTAATGTTAATGACCCGATTAGGCACCATGACTATCCTTAGTTGAGTAGATAACCACCCAAAAGGAGGTGCTTGGTGATAAACTTAGGCCGGGAAAGATCACCTTGAGTAGGGGAGATACTGGCCAAAAATTCTTGTCAAGATAAACCCAAGACTTGAGGGTTGTGCCCTCGGTTCGAATATTGGATATGCCCTCTCAAACTCAAGACCAAAACCCCAAATGAGTGGTATCATACTCGCTCCAAAATAAACCCGCAAGAATAGTAGTTGTATTCGGATGTTTGGATGGGGATGAACATGTGAGGCAAAAGCGCCCTTAGACACTAGAATTAACTCCCACCCGAGCTAGTTCCTGACCTTGTTAAGACGTGACAATGATGCCTAGACTAAACAAGGATCCATAGAGATTTGAGTCGAGTAGCACTCAACCAAAAACTCCTACCATGACAGGGCTACCCCAAGTCCTTGTTATGTCGATATTGTGGCCAAAGGATTCCCAGAAAAACACCAAGTCTGTGAAGACTTGAAGTGTTAAAGATGTGTGTTGTGTTGTTTGTATACCAAGCCAAACCCAAGAAATAGCCCACTTAGGACTAGATCCCAAGCCCAAACTAGGACCTCAATTGATTTAGTCTGTTGGTATAATAACACTCCAGCCCACCAGGCCCATTGTGACCTTGGATCGACCCAACCCAATAGCTACCCATTTCCCCCCTCCTCCTCAAACTCAGTGGGCCGCAGCCCAACAAGTATTAAATATGCAAAAATTTGGATAACATTATAGAATTACTTGTCGCGGCATTAAAATTTACGTAAGCCATTCACAAAAACTTTTCGTAGTAACTAATATATATACGTATAAGACTTGAATAGCCGAATACACAATTGAATTTCATCTTGGACTAGCATAAATGTACAAACAAACTTGAATAGCCGTAATATAAAACACGACGACAATAATTGAATTATTAAATTTTACTAGCACTATATAGGCGATTTCATGATTTCACAATGGATAGAGCATACTATCGACATAGGAAATACAAATCATATACAAACTCGTGTGTAGTAAAAATGTGAAACACAAGTGAACTAAACGATAAACCAATTTTATGTAAAGTCTCGACTATAACTCACGTTGGAGGATATATATAAATTGACATTTACATTATTATATTAAAACTAAGTAAAAATAAACGTCACTAATAAAGAAACTAGGAATAGTATATCAAACCTGGACCGTACTTAGACAAATTTGACGGCATATTTTGTTCTAAGCTAATAATGTGTAAAAAGGAGTCATAATAGATTATTAATAACCAAGCAAACTTCGCTAAAATTCTAATTAACCAAGTTTACTAAAACTCACGTTATATTAAATCTTCTCAAATCATGTAACTAGTAGGAAGTAAACGTCACGTACGTTAGGCCTTACTTCTAAAATCAACATAATCGGACATGACGAACAAATTACACAACTACAATATATATCACATTTCGATTTAATCTATTTGTACATTAAGTTATTCAATAACCCCAATTCCTCATTACCGTACCTTAAGTCATTTGTAGAGTTACACCTTACCAACTCTTAGGAAAGTCCTCAATAACCACATTTGCCGCCACACAAGGGACAACAACATAAATACTCTAAAAACATTGAAATTAAATTATGAAAAGACTTGAATGTAATACTTGAAACTAAGACATGGTTATTTAATCTAGGTTGTGTGTGTTGGTGCGTGCACTCCTTAATTTCACAGCATTCACCGTTCAGACCATTAAAGGTGAGTTTATAGCCCCTTTTTACTTATACTTGTTTTATCTGAATGGGGTGAGAAACATGTAAAACCAATTTTATGGACCATTAATACTATTTTTACCAAAGTTATTGCGCAGTTAGACTAAGACTCTAGAACCCATTACTATGCCCGCCTTCATGCACTGTTAATTCTGGTTAGGAAGCGCGATTAATATGAATAGATCTATTGGGGTGACTCCCCCGTTCGGTTGGCCAGAAGGGTCAACGCGAGCGTATATTAAGTCGGATTATGAGTGAATTGGGTTAAGCACTCGCTAAGGGTCCCATTGTTATTATTGATGTGCTAGGTTATAGCACACTGAACGGTCGAGCTTCGGTTGCATGAACTTAGTGCTAGCGCAAATATAATATAAATGTGACATTTCAATGTTCACAAACTAAACTATTGGTCCAAATTTGTTATAACTTAAACCTATGAACTCACCAGCTTTTTGCTGACTTTTAGCATGTTTTTCTCAGGTATCTAGAATTATGCAAGTGTGGCAAGACTTGACAAGGCAGTGGAATTATACTATTGGCCAAAGTGTTTTAACAAATGTTGAAGACTTGTTTTTGAGGGACCATTAAACTTGTAAACAAACTTGAAACATAAAGTTTGTTATAATTGGATAAATCAAATTTTTTTATAAAGTGTGTAATTGGTTCTTCGTTACCTTGTGTTATGATTTCCATTTCAGTAGCACCCCATGATCCTAATGCTTCCGCAAAGTCAGATTTTGGGGGTGTTACACCTTTGGGGACCCAAGCCATTAATGACTTGGATCTGCCTCGTGCATCAATATAATTATGTTTCTTCAATACAATTGATGCACTATCAAGTTTGGTAGGTCTCCAAACCCAACATGCTGATGCCTTAACTGCATTGCTACCGTTTGCCCTGGCAGCATTTACTACTACTGAATTTAGCCTAGCAGTATTAACTACTTGCCTAGCAGTATTAACTATTTTATTAACTGTATTAACCTTTTTCTCAAAACTACTGTTGGTAAATATTGTTTTCATATAAAAGGGCCTTTTAACAGTTTGTTGTGCTGATTTAAAAAAACATGATGTTGGTTTAGCACTAAAAACTGTCGATTTGGGGTAAGCAGTATTAACAGGCCTAATAGTATTAAATGTTTTTAGGCCAGTGTTCATCAAAACTGCTTTTGGAGCCATGTTTCTGTGAACACTGGGTGAGCCTGTTTATCATAATTGCAGTTAGCCTGCATATGGTCAAAACTACCACAAACAAAATAGTTGTAATTCACCCTTTTATTAGCATTCCCAAATGCTCTTGTATTCCATATACCATCATTTCCCTTTGATGATAATTGCAGTTAGCCTGCATATGGTCAAAACTACCACAAACAAAACAGGCTTTATTGTACATCATAAATTCACTTCCTAGCTGTTGAGACTTCTAATTATTACAATTCCTTTGGTTTCCCCAAGGAGTATGTGACCTGTACATCTCTGCATACTTAACTGTTTTCCTAGCTGGTTTCTCTTGTTGTTTAGATTTAACAGATTCTACCTTAGTAACAGTAGGAAAGACAGTTTTCTTCTCTACCTCATCATCTGACACCAATTTCTCAACTAATGGGGTATCAAATGATTCACTAACCTCTTTAAAACTCTCTTCACTATCACTTTTACATTCTGTCTCAGGCTTTTTGAGCTCCTATACACTAGTATTTGACAAGTCAAGTTTTGGGGTTGGAAATAACCCGGTATGAGGTGGTGCAACAGCCTTATATCCTATACCTGTCTTGAATTTATCAATAAGCTGACACTGAACAATCTTATCTATACTTTTAGATGACCCTGCATATCTCTCTATATGTACTTCAATGTTGTCTTTTTCCTTCTTAATCTTTTCTAACTCATTTTTAAGCTCACCTATTTCTAAGTCTTTAAAAGAAATATCTCTTTTCAAAACAGCAATATCATCAGTAAAGATAGTTTCATTCTTTTTATAAAAAACTAGTTACTCTTCTACAACAGCTAACCCTCTTTTATAATTAGCTAGATTAAACTCAGATTGATTAAAATCTACTCTTAACACATCATAATGTTTTTTAAGAGTTTCATAGCTTTTAAGACAAGTTTTTGAACAAGTATTATTTGTGTATACCTTAGAGTCAGAAAAAGCCATCAGTTCCATGTTAGTAGGAGCTTCCTCTTCAGCCATATAGCTCCAGTCAAAACCTAACCCATCAATGGCCACCATAGCTTTGGAAGAAGTTTCTTCCAAGTTCACAGTCTTCCTGGTGCTCTCTTGATTCCTGGATCCTCTGCTTTCTTGACCTCTGTTCCTGCTATCCTGGTTTCTTGGCCCTCTGCATTCCCTAGCAAAGTGTCCCAACTTATGACAGTTGTAACACTCTACCTTTGACTTATCATATCCAGCAGTATCACCTCCATTGATGGTAATCTTCTTACCAGTCTTCTAGAAAAACCTCTTTGATCTCATGCTCAACAAAGCTAACTGCCACTTCAAATTCATCTCTTCTAAATCATCTTCATGGATTTGCTCTAGGTCTTCATGTACAAGCTGAGACCCATTTGCTTGACTGGCCAAAAATGCATAGACAGTATCATCACTTAAGCTAGCAGTACTAGTTTGTGAACTAGCAGTACTTACTTTAGGGTTAGCAGTACCAACTCCATAAGTAGTATTAACCTCCTCAATACTGTTAGTTCCAGGAGATGATACAAATGCCATGTTTTGAGCACTAGAGCTTGAGCTTGCAGGCCTTTTCACCTCTTGTTCAACAATCTTGAAATTGTTGTAGAGATCATCAAAACTCATTGTTTCTAGATCAGTTTTATTCCTTCAGACCACAACATGAGTATTCCACTCAGCAGACAGACTTCTTAAAAACTTTAAATTGAGATCTTCTTGTGTCTTAGTTCACCTAAGACAGCCATTTGACTTACAATCTTTTGAATTCTATTAAAAATAAAATCAAGAGACTCTGTGCTTGAGGCACTAAAGTTCTCATACATCTGCTTCAGAATAGTTTTATGTGTCTTCTTAGTTGCTTCATTTCCTCCAAACCTTGTTTTTATAGCAGCAAACAAGGTCTTTGCATCCTTGTATTGATTGAAGGTCATTAGATGTTCATTGGGAAGTGCCATCAGCAGCATACTTCTAGCCTTCACATCATTCTTCTTTTGGGCCTTTTCTTCTGTAGTTACAGGACCTGGTATTGTTTCAGTTGTGACACCTTCCACTGTTGATGCTTTAGGTACAGGTTTGAAAGAATTACCATTCTCTATGATATCCCATAGAGCATAGTCTTGAATATGAAAGTATTGTTCAATTCTGAGCCTCCACATCTCATAATCACCCTGCTTGAGAATGGGCAATTTAGCAGTAGTAGAGGTTTAAGTGGTTTCAAGATCCATCTCTTCCTGATTAGTAAAGAGTTCTTCAGTGAGTTTCTTCTAGATCAAAGTTTCAAAACCAAATGCTCTGATACCACTTGTTGATCCCAAACACAGATCGATTCCTTGAGTTTGTAAGGTTAAGTTACCTTGGATAAATTCAAAACAACTTTGTTTGAAAGTTTGTGAATATCAAAGAGTATGCGGAATCTACTCTTAAATACTTAGAAGAATATAAACAATGTAATATAATAGTGAACTTGAATGAACAAACAATATAACCAAAACGCTTCAATATTATTAATCAATAATACGAGTACTCTGTGTAGTACTAGGGTTTACAACCTTGAAGCTTATATCAAAACGTATATTTTTAAACAACTTAACCTAGGACCTCCTTTTATACACTAAGGAGTCCTTTACAAGATAACTACAAATCTTCTAAATGTATAGAATATACATATCTTTCTAACTATATAAGATATACACTAAATATCTTCTATACATATCTGTTCACTCGTCTTTATCACATTAGCAGTTCAATCTTCATCAGCAGTCTTCATCAGTACAAAGTTAATACTGGCAGTACTAACTTTTACTCTAGCAGTACTAACTTAGTTAGTACTATTAGTTGTAAACTTCATCAGTTCTAACTTTGCCTTGACAGTACAAAGTGTGAAGTCATTTAATTCCCAACAATATGGACAAAATTCCATGACAAAACATGCACGTTCCATCATGGATATCACATAACAATTATAGATAATAAGTCACAAGATCGCATACATTTAACACGTAATTATATCATGCAATCCTAGGGTTTCTTATTCAACTAAAAACAAAACAATTTTTTATTATTATGAGGCAATCGCCCCCCCCCCCCCCAATTTAGGGTTTTGAGTTTTCTTAAACCCTAAAATCCTTCATATATAATTAAACATAATCCAAGATTCGTTTTTTTACGTGTTTTGGTAATTAATTACACATTAATACAAGGCTCGTGATGCCACTGTTGGAATTTAATAACATGTCAAACATAATTAAACACATAAACATCAAGTATAGCGGAAGCATAAGGATCAATAACATGTAAATAATTAACCAAACATAAAAGTATACATACCACTTGCAATTCCAAGCTAACAATCAAGTTGAACCATAATTAGGGTTTATATGGATTATAAGAATTGCCCCTTACCGTTTTTGCAATTCAATCCAAGATACTAACAATAATGTGTTAGTACCACGTTCTTGTACACACGTACTAATACCAAATTAATGTTATGCTAGTAAAAGAAAACACAAATTAAAACAAACGATTTGTTTTGTTGAACAAAAGTCGATCAACCCTTTGGAGAGGGTTGATACGATTGGCCTGAGCAAGGGAAAAGAAAAGAGAAAACTTTTTAGGTATTGTGTATGCACAAGAGATACAAAACAATGAACCAATGCCCTCTATTTATAGTTGTAGAAACTTGGAAGACAAGTTGGTTAAGGATTAGGTAACCCTAATCCTAAACCGATCGGCCATAACCCAAGAAGGGATCTGGAACCTTCTTGACCTTTAATTCCAACTATAAACTTTCCTTTTTCCACTTAACTGTCATTAGTCAATTGTCGTTAATTACTTAATGTCCGTTAATCGTTATTTGTGTTTTAATAATTAAATATATAACATTTTATATATTAATTATTTACTCATTAATTCTTCATACGTAAAGTGTGTAATCCCGTGGTCTCGAGTTTGATTCTAACATACGACTACTCCCTCCGTCCCAAAATAAATGTCCAGTTTGACTTTTCAGAGTCAAACTGGTTCAAATTTGACCTTAACTATTAATGTCTCGATTTAAATCCAAGACAATAGAGATCTAATTAGTATAACCACAAAAAGAAACTTTGTTAATTCCTGCCTCATTTTCGTAATTTTATCTTTCACTCTTTATAATCAAGACACATTCATGTAAATTTTATATATATATATATATATATATATATATATATATATATATATATATATTTGTATATATATTTGCCAGGAATGGGATTTGGGCTAAAATGGGTTTACCAAACTAATATGTGGCTGTACGGCTGGGAACTTACTGTTCCAACCACTGTTCATGGAATAAAAAATACAAAAAAATGCCTAATGATCATTAATTAAGAGTGGCTAATTAGAAATGTGTGGCTGTAAGATTGGGAGTGCACTATTAATACAACTGTTCATCACTAATTGCACAGACTAATTACAAAATGTGCCGCTTATATTCTTGGACTGCAGTAGAAAATTACATACCCTTCGGCAACAAAAAGATCTCCCCTCCACTCCAACAAATAACCCTAGATAATCCCCATCAATTCATGCCCTAAAAATTAGGTTTCCATAAATCAATTCATCCTGAATTTCGGCTATAATGATCCGATCTACTTGGGGCGCTCACCTTTTTTTGCTCCTTCCCGGCCCGGAAGTTCGCTTGAAACTGCCTTTTATTTTTTTTTATTCGGATCGGATTTATGTTGGCTCCGTTCGATGAATTTCACCTATTTTGAAGAGTCCCAAAAGGAGAGCGACTGCGGCTACGCCCGTAAGGTATATCACTTCCGATCTAATTAGGTTTTATTTCTTATGTTCATTTCATCTTAATTCATTTTATATTTCTATATCACTGTAACTGAATTTGATTGTTATTATTAATTATGATGTTTTGTATTTATGCATACCAAGTGTTTGTTTTTATGCCTAAGCGAAAAAAGATGGTTACTTTATTTGTTTAAATTAGAGATTGTGAATTGATCCATGTTCTATGTTATATATGGTAAAATAAAATATAGCAGTGTTTTTTTTTTTTTTTTTTTTTTTTTTTTTTTTTTTTTTTTTTTTTTACTTATGATTATGATTGTCCATTGATTTGTAGTTAAACGAGAGATTGAAATTACATAGGGAGTAACGACGTCGATTTAGTGTTAAATTGCTGATAGACATAAGTTTTTTTTTGTTATTATGTTGCAAATAATACTAGGGTATAAATACAGTTTATAGGTTGGTACGTTTACTATATTTCTTTTGCTGATTCACGTTTGTAATAAATTTGAGGCACAGCCGATGCGTACAATGTGTTTGATGAAAGATGCGTCTATTACCGGGAAGGGGAAAAGGAAGGTCGATGACATACAAGTATATGAGGTTCAAGGTACTGTTACATACTATGTCACTGCACTTTATGATAGGTTTGTGTTGTTTGCGTTAATCATGTACCGTGTGTCATCTTCGTGTACAGGTTCCTCTACTATGGATATTGGTGCTTCGAGTAGGGCGCCAGACCAGCATCCTATACTTTACAGTTAGGCTTTCCTTTTCAATTCGGATCAGCCATATGTGGGTGCACTGACTTATGCTATATTGTTCTTATTATAGCCAGAAATACTCAAGTTCTTGCATCCGTTATGGAGACTATTGAATGTAAGTTGTGGCAGCCCCAGTTTTAGAGCCTTTTTTTTTTTGCTTCCTTTTGCCGAATATTGACACTACCACTATTTTTTAAGTGACAACAGAAACTTCTTATACCAGTTCTCATGCGGTCGCGCCTTCTTATGAATGTATGTTGAATATTTACTGCCCGTTGTTGTATCCTTTTATTCTTTGGTTTTACGTTCTCCAGCAGCTTATACTATTTAATTGGAACTTTTATAGCGGTGGCTGATGTTCCTGCATTTCATTCGACGAGTTCGCCCACACCTACTGTCCTGCACATAAATTCGGAAAGTGGTCGAACCAACAACGCAACCCCACGCTATGGCAGGCGGACACGCGCACATGCAGGTACAACTATTGCATATTCATTATTGGTGCTTACTTCTTCAAATGGCCTTCTTGAAAAATTAATAAACTTATCAGATTAACCATAGCCAAACACCCCCATTAGTTTTCCTTATAAATTATCTTTTGCTTATAAACATGAGTAATATTAAGAGTTAACCATAAATTGCTCATGGATAATTAGTTTTGGAGTAGCTACAATGAAATTAATTATCATTACGTAGCTGTTCGATATTAGCTTAGCTTATTTCACCCTCAAAGTATCAAGAAGCCTTCAAGCTTTCCGGAAAACCTTCAAAGAGTTAAGCAACAGGTACTAAGCTCCTCGAGTAAGGTTGCTCAAACACCCCATCAGTTATTCATTAATGGGGGTTAATTAAAAATCTTAAACATCAGGAACAACAACAATAGGGGAAGTCAACAAGGTAAATTAGTTATTGACTTCAATATTAACTATCTGTTAAGTTACTCACTCCCATATTTTTTTTGTAATTGGAAAAAAAAAAGGGACGGAATACAATAACAGTTCCATTTTGTTTGTTTTGTGAGTGGGACTTGATATAATGGATGGTTTGTAGAGCATGGGATCAAATATCTACTAAGTGGAAGATAAGTTTTCCAAAAAGAATTTAGGTACAGGAGCAAAATATGTAGTCACCATCGTCATACCATCTTTTGTATTTTCTTTTTTTTAACATAATATAGTAACAATATCGTTAGTGATTATCAGTTTGTGTTTGACAGAGTGTCATAATGGGACCTTTACAGTTTCACTTGGCAAAAGTTACTCACTAAAGCATGCACTCAAACCTGACAGCATTGGGTTTATAATTGTGACAAGTATCACATGAACGCATTGAATCAGGGGTTTAAACATGTTGAATGGCAATTCCGCCCAGCTTCTTAAGGTCAGTGGCAAATATAACGTTTTCAGAAACTGAGTAGCGAAGTGACTTTTCGCACATTTTGGATGGCAAAATTTTCCTTCTTAGTTTTTTTTGAATTTTATAGTAGCAACACGATAAGTTGTCAAAAAAAATTAAAGTAAAACATTTAAAGGTAGATCTGGCCATTTCGTAATTGAGTTGGCTTTTAGAACCAGAGTAAAGACGTTGTTTGGCATTCGTTATTGATGAAGATGTTGTTTGGAACTGATTATTGATGACTCTTAGTCCAGCCTAATTGTCAAATTTTGCATTATATATATTGATAAATCTGCCCCGATACTTTAAACACCTATATAATGATAGTCATATGGAAATTTCTCAAATTGTTCTTTGTTATTCATCGAATCACTTATCTCATTAGTCTGATTTTGACCTGAACTCATTGGCCTGGCCAACACATGTTGCCAGCTTCGCTTGCGAAAAATACAATGTTCTTTTACATTTTACTCTGTTAATAACAAGTTAGATTTTACTTTGTAAAGTCCTCTAAAGTTATGTTATGGGTGGCATACGATGGGTCTTCGGTGCAGATATGTACGTTGATGAAATTTTAAGTTTTATACTTGATAATTGAGTTTATGTAGATCGTATAATGATTAATGACATGTTCCATAAAACAATACCAGCATGAAGGTATCAAACTTCTCCCTTTCCAGTCATTATACGATCTACATAAATGCTCTACTATGGCCTCATTATCGAGGGTAAAGTGAATAAATGATTCTTATAGTAGTTGAATCAGTAGATGGATAGTTTGAGAGTAATTACTATGGCTTGCACATGCAACATCAAATAATCAAATTGTTGAGCGCTCCGTGAACTTTTTTTTTGTTCTCCTGATAATTCATATCTCAAATCCCCCAATAGTTCTAAGTCAATATAACTAAAGTTCATGTCACAATATATGCAGGAAGACCGTGGGTCAACGTGAAAACTAAAATCAACACAGAGTACCTAACAGTACAGTATGTATCATGGACGGTACTTCCATATTTTCCACTATGTGCCGGTACGTGTTATTTGTTTGGTGCTAATAGTATAATACGCAATCCCGAATAAAAAAGTGTTTTCTACATGGGTCACAATAGGTGTAAGCGGACAAGTAAAAATAAATTGGTACAGTTTAGATCAAAACAGTAGACGCAAAGCAGCAGCTTCGCGAGGTCATTTGGCTTCTTATTTCTAATATATAAATGCAAGTGACGTGGCTGTTACTATAGTATTTTGAAACAATATGGCACAATATATGAACTAAGTTTTTTCGACGTCATGTTATTACAGATACTAATCGAAGAGCAGAAAACAATTACTTCAATACCAACGGTAACAGTAACCGAAGACCGCCTACCTTTTAAGTGAGGTAAATTCTTCAGTTCCTATTGTTTTAGTTTGTGATTTTAAGTTACGGGGACTTGATTCGTGGTAGAGTTAATGGGAGTTTCATTAATGAAAGGGAAGATTGTACATTAAGTGTCGGTTTTACTTTAATGCAAATATCAAACTGTAGCGGACATAAATGATTCTTGATGTTACTGAGGTGGCAGGTTTCGACCACTAAATAAGGGTTATGATGACACTTTGTAAGGGTCTTTAGTGTTGCAAGACACACCATAAATTAGTTTCAGTAGTATTGAGTATTCACATCAAGCAAAGTGGGATATAGGCACTATAAACTTAGTTAGATCTGAAATGAAGTTATTGCTTATTATTACAAAACACACTTGCGTGAACATAAAAAAGTTTGTCTCCGATTTAGCCTAACATTTATCACATCATATTTCCATATCCCTCAAAATGTATCCTAGCAGCCTAGCAACAGTTTATAATGTTTATTTTACTTAACAAGCAATTCGTCCCAAAATAAGTAGAAAAAACAGCCATTTCTGAACACCATCTTAATACATTATTGTTAAAGACGTGCTTCGGATGTATCTGCTGTTGAATCTATACATGTTTCAGTTGCCATTTGAATGCTTAACAAAGATTTTGCTGCGTTCTGAACTGCTTATGGGCACTTTTTTTTTTTTCTTTTTTTTTTTTTTTTTTTTTCATCCAGGCTGAAGGATTCTCACGACGCTTGCGACAACCATTTGAAGGCACAAACGAACAGTGACCATATTCGGAGGTAAATGCGATGAGCCAAAAAAGAACTTGCTTATAATATATAACCTCACAAACATTATAGCTCCACAATTAGTTTAAGAATTATATTATGGTCAATCATGTACGTTAGTCCTGTAGATCAAACCATGCCTAATAAAGGCACTTTTGTTCCATGTGTGTAGGCGAGAAGAATACAAACACAAGGTCAAGTGTTTTGCAGCGAAGACGCTCATGTTGGAGGCAATAGAGTCACAGTTAACACATACTCAAAATGAGAACCAAATTCTATTTAGCAAAAATCAAAGTGCGACTTTGTGGGATGAACATCATCACTTGGAAACTTTGCAAGCCATAGATTTAGAGGAGGCATATCACAAATGGCTTGAACGTACAATAGCATTAAATTCCGTTAATAGTTTATATTCCTGAGGGCCTGAGGTAGACTATTGTATAAATACATATGCGCTTCAACTTTGTTGTCACTGCTATTTCTAATTGGTTGTATACGCTACAGATGAGTTAAAATGAACTATGACAGGCTGTAATATGAAATTTTGTAGGTTGAATCTTTCAAAACGTATGTTATATATATTCATGTAAATTCCATAATATGCAAAACACTGTCGCAGCAACGCGAGGGCTACCCCGCTCGTTTAATATAAAAGGTGCTAGTTATAACAAATTATTGATACTGAAATTCTTAGTAATAGATTTAGTATGAAATTTTTAATTAATCCATATAAGTTAGAGGACCTAGAGTGTTTCTCTATGGTTTTCGTGTCCACAGTGTTATAAGTTGGGTGAAGGTTATTTATTACTAGTAACAACTAACTTTAAGATTTTACTTAAAGACATGATTAGAAACCAACCAATAGCTAGGAAGAGTAAATGATTTCGAAAATTTATAAGAAGTCGTCAATAGCTATTGTTAGTTTTGTTAAGACATTACATATTGTCTAGAGAGACAATGGGGATGTCCCATTCTTCGTCAATACCCTCGGAACTAAAGTAATCTCCGTTATCTTAATCACTCCAAAGGATCGGATGTTGGAATATGTGAATCATAAAACTATAAACACATAAACATATAACATCAAGTACACGCAGCGCAAAAACAAGATCTACTAAACATGTAATTAATTAACTAAATATAAAAGTAATGCGTACCTTTTGTGGTTTCTAGCAAAAACAAGAAACCGGATCTCTAAGAACGAGATAAACCCTAAATTAGGGTTTATATGAATCGACCACCTACTAATCGAATTGGGGAAATCACAAGCTAAAGGAAGCTTGTTCTTCGTTCTTGTACACACGTATTACTAGCGTCTCAATGTGAAAAGCTAGGTTCATTTATCACAAATAAAACATCACAACAACTTGGGTTTAATGTTCTAGATAATATATGATCGAATCCCACTAACAATAAGATAAATGAGGCAATTTATTATCATGCATATACACATGCACGTAAAATACACGTATTACTAGGTGCGTTCACATGCATGGTATATCTTTACTCCATTTAATGTAACGTGTAAGTATCACAGTGGGTGGAAGTTGAATATAACCGATTGATTTAATCAGTTAGGGATATTCATTGTTCTTGTCGATTGGAGCTATTGAGGGGTTTTATACACTCCAAAATTGCTCTCCAAGTTTGAGTTCAACATCTCCTTAAGTTTCAAAAATCGACTCTCAACCCCCTCCACTTTTCTTGTTCGACCATATAAATATATGTGATTTAATAATTAATCATAAATCACTATATTAATTATTCAAACATTGAGACTCATACGTAATGTGTGCAATTCCGAAGTCTCGTGTTGGAAACTGGACATACTAATATTAATTTATATCCACAACTCTAACGGCTCCCACTTGGATATTCATTAATATAGTAATGACATGGGTTAGTCTAGCTTAACACCCCCAATGCCCCCAGATCGACCCTGAGTATGGTTTCCTGGAAAAAACCATGTGATGATTTAATCATCATACTTATCCTTTTGTTTCTAATACCGTGTTAATATGGATATGGATCAAAGTCATTCCATAATTAACTATTCTGTTTCTCGTTATTAATAATTGATCAAGATTACCAAAACATCTGAACGTCTTTCAGATAGACTTTGGGTGTGGCCACACAAACATCTTGTCAACCCTACGAGGGGCCCAGCAGTATTATACTTCAAAACAAATTTGAAGGAACAAATCCTTTATTGACTACGAGCATAACCCTCGAACTTTGCATCACCTCCGAAAATAGCCCTTATAACTACCAGTTACGGATAGCGTTAGACTACCTTACAGAAAATGAGCTACATCCTCGGTAGTTATCTGGTATCTCAAGTCTGAGGATAAATATTCATGATTTACTTAATGACGACGATCCATAAAGTACAATCATGTGGTTGGGATAAGTCCTATATTCAATTTATCCAATATTGAATATCATGTGATATTGGTATCTCAACCTTACAGTACATTCTACCAATCCTCACATTTGTCTTTATTTAATGATATTCCCATATCATTAATCGACAACGGACAATTTAGAATAACATAAGTTATTCACGGATTTAAACATGCAAATATATGATACAATTTATTATTAATGAAAACAAACGTACCACGTACTTTAATTCATTATAAATAATAATTGCTTAACATCCCTTATCCAAATACTAACTAGATCAATGCATGATAATTCTCATTAATGAATTATGCTACAAGCCATGTTTCACATACCTGTTGACAAGGCATAAATCAACTAATGTTGATCTATCGGAATTTTGAGAATACTTATTTCAATAATGAAATTCTTGTATGTGTGCATTCATCCATCATGACATTGCCACATAATATTTCATAAATTGCATGACATCCTCAATCGCAAATTTATGACAATTAAACTACCAAACCTTGTACTTAAAGTATTCTAATTCTTTATGTATAATGCAACTATGCTCATATTGAGCATAACTAGTACACATGGTCTCCTAATAAGGATGAGCTCCCACCATGACTAGTATTGAGTGTCATCTCAATCTTACCAGCATCATTGTATCAAACAACAATATGCTCTTTTAAGATTCCCTAAACTTTATTATTCATCATGTAATGTTTGACATCTACAAATCTTACAAGATTTTTCAACTATACCAACATCTTGCCATATGGTTCATATTTAGAATTTTGGAGCAAATCCAGGCTGAGGATGTTAATTCTAAACCATATCCATTACACTTAGCTATCTAATAATTTTCAATTAGATACTAATGTTGTCAATCATCTTTCATCCAAGCATGATACAACAAATAACATGATGTACATGAATAATCCTATCGTCAACCTTAGATTTTATTCATGTCATATCTTTTCAAAGATATGTATTTATCTATCCATACTAATAGATTATCATGTTTATTAGAATTAGTTATATTTCCGCTTATGTTTATAACAATAAACATATATTCCAAGGTTTTATTTTCTAAATTTCCATGTGAAGTTTCATTCCAAACAAAGACTTAACATATAAATGTTAATGGAATGTTACTTCCTATATGTTATACAACATATATGAAACAAGAAAATAAATATAACACTCCCACTAGCTTTCAGGAATATTCAGAAATATCTTATTTAAATTATAAATCAAAACTAGATTTAATAACTAAAAATAAGTATTTCTCCTAGATGCATGCATTAATCCATTCACAAATGATTTGCACTTTGTATACTACTAAAGATTATTTGAATTCAAATACTCCTTTCAATTACTTTCCGTCCTCGCACAAGTAATTACTCAAGAAAGAGTTTTGATATTCCATTATTAATTTCATATGAAAGAAACTAATAATGACAATCATAATCTTTATATATTTAATATGCTTAGAAAGAATTTCAATCACATTTAATTGCTTAAGTGTGATCGATAATCTTTTCACATATTAAATATGTATACATATTTGTCCCTTATAATTTCTACACAAGAATTTAAATCTCTAGGATTTTCATTTCCTTTGTAGAAATTCATCTCCATTCTATAGTATAACTATATAGTTTAAGATCAACTACGTTTTCAAACTAGTTGTCTTTTTGGACTGCATCTTATTATTCATAGTATGAGTAATTTGCCAAATAAACATTTGCAATTTATTAACAGGCATACCACGATCCTGTAACTCATAACCCTCAACATATTCTACAAATATTTGAGATACCTTTGCGGATCTATGAATAAGAATTCCATCATCTTGAGATTTAACATTAACATGTTAAATCCTCATTATGATTTTGCTAGCGTATTTAAAAGATTATGTATCTTGTACTTTTATCTTATCAAGATAAAATCCTCCCACTTGCCTTTTACAATTTATGGATTATCTATAAATTCTTAGCAAATAGAGCAACACAAACTTGTTCTCTTTTGGGACTTTGTAAATACATATTGATAGTTCCTAACCTTAATTTGTTAATAGCCTACTCACAAGTAGTTTAACAAATTCTGAACTTCAATTTTAAGACTTAATATGATTGATCACATTTCATATTAAATGGTGTCTTATTAATCTTCTAGGTTAGAGTCTAATTGAGTATATCCAATCCATACTCAATTTTCTAACCTTGATATCTTTTGGAAGAATAGAAGATATAGTTATCTCAAATCAAACAATATAACAAGAGTTTGATTTTCCTAACTGAACATACCATAAACACTATGTATTCCATTAGGATTAATATTGTAAGTTGATCTTACAATATGTGAGATAAATATATTTTGTTTCGGCTTACCTATTTACCAACTAAGTCAATTTAATGGTACAATAGATTTTCCAAGCCAATTGCATGCTTTATAACATAAGTACTTCTGATCAAGTCACTTCATGTCTATGTCTTACCAAGAAGACATAACTGTTATAATCCCAATCTAAGTTATAAGTCATTAATCAACTCAATGACTCCTTGTATATGTCTTAATTAAAAAACATAACAAGATAACGTCTTACTTTGTTATAAGTCTTATAACAATAAAAGACTTCATATTTATATCTTTATACTAAGATATAAATATGCATAACTAAAGTAATCATGAACACCACAACTTGGTTTCAATATTATTTCAAGTTAATTTATTACTTTATTTATTTATGTCATTCCAAGAATACATAAACATTCAAATTTGAAGTAGTATAAGATTACTTCATTTATTTATGTCATTACAACAATACATAAATATTCATATTAGAAGTAGTCTTATTATCATTACTGACACTTTTTCTAATAGTTATCTAATTTTAGAAACTTGTAAATTAACATACTTTCATCACATCAGCTTTGGCTGCTAGTAATGAAAGTATGTAATTTACCTTGTCATTAATATCTATTATCATGTATACACTGACGCTAGATATTAACTTCAAGTGTTCTATTGATTAGATGTGTATAAACCACATTAGAACATTAATCTCTTACAGTCAAGAGAACCCTATAAATCATATTCCTTTATGTTGTTGCTTGCACACTACAAAGATTTCTCCCACTTGTGCATGGAACAACACCATGTATCAGATAAACAACACGTCAATCGTTTGCTTATGAGATTAATATGATTTGTGTCATAGATATAAGTAGATATAGAATCACCCCGTCTAGTAAGGAAACGTACACGACTATCCTTAATACCACAAGTGTCTATAATTGGAAAGTAATCATCTCAAGAAATTCTAGAGATAATCTGGGTTACTACCAAGATATCAAGACTTGTAGCTCCTACTGAATTAAAGATCACTACATGAACTCATTATTCAGTAATTGCAACACAATGCTCCCACTGGATTTGACAACATTGTAAGTGTTGCATAACCAGTAAAGGCAAATAGCGTGCTGTTTACTTTCCTACACCTTTGATGAATCCCTTACGTAACACTACTAAGGTACTCAAAGAATGTATTCTACTTGTAAATGATGGAATATCCATCAATTCAATTAACTTGAAAGAATTGGGTATGCAATTTCTTCCTTAGTTAGGTCTACCATCCCCAACATGGTATGTAGCACCTTTAAATGGTTAAAGCATAACAACTAGATCAAACATTCTAGTTTGTCTTTTACCAATTATGCGGTAATTAGTCTAGCTTCTAATTTAATAACTCCTACACGTGCAATTTCTTAAAAATTCGCCATGAGTTATTTCTTAGAATTTAGACAACTCTAATTTTTCTATTATACCTTTCTCATCCATGAAAAGGAATAGGATTAAGTCTCACTCTTCACACGGAAAGTAGACTCGGTTTATTCTTTTCAGTAAAAATTGACTCTATTCAAAACCCTACGGGTGTAGATCAATTTACTAATAAAAGAATGTCCCACGTTTACGGTTTTAACGTTGCATTAAATACATTAAAAGAATTTTCAAAATTCAATTTTAGTATTTTCGATAATAACTTTTCAAAATTCAATTTTATAAGTTTTTTCGAATTTTTATAAATTTTTCGAATTTTTATATATTTTTTCAAATTTTTATAAAATTTTGGAATTTTTAAAAATTTTATAAATTTTTAGAATTTTTATAAGTTTTTTCGAATTTTTAAAATTTTTCGAATTTTTAGAAATTTTTCGAATTTTTATAAGTTTTTTCGAATTTTAAAAAATTTTCGAATTTTTTAAAAATTTTCGGATTTTTATAAATTTTTTGAATTTTTAAATTTTTTTGAATTTTTATAATTTTTTCGAATTTTTATAAGTTTTTTCGAATTTTTATAAATTTTTTGAATTTTTATAAATTTTTTGAATTTTTATAAATTTTTTCGAATTTTTATAAATTTTTGGAATTTTTAAAATTTTTTGAATTTTTATAAATTTTTTGAATTTTTATAAGTTTTTTTCGAATTTTTAGAAATTTTTCGAATTTTTATAAGTTTTTTTCGAATTTTTAAAAATTTTTCGGATTTTTATAAATTTTTCGAATTCTTATAAGTCTTTTCGAATTTTTATAAATTTTTTGGATTTTTAAAATTTTTTGAATTTTTATAAGTTTTTTCGAATTTTTATAAATTTTTCGAATATTTTTCAAAAAAGGACTAACTTGCAAACGTTGCAAACGGCCGTTAAGGAAAAGGACTAACATTGCAAACGCTTGTTTGGTTAATGGACTAACGTTGAAACTTGCTAACGGAATATATAACGTCAGTTAGCGATAGGAGACCATAGGTGTTATTTTTTTGCTGTCAGAGGGACCATACACACAACTTTGAAACTCGAGGGACTAAACCAGTGATTTTGGACAAACCACAGGGACGATCCGTGTAATTTACTCTTAATTTTATTTATTTTTTAAAAAAAATTTGGTCAAAAAAAAATCGGACAAAAAATTCGGACTAAATAAAAAATTCGGACAAAAAAAAAAAAAAAAAACGGGAAAAAAACGTACAAAAACGTAAGGAAAATGAACAAAAACGAAAAAAAAAAAAAAAGAAGACAAAAACGTAAGAAAAACGGATAAAAACGGACAAAAAGGGAAAGACATAAGAAAAATGGACAAAAACGTAAGAAAAACGGACAAAAAACGGAAAAAACGTCAGAAAAACGTAAGAAAAAAAGATAAAAAAACGGATAAAAACGGGAAAAAAGTAGGAAAAATTGACAAAAACATAAGAAAACGGATAAAAACCTGAAAAAAGTAAGAAAAATGGATAAAAACGTAAGAATAGGATAAAAACTGATAAAAACGAAAAAACCGTAAGAAAAACGGACAAAAACATAAGAAAACGGAAAAAACGTAAGAATAACGGACGAAAACGTAAAAAACGTAAGAAAACGGACAAAAACGTAAGAAAAACGGCAAAAACGGGTAAAAACGGACCAAAACGGAAAAAACGTAAGAAAACGGACGAAAACGTAAAAAACGGAAGAAAAGCGGACTTAAGGACCATTTGTGTAAGCCTTGCGCAACACAAGGACGATTTTGTGTAAGAAGGACCATTTGTGAAAAAAAAAGGACTAAATTTGTAAAGCCTTGCGCAACACAAGGACCATTTCTGTTAAAAACTGAAAAGGAATATAAAAAAAGAAAAGGGCAGCGGTATTTGTGTCATTTGACAGAGGCAGGGACCAAACATGCAGCTGAAACTTCAAAATGAGGACCATCTTTTCACTTTCGAAAGGATAAGGACCAAACCTGCAATTTGGCCAAACCTTAGGGACCAAAAATGCAATTTACTCTATATATTATTTAAGATTTAATATCATTTGTGAACCAACACGTTTTTACATACCAAAGAATTAATCTCCACCCTTCATCTTTATTTGATCTAATCGATGAGATTAATCCTAACAATTTAAAAAACCAACTTTCATCATTTTTTTTGTCAAATATTAATATTTTTCAAACCGTTAATCGTTAAGGGAAAAAAAATACACCGTTACGACGAGCATTTAATTATCTTTCTATAGATAGGCACTTCGATATACTTTCGACAAAATTATTTTTTCGTGTTTTTCACGTTTTTTTTACGTTTTTTTTTTCGTAACTGAAATTTGCATGAAAAAAATCATATGTGATTCAATATTAATATCACATGTGATATTATATATCATATGCGATTTAACACTAATATCACATGTGATATTACATATATATGTGTTTTAACACTAATATCACATGTGAGTTTTCAAGCAAATTTCAATAATGAAAAAAAAAAAAAAAAAAAAAAAAAAAAAAAAAAAAAAACGAAAAAAGGACGAGAAAACAAGAAAAAAAAGGTGAAAAAAAAGAGAAAAAAATTTTTGTCGAAAGTATATCAAAGTTTAAAAGTTTAAACTAGACAAAAGTCAAGACAACAAATTATAATCTATAGTTCTGTTTAGTCAACCTGTAGGTATTAGTTATTTGAGAAAAATGCAGAAATGGTCCCTATGGTTTGCTTAGATTGCATGTTTAGTCCCTGGTCTTTCGAAATTGCAGGCGGCCTCCCTATGAGGAGTTTTTGGTTCCGTTTTGGTCCCTGGCCATTGCAGAAATGGTCCATGTGGTTTGCTCATAATTGTACGTTTAGTCCCTGTCCAGGCCAAAACAGATCCAAAAACTCTCCACAGGGAGGTCGCCTGCAATTTCGAAAGACCGAGGACTAAATATGCAATCTGAGCAAACCACGTGGACCATTTCTGCAATTTACTCTAGTTATTTTGAGCCTTGAAAGATTGTGGGTTGCATTACGATGAATTCATTATATTAGGGCCCGTTTGGTTTGCAAGTGGGTTTAGAATCGGATTCGGATTTGGATTGGCTTGAAATTAAAGAAGAAGAGAGAAAATGTGTAACTATTAAATTTAAATATTTGTTTATATTTCAAAATTAAATTAAAAATATTCTTTTTAGAAAATTTAGATGAGAGATAGAGTGAAAATGTGGAGCCAACAGGAAACAAATTGATACCCACCATATTAATGTGGATTCAAATTTATATCTTTGATACCAATATATGAATCTAAACATTAAAGCAAACAAAATATTTATTTTTCATTTCATTACTTGATTGTGACACCCACAAAGCAAACACACCCTAAAATTATCAAACCAAAATGATAATAACACTAATAGTAATGGTGACTAGAACACTTTGCAACTTCGGCGTCACCTCAGCTTTTCTCTTTAAGACCAAATATATGACCAAATGTCTGTAGTAAGACGAACTCAATCAAATAAAAATAAATAAATAAATAATAAAATAAAAAATTAATTAAAAAAACTCTCATACGCACAAACATTCGGTCGCAAAAGCGAACCAAGCAAGCAAAATAAGGGGGGGGCGCTCCAATGGTAGACCAACCTTGGGTTTGGTCGTTATTATAATCAGCCTAATGTATTAATGTGTTAAATGGATGAATAACAATATCTAAAAACTTGTATTCTGTGTAAAAAGCTTATTTTCATTTTTTTTTAGAAAATGGACAATATTTTGAAAAAAAAAAAATAGTAAAGAAGACAACAAAAATGAGACAATCGGAGTATAGAATAATCTAGAGTTACGAATACCTCTTATTTATTTTAACAAAATATTGCAATTTCACGTACTGTCTGGAAAAAAAAAATCTATTTTTCGAATATACTTTTAAATTGTCTAAAAGCAGAACAATAATCATTTAAGGTCTAGCAGAACAATTTCTAAAAGGAATGTGACTATTTTGATAATCTGACCTCCTATCATAGTGATTTGTAGCAAAGCTATCAAGATCGCGATTCTACTTGAGATCGTTTTTTTCTTTGCAAGATCGAGATCGTAGGATCGGATCGAGATCCTACGATCCTACCAATTTGACATATTTTGTAAACAAAGGATAAACGGGTCAAACTGTTTTGCATTTTTACTCAACGTCAAAGATAAATTCATATAATATCCTCTTAAAAATGCTAAAGTTCAAATTTCGAACACCAAAGTAATAGTACTAAAACACAAAAAAGTCAAGTTTCAATCATTACATTAACGATTTAGCGGAATAAGATTACATAACATGAGTCCTTAGCGTCTCAAAACATACGAGCCATCTACATGATTTCAGGCAAACAAACGTTTCATAAGTTGCATTCCAAAACATACCCTTTGATTAATTTAATCACACTGAAGTAAAGTAAATTGATCTATTGAACACTTTTAGACTTTTAGTTTTACACTTTTGTTGCATCAAGTAACTATCAAGGGATTCAAGGCTCTTGTAATTGTAACAATGACACTATTTCCACTAATTATGTGGTTCAAACTTAAAAGTTAAAACTTTGAAATGGTTTACATTAAAGATTTAAAGTGTCAAGAAAAAACATCAATTACCTGTAAGAAAATCTTTGCTTTGGGTGATTAGATCGTGAAAATAACAAGAGTAGTTTGTTAATTGGAATTTTGATTTGGGGAAAAGTAGAAAACTAGGTATAAACTATAATCTATTTAGAATATGAAACGGTAGTGGTTTACTTATTAGACATTAGTAAAACTTGTTTATTTTTTGACTTAAGCAAGTGAGATGGACTTAAAAGATAAAAAAAAGTGAAAAACATAAAATAAAAATAGGTGAACTCGGATCGAGTGTCGATCTTACGATCTTACGTGCGATTCCACGATCTTACATACGATCCCACCCAGATGCGATCCTATTCCGATACTACACGATCTTAGCTAGTAAACACGTAAGATCGTACGATCTTACGAGTTTACTCGCGTATCTTATATAACTAAAGCGGACCTTGCTTAAATTTGTATCAGATGTTTGTTTTAAACAAATCATCATGTTAAGATCCAATCTAATCTACAGTTTATATTAACATGATTGTATTTTTTTGAAGTCAACAATTTTATTCATATTATGATATTTAATTTAAGCAACTTGCAAAGCATCCAAAGTCAAATTTATACATTATTATCAAATATATCACATATAGTACATTTATAAGTTATCAATATAACTAATATAATGAATTCATCGTAATGCAACCCAAAATCTTTCAAGACTCAAAATACATACAGGTTGACTAAACATAACTATAGATAATGATTTGCCATACAATATGACTAAGGGGACAAGGAGTCATCACTCTCAATTTTTCAACCCTCTCAAATTTATCCAATAAAATTATGCCAACTCAGTTCAACCCTCCAGCCCTCCCAACCAATTTCACTCGCGCCCATGATTTTCAGCCTTCCAAATTTTTTATTTTTTCCCCCTAAACTATTAAATTACACAATTTATAACTAAAACACATAACATTTTATAAAAGTTCGTTACATAATAATAAAAATAAAAGTTCATTACATAATAATTAAAATAAAAGTACGGGAAAGTCCATAACATAATAATAGAAATAAAACTACGATAATAGATATCTAAAGATCACAACGCCATCCGTACTTCGCCACGATTGTTCTTTTTTGCTCAATCATCCACGCTAACATTGCTGGGTTGGTTATGTGATCGTGCGGCGTGTTGTAGAACTTGAAGTCACTCCTCGCAGCCTTTCTAGTCGCTTGCTCAATTTGTAAGTCCAAAAGTGCTTGTTGTTTCGCATTAACATCGTCAATGTATTTTGTTTTCCTTGCCGCATATGCCTCGACGGTCGAGACAATACTATTCTTTAACGAAGCTTCACCAACAACACTCCTTTTCCCTTTTCTTGCCCGACTTGGAGTTGTGTTCTCATTCAGATCCGGCAATATAGTATCGGCGTCGTTGCTAGCCGACTCATAGTTTCCCCCCTCCGATGACTTTCTTCGCTTGTCAGAATGACACGAAGATGTTTGACCAACAATTGGTTGTTCCAACCATTTGGCTTCGTTCCTCACAACCTCCCAAGCCGCTACATGAGTGAAAGGCTTCCCTTTGTTCTTGGTGCTATAATCGACCAAGGCATTGTTCATCACATCAATATCATTACAACCGCTTTCCCAAAGACGACGCTACAAGTATATTTTAATAAAACGTATTAATAAATTATAATACAACTAATAAAAAATAATACACGTATAAAGTGTTAAATAAGAAGTATTACCGATTGGATGTATAGGCCGTTAAACGTATTCATGGCATGGTTCATTGTACCCCACTTCGTGTTCAAACTATGATGAGTTCTAGTGGTGTCTTTTATTAAAGACGCAAAATGACCTAAAACTCGTTCCCAAAACTTATCTCGACCTTGTTCATTCCCGACTACCTTACATGTCGAGATATGAACCCACGCTTTGGCCAAAGCCTCCTCTTCTTTCGCCGTCCAATTTTTTTTCTCCGCTCATTTCGAGAATTTCTTTGGTGTCACTTCTTCATCATCTATATATTGTAAAACCGATTATAAAACTAATAAAACTAAAAAAAAAAAAAAAAAAAAAAAAAAAAAAAAAAATCGACAATAAAAACTAAAAATAAAAATAAAACAACTAATAAAACTAATAATAAAAATAAAACAACTAATAAAAAGTTTAAATTTGTACCAAACGGATATTGTTGAGTTTCCGGGACGACGTCTTCATCATCATCATCGTCGGTACCGGGAAGAGGATCACGGTAGGCGTACGGCTCCAGCGGCTCGAACTCGACCTCCGCCGTTTGGTGTACTACGTATTGATTTGGATGCATTTGTTGAGGAGGAGGAGGAGGAAGATTGTATGCATAAGGTTGAGGATAGTAATGATCGACAACCGGTAGTGCGGGACGATAGTACGGATCGACAACCGGTCGTTGCGTTTGAGGTTGGGGCTGAACCATTTGTTGTCAAGAGCCCCGTCCACGTCCGGTTTTAGCAACCCCTTTTCCTTTTCTTGGATCCATGGTGGTTTGAAATGTTGAAGATGAAGAAAGTGGAGTTAATTTTTTTTTTTTAATGCCTCGAAATGAAGCTGTAAAGGAAGAGGCGATTTATTTTTATTTTTTTGAATGCTTTGAATGCCCCTTGTAACGTTCAAAATTGACAAAGGACAAAAGAATTAAATGTTACACAACACCCCCTATAACGTTCAAATAAGCGGCTTCATCACCGGGTATATTTACCCGCTCACCAACCCGTTTAAGCCAACCCGATGGAGGCGGAATGGTGTTACCGCCGGGTTGAAGAGCCCAACCCTCCATGGCACTCCGAGTCCCCTAATGACCAAGTAAGGGGGTGTTTATTAGTACCTGGTTTTGCAAACTCATATTTTGGATGAATCTAAGCATATGATTGATTGCACACTTTTTTTCTAGAAAGTAAGGAAAGATTCTTTGAATTAAAAAAACAGAAAGACAAAAAATAGTGGGCGAAAGGCCAATTGGATTAGCTAAACTATCTGCCCAAAACATTGTGTACTTCTTTGCTCCACAACCAATTTTACTAAACAAAATCCACTACCCTTCAATAACAAGTAACTTCTGCTTTCAAATATGTAACATATTCTAAACTTATAAACAATTAATCTAATAAAAGGTGTCCACAAAACAAACAGCTGATTAAAGGTTGGCGCCCCTAGTTGTACTATAAATAAACAAGTCACCACCTTCCATTATTTCTTCCATAAAACCAACCAATCCTTCTAAACCCAAATATTCAATCTCTGTTTCATATCTATTTTCGACACTTTCTATAGTTGCCGTTCAAAAAAAAAAAAAAAAAATCGTTACCAAATATGTCCATAACCATAACAAATTTAGCTGGAACCGGAGTTGGAGCTGGAGCTGGAGCTGTGAAATTTCAAACTGGTCGCAGTTTTTCTCCCAAAACTAGTCCAAGTTATATATGTATTCGGGGCCGAAAGGGTCCAAAAGCCTCCATGCATGCAGTTATAGACGAACCAGTGGTGGAAACAATGAAAACGAAACAAAAAAGTTTATACGATGTTTTAAATGTCAAGTGTAACGCTACGCCTATTGAGATAAAAAGCGCGTATAGGTCTTTGGCTAAGCGGTATCATCCAGATGCTTGTCACATGGACAAAAATGATGGTTGTGATTTTATTGATATTCATAATGCGTATGTTACGTTGTCTGATCCTACTACACGAGCTTTGTATGATATGAGAATTACTAGGGGGATTGAGCGAAGATCGGGAGGGTTGTATTCGGGTCATTCGGGGTTTTATACCGGAGTACGAAGATGGGAAACTGATCAATGTTGGTAGATTTATTAGAAATTAGTTTAGGTAAATTTAGAGATTATGTAAATATTATCTGATTATTGTGTTTTCAAGTCTAATCAGTTTAGAGTTTTTCTTTGAACAAGCTATCTCACAAATATTATCTCACGTGGTATCACGTATGTACTCGGTGAGACTTGAACCCACAACTTTTTAATTTGGGTTAAATCGAATCAAGTACAAGAAAAGTGATTGTATCATGAGTTTTGGCTTTGACTACACCCAAGTTAAGTGTATAAATGGAACAATTGTATTCTGAGTTCATAGTATCGACTCATTTTCTTAGATTTTATTCTGTATCCTATTTTTCTTAAAATGGTATTGATTCATTTCCAAAGATTTTTTTTTTTTTTTTTTTTTTTTTTTATTTTTTATATTGATTACTATATTTTCATTAAAATGGATTTAGAATTCTATAGAATGTCAACGCCAAAAATTGTTTTAATCGATGTGTATTTTAAATTAGTATTTAGGCCTGTGATTGTCAAAAGGACGGTTATAAGCAATGTTTTTTAATTGGAACTGTTGCTGATTCGATGAGCTTGGGACACTTTTCGTGACCCCAAAGGCCATTTCCTAACTATGTGATAAAGTAACAAGGATTAGAGGCAGCTGAGTCCCGACACTCGGCGAAATCGACACTATATTTAACGAGTTGAGCTTGGGTTTAAATGGATTTCAGATTGCAAATGAGAAGACCCCTAACTCGTTAAATAAACGTGTCGTGCTCATGTTGGTTAGAGATTGAATGAGACCACATGTTTAATCTTTAAAAAAAAAAGAATTTAAAATGGATTAAACGGGTTGATCCGCCGATTTACATAAACGTGTTAGATCAGTCATGTCCGCGTTATGTGTATACGGGTTAAGGTTCACTAATATCACCCAATTACTTATCTTATCCGGATCATGTTCTTGTTTGAGTTGTACCAACTCTTCAACCCGACCCGGATTGCCACATCTTTCAGAGCAATGCAATGCAAGTGCTATTACTTTTTAATAATTATACCAGAAAATGTGAATATTGCTACCCCTTTATTAATCTCATCTGTGGAATTCTATCAGATATTAAAAATCTACAGTAACATAACTTCTTGCATCTTTAATTTCATGTATGGAAAAGAAATAACATATTCAACTACTTATAAAAAAACAGTTTCAAGCATAAAATGAAGATTACATGTTTCGACACAATCGTCTTGAACCAACATCGAGACTAACAACTAACGAATGGGACATATGACTCTAAAGATCACCATTACTGGACTAACGAGTGTAACTAGTCAATAAGGTGCTGTTTCATTAACTAGACCGAAAATGACTAACGAGTCTAAAACTCACCATAAAAAGAAAAGAGGGTCAAAAAGAGCAACAAGGTGAACAACCCTATGAAAAAGTGCAATCCCCTAGCAATTCAGATCTTGACACCTACCGATTTCATTGATTGGTGAGTGGTGACCGAGTTAAATTCGTTAAGTTTAGTGGTCAGAATTGTTTTATAGACCACCATTCTAATGCGCTCAATTATCTCAGGGAAAATGTTTTATAAAGATATCAGACTTGCCACCATTTCTTTTTCTGGGTATCAAACAAAATTTTTTCCTTATACGGGTACTAATCTGTCAAATTTGGTCTTCTTGAAGTATTTTGTGACATTTTTGCCCCTCTCAGCTAATAGGAGTTTTAATAATTCGAAGGGCAAAAATGTCACAGAGTACCTCAAAAAGACCGAATTTGAAAGATTACTACCCGTATTAGGAAAAAATTTTGTTCGATACCCAAAAAAAGAAATGGTGGCAAGTATGATACCTTTATAAAACATTTGCCCATTATCTTACACCATACAACAAAATAAAAGTCAAATGACCACAAAATGGGAGATGTAACAAAAGTAAAAATTTCTATATCAAAATTATCTTCAACAAAACTTTTTTTTTTTTTTCTTGCAAAACTGTGCTTTGTACAAAACAAATATATAACGAATTAGCTACAAGCCCCTTATTGTGGAGTTGATGAGTTTCATGAGAACACGAATGCTTGAGAGCTCAGAAACAGACTTATTCGGAAGGCTGACCTGATGATTTAATATAGAATAGACTTGATCTAAGATTGGGCGTACATGCATAGCAATCATTCCATCAGATGGTTTAATGGCCACCACCGTATCCATCATCCATGAAAGCTTTCTGGATGTGTCGTTGCTGATATCACACGCCAACTGCTGCAGCAACGACAGCAGTACCCCTTGACTCAGAGGGAGTGGATTGCTAGTTAATATCCCCTGTAGGTCAACCTACTTGCCAAAAAAACATCAGGGCCACATGAAATTAAAATACATATGTTTCTTAAAGTTAGAAGTAGTAATTGCAACCCATTTACTTAAGAATGGGTAGATTGGGGCTATATTTCACCAAAAACGGGTCAGATGGGTTTAACATGTTATAAGTTGCACAGGGTGTAATTGTTTAATGCATCGAATCTCCTAAATCATTTAATTTAAATATCAGAAATTATTCAAAAAATATAATTTGTTTAATTTATTTGATACACTGTTCATTATTAATAAACAACAGATTATTTTGATAAATATGTTTTGCTCAACCCAACCCGCCCATGTTGCAATATCTACTTGCCATATTGACAACGTACCGATTTGGACAATAAAATGGTGAAATGGGAGACAAGAATACAAGTTCAAAGAAAAGAACAAGCATGGATCAAATTCAAGGTCGCATCAGTTTAAGAAAACAGGTGACAAAGCATACCTGAGAGCATAACCAGGAGACGATCCAAACATCACTTCTTTGTAGAGCATAAGTGAAAGCCGCCTCATATTTGTGCTCATAAACCAACCTAGACAATTCTTTTGTTGGATCCACAGGTGCTTCAATCTATAGCACAAAGTACTACATGGTGAGAATCTCGTATGGAGTAGCTTAAGCAAAAAAAAAAAAAAAAAAAGAAGTACTGGAACTAACCTTTTCAAGAAAACCGTCTATTGATCCATTACTTAATTGGGTCATCAACGAACCTCCTGTTCTGGAATTTGCTCCAGCAACTGCAAGAGCAACCAACTTCCTTTGACCATCAGCCACTTCACTGCTCAAGGTTCGAGTTACTGATGACGCTGAGTTGATGGCATCCTGGAAACATCAGAGCATCATTGAGAATATGGGAAATGTGCAAGAAAAATATAAGAAAATAACAGTAAGAAGAGATGATAGTATTGAAAAAAATGGTCAAAATGCCTTACCCTCAAAGCAACCGCCAAAGGCGAATGTGTAGAATCTACTTGCTGCTGCAATTCCTTCTGAAATGTAGCATCAACTTGATCAAACATGGCCTTGCACGAGGTTTCAAATGCAGGAACAATAGAGCCCTCCATACTTGATCTCAGTGCTTCCTGCAAGATAGATGGCAGCTAATTCATCAGATCAGATCATCCTACGATTAGAAGCAGGCAGGCCTTCAAATACTTATATACTCCCTCCATCCCAAATACCGTGTCCACAAAGAAACAAAAAAGAAAAAACTCAATTTTAGATAGGTACAATTACTGCAGAAATTAATTAGTGGAATATCAAATTTTACCCTCATGCATTTAAGATAATGATATGGCTAAAGGGGAATTAGTATATTATTAGAACTACCAATTTATGAAAGTCGAGTCGACAAAATTTTTTGGCACAGATGAAGATATAAAGTGAACTATAATTTTGGGATAAAGGGAGTAAACCCTGGAGACACAAACCTGTAGAGCTTGCTTGCCGGAAGTTTGAAACTGGGCTTGAATTTGTCTCGCAACAATAGCTTCAAGCTTAGAATGAACTGATTTTTCCAGTTGATTTACAGCCTTATCACCAACACCTCTCTGTATGTACGGCTTGTATTAGACCTGTATAAATCAATGTAATAATAGAGATTAAACACTTTAGATATTCACAAGTTCTCTAACCTGAAAAGCCTCTAAGATAGCAGTAGACACTATTTTCTCGATAACAGGAGTAATCGAACGCACCACACTTGACACAAGTGCAGCCGTTTCCCTCTTCAACATTTTCTCCCATGTCGCAAGCAACTCCTTGTAGCCATTTGTGACCAAACTCGAAACTTGTTGATAGCAATCCCGGTTTGACTTTTCCTGTTTAGAGAATTCTTCTTGAGTACGAGCCCATTGAGCATCCGCGTTAGCTTTACATGCCTTCTCCATGCTCTTTGCTATAGCTGCCTCGATTCTTCGGCCTTCCTTTGTAATTGGAACAGTAAACAGGACTGGGATCTGCTTAATGATTTCCTTTTGATTGATTAAAACCTGCAATCAGAGGATTTAAAACACAAAGCTACATTACGGAATTACTATCTCAAATGATAAAAAGAGAAAATCAGTCAGTATGTTCATGAATTAACCTGAGAGATAGTTTCTTGCATGGACTGCAGTTGTGAAAGTATGACTTTGGCAGACGGAGTGCTTGAAACAACAACTGGTTCGATAGAAGAATCGATTGAATTGAAATCATTTAGAGAAGGTGAAGATGGACCTGACCCTTGAGCATTCTTTCCTCTGTGCTTTTTGCCTTTTAAGGGTGTTGGGGATTTAACTCTCGTTGGCTCCAAGAGATCATTTCCCACATCTCGAAATTCGTCCTGAGCATTTAAGATTTGAACCATTGTCTTGCTTTCTTCTGTACCGTCAACAAAATAAGTTCCACTGTGATCTATGGCCTGCCCAAACCCAAGATCAGACACTTGTGGGCTAAACGATTTTTCCTTGTGTTCTGATGTAGAACCTTGACGCTCAAAATCACCTTCTTGAGTTGTTCCAGTTACACCAGCAGTCTTGACATCCAAGTCATTATGCTGATTAGGGTTCGCTACAGTATCTATTAGATCCGGATCTCTAACACGAGTTGGTTCAGATGATGATATCACCATCAATTCAGCAGGAGTAACCAGATGAGTTGGGTGCTTGAACTTGACCATGCTACTATCATCTTTCACAACTCTGCTTTCATCAATTTTAGAATCATCATCCAACGATGATACATTTGATTGATATGAAAGGTTTGAAAGATTCGAAAGAGCAGTGGCTATTTGCCTATCAACTGCATATTCAATTACTTTTTGATCCCCATGATCATTTGGTGGATTATTAGACTCAGTTCCTCCCGCTGGAGTTTTAAAACTGGGAGGTTTTTGCGACAACTTAGAACCTATGGGAACTGACGGTGAAAAAATGGAAGAAATATCAGCATCGTTAGTGACGAAAGACGTGACAGATTCAGTAACAACTGCATCATGTAAGAAACCCCAACCCAATTTCTCATAATCACTACCAATTGGAGGCGGTAAACATCGGGACAAGTCCAAAGCGTATTGTTGGATGGCTTGTGTTTGGACACAATAAACTTGAATAATTTCGCCGTGTGGTAATAAATTGCTAGTGCAAGTAAGACTCAGTATGGGCCGTTTACTTTCAACTTAATGTCCTGTTTGGTAACAAAACTGGCTGGAAACAGGAAACTTTGGTGTTTCTTTTTAACTTATTGCAAAAGAGAATCCTTAATGTGGAAGGGGGCAAAATTTGATACTGTTTCTATTCAGGACGTCTTAATACGATTTTTTTCTCGAACTAGTGTAGGTGGAAAAAATAAATTCGAAAAATTTAGAAAAATTCGAAAAAATTTATAAAAATTCAAAAAAAATTTAAAAATTCGAAAAATTTATAAAAATTCGAAAAAATTTATAAAAATTTTAAAAAAATTCAAAAAATTTTAAAAATACAAAAAATTTATAAAAATTGAAAAAATTTATAAAAATTCAAAAAATTTTAAAAATACAAAAAATTTATAAAAATTGAAAAAATTTATAAAAATTCAAAAAATTTATAAAAATTCAAAAAAATTTATAAAAATTCGAAAAATTGATAAAAAATCAAAAAATTCGAAAATTTTATAAAAAATTTATAAAAATTCAAAAAATTTATAAAAATTCAAAAAATTTATAAAAATTCAAAAAAATTTATAAAAATTCGAAAAATTGATAAAAAATCAAAAAATTCGAAAATTTTATAAAAAATTTATAAAAATTCAAAAAATTCGAAAATTTTATAAAAATTTATAAAAATTCAAAAAAACTTATAAAAAATTTGAATTTATTAAATTTTTTTTCGAATTTTTATAATTTTTTTTGAATTTTTAAATAATTATAAATTTTTACAAATTTTTTGAATTTTTAAAAAATTATAAATTTTTATAAATTTTTTGAATTTTTTAAAAATTTTTATAATTTTTTATAAAATTTTCGAATTTTTTGAATTTTTATAATTTTTTTGAATTTTTAAAAAATTATAAATTTTTACAAATTTTTTGAATTTTAAAAAAATTATAAATTTTTATAAATTTTTGAATTTTTTAAAAATTTTAATAAGTTTTTTCGAATTTTTTGAATTTTTATAAATTTTTTGAATTTTTAAAAATTTTTGAATTTTTTTAAAATTTTTATAAATTTTTTCGAATTTTCATAAATTTTCGAATTTTTATAAATTTTTTCCACCTACACTAGTTCGGGAAAAAACTCGTATTAAGATGGTCAATTAAGCATAAAAAAGAAACAACATATATCCACACAGGACCTAACTAGAAACAGTACACATATATCCACACAGGACCTAACTAGAAACAGGAAAAAAAAGAAACAGCCCGTGCAAGTAAGACTCAGTATGGGCATAGTCACAGTGAACTCAGAAATATAATCCATACGTGTCATTTCTGGATTGGAGCCATATTCTAGGTGTACCGCATAAATTGCATTTTTCTTGGCATTTGCTAGTAGAAGAACACCTGGTTGAGATAGTACAACTACTTGATTAAAAAATGAATCTTCGACTCTTGGTTCAGCTGAACTCTTCAATTCTAATGTCTGAGTGCAGCGCCATGACTCAGCATCACTTGGAAGTAACCATCCTTCCTCACTTTCTGAGGCCCATATTTTCACTTCGCGATTGAATGGACCCTGTGAACATTTTCCAAAAAATCAGAATAAATAGATATAACTCAGCAGTGACCATAAGACGTCCCACCTATTAAATCAAAGAATACAATTTGCTCGGCACATACCCCAGTGATAAGTATGATATGATCTGGACGATGAGGAGCAGTAAAAAATATAGCAGAGTTGACCGGTAGCCCATCATGTGGTCTCAGTACTGCAATCGGTGATGACTTGCGATCTTCCCAAATCTTGATCTGTTCAACATCAAGAAAGCTTCAGAAGGTGTGAATTTTTAGCTTTTGAGATTATTCCTCCTTTTTTAACTCCTAAAAAACTTGATGTTTCATACATCAATGGTCAAATAACTACTAGTACATACACATTTAACTAATTGTCCCAAAAGGGTCTTTCATACAAATAGAGGTGGTGTGATCTAGAAGCTAGTACATAAGTGGAAGCTCGAAAAAAAAAGTTCAATACAATACAATGCAAGAAGATTTGAATATGTGAAGCAACAATCAAGAGAAATTTCTTAGGATTATGACAAAAGCTTAGTAATTTTAAAAAATACAAATTTTAAATGTATGATACCTCTCATTCCATAATAGTTTAGGCAAGAAGGGGCCATCTAGGACCATGTGTCAAATTGTAACAGTTTGTAAAAGCTTCCATTCATATGATTTACAGCAGTGGAGCACCTAATTGCTATAAAAAGGTAGACTCTCTGAATTCTAGCAGGTATAAAATTTGTGTTGATGTAAGGTCCTGCTCTTGACACCAAATAATATACGAAATTGAACAAAAGCAGATGAAGATCCATGCTGTCACTTGATGGAGCTCTATATTAAGAAAATACGAAATTATATTGACAACTACCAACACAACTTATATTCAAAAAATGGAGCACGGGTAGCCTGCAAATCTAGTTTTAAATCATGAAACATTGTAATCACATCTAATATATAACACATATTACAGATTACATGAAAACTTTGTAAATCTGGATTCAAATTATCAACGAACAGATGCAAGTGAAAGCTAACTGTGAACTATGATGGGTTCTATCACAGGTTAGTTTTAGATGACGGAACTATTGCAAGGCCAGATCGCTCCCCCCGCCCCCTCCACCCAGCACTGAAAACCAGTGGACCGGGATCTCTAGCAATTAAGTTGTTGTCTGATATCTAAGTCAAACAGCACCATCCTTGTCAAATCAATGGACTGCCACCAACTTTTTCACCTAGTCACTTCTTTTCTGTCTAAAAGGAGATCTTTGCAGGATTCACTATGACAGGTAAACAATAGTCACAGTGACAGAGCTCTTTAGTTTTAAGTACCACTAACACATTTAAGCTGATCTTTTTATAATATTTGTGGCACAGAAGGAACAAAACTAAAAACAAACATATCAGACTACTAACTGTTCCATCCACTGAAGCAGAAACCAAACGAGTGGTCATCCATTGGCACATTGATAGATCTGTCACTTCTCCGTCATGATTGCCGACAAACTGAATTCCATTGATCAGCTTATCGACATGACATATGAGAGGTTCCTCAGCCAAGTATACCTGACCTCGCCCGAGCTTAGTGGTATCAATTTTCAGAATACACCTTCCTATCCCAACCACTAAAACTTCCTGCAAATCATAATATACACTATCATATAAAAAACCAAAACGCCTCAAATTAGTAAAACAAATATGAGATAAAATCAAGTGATATGGGAAGTTACTTGTTTATGACAGTGCCAACAAATTTGGGGATGAACAAATTCTCCTTCTCCCACAATCTCGACTGCAATAACTATCTTCCCAATAATTTGTGGCATATCATCATTATCTGGACCTTCTGTGATTTTCCATACATAAATTCGTCCATCCATGCTGGCACTGCATTTCAAGCATGTCAGCATCTGACACTGACAAAACGAGAGAAAAGATGAAAAATCACCAAGCTCCTACCTAGCTAAAAGGTACACATCCTCAGCAAAGAAACCCATGTCTGTAACCCGCTGTAAAAGAACAGAAAGTGTCTTTATGAACTGATGACCATACAGGAAGGAAACCGATTGCAACAAAGACCTTTCTAGCTTTGCAAACACAAAAACACGGCATACTGTGTACACCACCAAAACATTAGAATTACCTATACAGCAATCAAAAATATAATCAACATAACAAAGGATCCATTTATTTTCTACTAAAGTGTTGTCTGGATAAACTGACCTTACTAAATAACGTTTCTATGGAATTTTGTGTGCTAAGTATATGAACATTTAACCCACTGCTTAATAGATACTTTCAGTAAATCTCAAAAGACTAAAGAATGTCAAGCTTATACAAGAGGGTGTTCGGTGTTGCTTATATTATCTGCTACACTACTTATGCTAAGCAGTGAGAAAAGCTTGTATCATTCGAACTTGATCTACTTATCCGCTTTTTCTTCGGGCAAAATATGGAATTTCCAATAAGCAGAATCACCTTTTCGCCATCATATCTAACCTAAAACCCATGACAGAAGAATTGGAGCACGCAGAAACTTAAGCAATCCCAAACACCCTCTTATTCATACAACAAATATTTTTTATAAAACATAAAAATTCAATGATATTTAATCACAACTGTAGTTACTAATACAAATGACAGTTTGTCCAAATTTTCCACACCTAAATAACTACCACTCGGCCACACCACCTATGTTTGGGCGACAAGCTTTTTAGAAAGTTTATAAGCGTTTAAAATATAATGTTTGTTTGGCAACGAGCGTTTAGCCTTTTGTTTATGTTTAAACGCTTGTATTTGAAACACTAATAAAAAAAAGTATTTAGCGCTAGCATTTAGCTTTTACGTCATTTTTCACTTTAACATTACAAGCATGTTACCAAACGGCAAACGCTTTTATAAAACAAACAACTACTCCTAACATCTAATGCTACTTTGCCACGTTATACTAATAATCTTCTAAAACAAACGCTACCTGTAGCTGCGTTTAACAACAAGCTTTACTCAACGTTTATAATCTTTTAGCTTTTGGATTTTGTTGAACGCTCCTATTTCCTATTTGAAACACTAATAAAAGAAGCGTTTAGCTTTATAATTACAGCTACAGCTATGTTATCAAACGCTTTTATACTACCTGCGCAAAGCCTTTAAAGAGCGCTCTCAACCCCGTATTCTTATTAATAACCCTAACCGCACCTTGTTTCAACCCGTAACATATATACCTCTCACTAACAGCAATCTGCCTCCCCAGAACCAAAACCGGATCCGAACCGTATTTCGTAATCGGCGTAACCTCAAGCTGAGGCTGCATTTCTCCACCTAACCTCACATCAACATCATACACAACAATACGGTCATCACCGGAAATAAACCGCCCCGTCGCCGTCCTCATCGGACCGGAGTTAGGGTTAGGGTTTGGAGGCGTAGGATAGTGGTGCATGTTAGCGGGGGGTAGGTTGTTAGAGTGTTTTGGAGACGATGATGGGGACATTTTACCGGTGGAACTTTTTTTACTTTTTACTGTTACATGATTAAATTATTTTAAACTTTTTACTACTATAAATTACTTTGTTTTATTCAAAGCTAATTAAATACTCGTCATGATAGTGTAATTTATGTAAGTTAACGATTTACAAATAGGGTAGAGGTGGCGGAGCTGAGGATGCTGAGGTGGACCTGCGGTAAGACCTTGATGGACATGATCCCGAACGGAGTTTTCAGAGCTAAGCTTGAGGTTGAGTCTATTATTTCTAAAATGAGAGAAGGAAGGCTCAGGTGGTTCGGTCATGTGAAGAGGAGGCCGCAATCAGCTCCCGTAAGAAGAGTCGAAGCCCTAGTGGTGGACGGGGTGAGAAGGAGGGGTAGACCCAAACTCAGATGGGAGGATAGACTTAAGCTCGACATGAAGGAGCTGCTCTTGTCCGAGGACATGACCTCAGATAGGAAGGCGTGGAGGGATAGAATTAGGATCTGTGGGTAGCTTAGACTAGGTGTGTTGGGTTGCTTGGCCGTAGCTTTAGGCCCCGTGCGTTGCGCTGCTTTGCTTTGTCTTGTTCTGTGTTCTTTGTTTTTTGCTTTTTGTACTTTGCCTTGCCTCTTTAGGTTGGCCTGCTTTTCTTGGTTCTCTGTTCTTTTCTTTTTGTGCTTTCTGTTTTGTTTGCGTTTTGTTTTAGGGCTTTCGTTTCTCATCTGTTTTGGTGTTTACGTTTTTTTTGGTGTTGTTTGTTTTTGCCTGCTCTCTTGCATGCTTGTTGACTGCTTTGTTCTCTCGTTTGTGGTTCTGCCTTTGCTGTCTCACGCGCACACAAGCACTTGCCGGAGGTCTCTTTGGAAGCAGCCTCTCTATACCCGGGTTTTTCCTTGGGGTAGGGGTAGGGTCTGTCTACATTCTACCTCCCCCATACCCTGCCTTGGCGGGATTGGGTTTGTTGTTGTTGTGTGATTATTTTATTATTATTTTTTTTTTTTTTTAAATGAATGGCTGAATTTGTCCCTCAAGCAATCAGCATGCAAGAAAATATTAGTTACTAATTGAACTTTTCCCTTTGTGATCGACATAATTTTATAAGTGTACCATCTTATGTTAAACTTGTACTTGGGTCGTTAGAAATTAACCCCAGACCTGATTCGAGCATAGTTAATTGTGATGCCCTCATACAAAGTTTGACGCGTACTCAACTGTAAGTATAAAAATAGTAATATATAATCATATTAATCTAACCGATTTTTTTTAGCTCGAATTTAAATTGATAACATGCCCACAAAAAACATATGAAAAGTACAAATTGGATTGCAAAATTTAAGTACTCAAGCTCAACTCGACTTAAACTGCTGCCATTTAGATTGTTTTACAAGAGGATATCGATTAAATCACATTTTTTCTTGCCACAACTACACATGTTTCATACGCGCTAATTCGGTACACTTGTAAAAGATGATTGAACTTGTAGGAATTACTATGAGAACCTCAGTTCACTTTTATACTCCCTTTGCATCCACCATAATAAGAACACATGAAACAAGAACCAAACGTTGAGAACACAGACGAACACATTAAACAAATGCCCAAATCTTTCTTTGACATATTTGACCACAAAAGTCAATGATACTAGATAAAAAAAATTAAAAATAATTTTTCTCTATATGTTGGTGTCTTGACAAAATGGAATGAGGATGCTCTTTTATCACGCAGCCATGACATCGGAAAAAGGGTCGTTTGGACCAAGGTGGCTCACAGCAAAATTTTCTTCAATGTACAGTAAATGTATGCAAATCACCAATCGAATTGGTATTAAGTAATAAAAGCAATGTAGAGAACATTGTTAATATCCGTTTGGTCTTTCACCACTCTTCGCAGATCTCTTTTGTTGGTCTAGATCATAATGTGCAAAAGCTGCATCTAGAGCCTGCACGAAGAATAATTTGCATTTGTTTTTGTAGCATTAAATCAACTATAATTATATTTTATGGCAATGCATAATAAATTAACCTGTAACATTGGTTGAACGAGGAGTGACACTTGATGCCTGAAATCCGACTGCACAGATTCTTTAATCTCCTGAAATTTAACAACAATAAATAGAAAGAAAATGAAGTGGCTAAAATCAAATTGGACAAAATACAAAGTACCATTCACGTGATAATAAAAATCATCAGAAGGAAATTATCATTTTTAACTGGATACATATACCATACATAATGCTTGAGCTCAGTAAAAATAATACCTGTAGTTTTGGGTAGATTTGTGACATAGCGTCCCTCAGCCGGGTCACCTACACATAAAAATTAGCATATATATCATGGTACCAAATATTTTCATTAATTAGAAATACTCTTGATTAATGAAAATTGCACCAATCTGTTAGCATATGTAACCTTCATACGATATCCTCTGAAATCATACTTCATAAAAAGTAGAAGTGGCGAAATGGTAGGGTCGAGAGGGTTGGAAAAAGTGTTAAAACGGTTAGTTTATATAGGTTGTATTTATTAGAAATACTCTAAAGCAATTTGACCCGTTTCCTTATAGAGTTATAGATGAGGGTGGAAACGATCCACTCGTAAAAAGCTCGGGATCGGATCGGATCGGTAAAAGCTCGAAACGAGCCGAGCTTAAAAGAGCTCGAGCCTAAGTTGGAGCTTGCGAGCCTAAACCAGCCTTACAAATATATACGTATATATATTGTGTATGCGGTATGCGTACAACTTTGTATAAACGAGCTCAAAATAAAAAAACCGAGCCTAGTGTGCTTAACAAGCCGAGTTTGATTCAAGCTTTATTTCGTTTTAACTTGTCAAAAAAATGAGTCGAGCCCGAGCTTGTGATATTTGTCACGAGCCAAGCTCGAGCTAAAAATATAAGGCTTGAAACAAGCTCGAGCTCTCGAGGCTCGGGCTCAGGTCGGCCCGTTTCCACCCCTACTTATAGCTACATCTTTTCTATTTTACCCATAAGACACGTTAAGAATATAAATGAGGTTGCTAATTTATTGTATATGCAACCCTGAGATACTTTTTACATCTCCGATTATTGCGTTAGATACTGAAAATGACAACAAATGGAACAAACTCTACATAATAACATAAAAGAGCTGAAATTACCTTTGTATAAAGGTATGTTGTCGTAATTGGATATGATGACCAGAAATGTTTTAGTAATTCTTGAATAGATGTCCAATGCTGAAAAATGAAAAGCATATTTACAACTACAAGTGAATTAGCAAATGTGACTTGAAAGGTAAGAAACAATCAACCGTCTAAAACACAAAGAAACTCACAAGCAAAAGCTCTTCTTTTGTGGCATGTGGCAATGTATCCAATATGCTCTCGTGCGGGTTTTTACCGAGTTGATATTTGGAGCTTGATATATTCTGGGTCAACCCGTTGAAGACCTGGATCACAGTTGAGAGCAGTTATACTTTATCTCAAGCATTGCCCTTCACACGGTTAAGATATGCGGTATACCAATATGAAACTGATTAATTAATTATTGTAATATGAAGTCACAATAATCAGCTTTTTTCAGATAAGCGACTTTGATCGTATATGTAAAAAGTAAAAACATGTCTAAATACTGTCTTCTATAGTGTTCTACTACAGCTGTTTATATGATTCTGGTTATTTACCATGACAGCCACTTCGGGTCTAACTATAGGATCACTCAAACCTACGGTTCTAATTTCAGAGATGAACACTCTTAAAGAACCATAAGCTTCAGAAGTGCTTAGCCTAGATTTCATCTGTTTCGTTCCAGCTTCCTGATTCATTGCATTAACTTGTTGAGAATCAAAGTAATCCCGAGGATCCTGTATAAGATCAGACTATAAGACACACCGAGATAAAATACATCAAGATATTAGTACTTAACACACTAAAATTCAAACCTTTATACAAAGTGGTGCGACAGGAGGCTCACGTGGTGCCTGCAGGTCCTCAATCTCAGACATTCGGGATATCCTATCTAACCGCTCTTGATTTACATTGCCATTAGAAGCTTCTTTAGCTAATTCAACTGTTTGTCACCAAATTTCATAGGACGTATGATAATAACCAAACATGATATTATGATTAAACAAGACCAAACCATGATTTTATAAAGCAACGAGCACTCACCACGTTTTGAGCTAGCAAGCGCTTCAGCTACTGTTCTTGTATCTGCTGTCTCAACGTCTACAATCAAATCAACAGAGAAGGTTAAGATCTCATTAAGTTACTAAATTAAATCATATTACTATGAAAAGTTAATATATTGTCTCATTAGCATATATAAGCAATTATAATATTGTCAATATTACATCTAATAGAATGCCTTACCTATAGTTCTTCCTTCAAGAACAACTGCAGCATGGCGGTTAATGTCTTGCATGAAAGATCTTTTGAATGGCTCATACTGTGCTTCTAGTTCATCCTTGGTATTTTCAATAGCTAGGCCATGACCCTATCAATTACATGTAACATTCACTCACTGACCAAAAGTTTAAGCATTTAAACAGAGTTCAGTAAAAACACTCATATACCAATATACCAACCAACAAGCATGTAATCAGGGGTTTAGACAGTGAATCAAAAAGATTTAAGGCCAAACAGGTTATTCTGAAACTAAGTGAGTTGGGTCATGGGTACCCAAAATGTTTTGTGCCAAAATTTTAAATTGTTATAAGATAATTAGTGTCACAAGATTGATTACATAAAACATACTAATTCAAGAATAATCTGATCCTGTGAATATAAAATTTTGGGAGGTTTTATGCATTATGGTAGAATTTGGGTGACTTTTTTGACCCATTTCAGCATTTCAACCTGTTAGACCAGTTCCCTTTTCAATTTTCATTTTACGTATTTGACCTAGAGAGAAAAAAATCATAAAAGATAACCCGCATAAGCTCATTTATAAGTAACAGTGTCGAATTGCCACCTCTAATTTAAAATGTATGCTTACAACTTGTAGATGACACCAAACACACACTTAACAGGTCTACAAACATATAAAAGCTCTAAGAGTTGAAGCATTTAAAATCTCTTAAGTTACCGGAATATGTGTATAATCGTCTCCTTCATCAGCCTCCATGTCCAAAGTGGGATCTACCTTCCTAATCTGTAAACAAGAGATACCATAAAGTGAGAACAGAGTTTCCATTTTGGATTTAAATTTATTATTATTATTTATAGAAATACCAACAACAATATTCAAATTAGAAGACCTTTTGCCGAGTTTCACTAGCCAAGATGGGATCTTGTTTTAAGAAAACTGCAAGCTCCTCATCTTCAGCGGCCTCTGCAGCAGTAGCAACGATATTTCTTGCACTGTGGAGGTATTGTGCTCTCCAATATTTCGTCCAAAAGTCCCTCTCAGTCATCTGGAAATAAAGCACAAAATTTAAAGGTTGTGTGATTAATATTTAACTAACAGAAAATGTAATTTTTACGTTCTGTTTACTCCTTACCTTATTAGGTACAAAATTTAGATATGCCTGCCGCACTGCTGGTTTTTCAGCAAAAATCTGAAATTAGCTTCGGGATTAATAAGTGAGAGGCATAAGCACATTATTATAAGTGTCTATCTGAAAGCATACAATTTGTACAACAGATATATGCAGCCCAAACTACAACTTTAAATATGTTACAAAAAAAATCAAAATAAGAAAAATACCTGGTGAATCATCTCTGGTGTCAAGCTAAATGTGACTTTGTTTGACTGAAACAAAAACAATACCAAGAAACAGTGAACCACTGCAAGAAGAAAGTACCAAAATAAATTGCAGGTTGGGTAACTACTAACTAGTTCACATTTTAACGGGCCATTTTGTAGAACGAGTCAAGACGCGCTGGGCCCGGTTGGATCAACCCACAAACTATTATTTATTAATGAAATATAGACAATAATATTCTTATTCTAATATTTTAATAGCACTATCTAGGATGTTGTATGAGCCAGACCTTGGAGTTTGGACACCTTTCAGCCCATTAGACCAGTCCCTGTTTAGCTAAATTTTATCATTTCACGCATTTCTGATTAAAAAAAAAAAAAAAACAACTCCCAAATAAAAAATAAAAAAAATAATAAAAAAAAAAAAAAAACAACTCCCAAATTGACTCCGGGCTATCCAAAAAGGGTAGTCGCCGTGGGATTAGTCGGCTCGCATTGTCAAGTCGGACCCATGTTTACCCAAAAAAAAAGTTCACCTCTAAGTCTAATACAAACAGCAGATTAAAGTATTAAACCCTATTAACAAGTAGCACCACCTCGTAAAAGTTAAAACTGAAAGCCAATATCTTAACTATTCTATAGCGCAAGGGGAAAATGCAACATCAACCATACCACGCAAGAGTTGGCAGTAGTAGAACATAATAACATACCTCATACAGCGGCCTAAACACACGCACACACATGCGTATATAGAAAGAGAGTCATACCTGACCATCAGATGACGGTTTGACATTGAAAGTCATGTCACTTTTCAACCCCACTCGCTGTTTTACTCTTCTGTTGGCATTCACGTCTACCAAATTCTGCACTTGATTAGTAAACGTTAAATTTCTGTTACATGTTTTTCAACCGTAAACTAAATTACCAACAGCAAAAAATACAATATTACATATAAACCTTGCACACACGCCCATATATCAATAGTATTAAAGAGATATATCCTATAAATATGACACTAAATCAAGTTTTAGCAAGGACCGACCTTTCTAGTAGCCCAAAATTCGGTCTCTGACAGCACACCACCCATCACAAATTGCTGATGAAGCTTCTGCAACTCACTACAAAAAATTATATATCTTAGCCATATATATAAAAAGCATAGCAATCAATGTAAAACAATTTGCCAAAGTAGGTAATAGCCGACGAAAGCCTTTCTAATATACATTTTTTTTCTGGAGATGAATGACTATTTGTGGTCAAAATAGATAAGAAACTTGCCTGTCCTCCTGCAATAACTTAATTCGACGCTGCATTTCAGCTGAACTAAGTTGTTCATTATTGAGTGGAGTAGCCTTTTCAGACGCCCCAGAAGATGTCTTAGCTATGATAGCTTTAGCTGTTCAGTGACCATTACAAAACCTCTTAATCTTAAACAAACATATCCACCAAGATAATATAAGTGGTAAAAAAAGAATATGTTCAAGAAAGTGCGTTAGTCATTCCAAGCACTGTTCTGTTGGATCCCATTTCTCCCTGTTTGATCTACATGACCCTTGAAGGTATATCATTCAAATTATGGTTACTGATAGTAAAATCGACGGTGCAAAGCTAACGATATGAATGGCTCCATTTATAGTTGGCTCAGATTAAATGTTGTAATACATGGTTTTATATTAACAAATACACGTTGGAGTTATATTGGCTCAGATTAAATGTTGTAAAATACACGTTGAAGATACAAGTCAGATAACAGCAAAGACTTACCTACAAAGTCTCGACAAAGTTCCCTGTCCGGGAAATTCTCAAACTCAAAAAAGTAACCACCCTGGCACCATTAAAAAGGATATATAATGTCAGAGTGGAATTTTAGGCTGACTCAATAACCAGACTACCAGTAATTATAAAAATAATATGCGAAAGAACTAGAATTACAAAATAGTCATAAGCAATGCCAAAGTATAACCTGGTCTTTGGTAATATTGAGTAAGGCAGGTTTGCCGGAACCCTCCTTGCTAGATTTGTGTCCTAAAAAAGGGAATTTTCAACACTTTATTAGAGATAATACAATGCTTTTGCAAAATGGTGTTTGAAAAAGCACGACTCAACCTTGCTTTCTAAGAAATTGCAGATAATCACTTTTAAAATGATTTGCCAAACACTTTTTCTAATATCTACGTTTCGCAAACGTAGTAATTATATTAGCGACCTCAAAACGCAATCCTAAGTAGTTTGAGAGTTTGCATAGAAGCAAAGTGCTTATTCAACAGTCAAATAAGCAGTTTGGGAGTTGCTCTTTCAACCTTTTAATTCCTAGATAACCATAATTTCCAAACACTCGACCAACCACTTATCTAACAATTTTAGTTTGTTACAATAAAACGAAACTAGTTATCCTACATTGCCGAACCTGAAACACTAAATCCTACATTGCCTTTTGTTATGTATGAATTATGATCATATTCTTCTACTTATTTCCAACAACGTACTAAAACTGGTTATCTGTTCATTGCTTTTAGATTGTGATTCGCAATACCAAACACAACGCAATATGCAGTTCTCACAATACGATAATTATATCAAAAACATTCGACTAAGCAACTATTTATCTGTTTATCTCTTCCAGACTCACATACCGAAGGCGAATTTAGTTATTCAAATCGAAAAGAGCCACGTTTCCCTCAAAACTAGAATGCAATAAACAAATTACATATGATGAGTTAACCACTTGTTATTATTACCCAAGTTTCGAAAAAACGCAATAATCAAATATAATGGACCTCAAAACACAGTCTTAAGTAGTTTGAGAGTTTACATATACAGAAGTGCTTATCCGAGAGTCAAATAAACAGTTTGGGTTCTTCAATCTCTTACATTGCGTTTGGGAGTTAATTAATTCTTAAATAACCATAATTTCCAACGTTTTCGTTTTGTGGGAGTCCCCGGCAGAGGAAAGGGCTGAAATCCAACCACTCGTCTACAATTGTGTCTGGTAACAATAAAAAAAACCTGAAACACTATATCCTACATTGACCGCCTTTTGTTATGGATGATCATCTACTTGTACTTATCTCAAACAACCCCAAATGTACTAAACTAGTAAACAAACACTTTCAACTCGCTTATTGAAAACACTAAATAACCACAAACACAATGCAATATGCAAATAACGAAAACGCGCCCGCCCTAATATTAATAAGTTATACTACCTTTAATAAGCTTAAAGTCGACATTAAGAGGTTGCGATTTGGAGGGATCATTAGGGCGAAAAGTAAACCTCTCTCTAGTCTGCATCATCATAATAATAAAAAAATTAATCACATAAATTAATAAACATAAATAACCAAAATTAAATAAAATCACATTATATAGAAAATTAAATAAATAGTACCATTTTGAGAATACCGTCAACACCAGGCGCTTTAACTGAAGATTTGTATTTCACACGTTTAACCACCTGTGATGCGTCCATAATGATTATATCTAGGGTTTACTGTCTCTGTGTCTTTTTGTGACGCCTATCGCCGGCGGTAATAATAATAATAAGGCGAATGATGGCCGCTTTTTTAGATGCCTCCTTAATCGGAAAGCTTTTTTAGTTTAAGCTATTTGTCGGCTTAACTGATTTTCATTTCTACAATATTTTCATATGATTTGTTATGTGTATGCAAATTTTAATACTAAAACCAGGTGGAAAGTATATATCAAAGGGTCTATCTACTCAAAAAAAATAATCAAGATTTACTTTTTTTAAATATATTATTTTTAACTTTGTATTTTGTATTCTTAGTTTGGTGGTTAAGAGAATATCATTATTATACCAAAAGTTACAAATTTAATATACAATTCTTATGTTTATAAAAAAGAAAAACTTACACGAATACTGGCACAACAAGAACTAGAGTTGAGCATCGGGTCAAAACTGACCCAAATCGAACCGAACCGAACTGAAAATCTATTTTTGTGGAAACCATGAATAAAAGTGACTTGGTCAGTTCGATTTTGTGTCGATCGGTTTGAACGGTTTAGGTGTGTTTTTATCGGGTTTGGCCCGAAACAGAGAACCAAATATAAGGATGAGCACGGTCTAAAAACCGGACCACACCGAAAACCAATTTGGCCCAAAACATCAGCCGAGGAATACACCGAAATGTTTAGTCCAGGTCCAGGTCGGTCTGGTCCGGTTCGTTGGTTCAGTTCGGTCTAACAAAAGCATAATGGCCGGTTTTGCGTAAAACCAAACCTGATCGATGACCGAATATGAGGAAAATGGTGGACCAAGGACTGGACCGAAATACGAATGGTCTGGTCCGGTCGGTTCAATTCGGTCCAATTTCTCGGTTTCGTACGATCTTCGGTCTATTATGCTCAGCCCTACGTAAATATATAAAATCGAAAACTGAACCGACTAGGCTTAGCTTGGTTTTGGTTGAACCGATTCGGCTCAATTTTTCAATTCGATTCGATTTCAGTTTGTTTTACTCCTCCCGAACAAGAACCATCCCGACACAACGCACAAGCACCCGAAACCTTTTTTCCTCAAAATAAAATTTCTTATCCCCATCGGTCATGCAAGGTCAAGGTCGGTCGAGCCCACTGTGGGTGTTTGGTCAAGTTCGGTTGAGCAAGCCCAAATTCTCCAAATCGGCCTAGATTTCGACCGATATTTATTACACCTTTTTTTTTCTTACATAAAATAAAATACAAAGAACACAAAATATTACAACACTCTGCTTCAAATTCAAATTAAAGGCTACAGTACGAGCGGGAGGATTCAAAATTCAAATTCAAGTTCAAATTCAAAAATTTCCCTATATATACCCACACTCTTTTGTTTCTTATACACACAACTCACACACACAACTCATGCACACAACTCACACACATATTATCAACAATGTCTCGCAAAGACTTCTTCCAATAATCCTCCAGTCACCACGATTTCTCACAACAATTCCCCAGTCACCATGACTTCTCACAACAATTCCCCGGTCCACACGACTTCTCACAACAAATTCCCAGGTCCAACCCAACGGAAAATGAAGTTTATAACACTCCACCGAAAGATATTTTTCCGGTATTCCAACCGGAAAATGAATCGTCTAACACTCTACCGGTGGAACACCAACCCAATCCGTTTAATCTTACTGAGGACCAACTCCGACTACTTGAGCAGGATGAGGAAGTGCTGAGAAAAATACAAGAAAACGAAGCACGTGAGGAAGCTGCTCGTAAGGAGCAAGAAGAAAGAGAAGCAGAATACTTTAGGAACAACTAGTTTGATATTATGGAAGGAGCGTATTATGATGGCAAGTTTAGGGATGAAGAGTCTTTGAGTGACGAGGGTTATAACTCAGACTTTTCATTGTAATTTGTATTTTCATTTTCATTTCCGGATCGTAGTTTGTTAATCTGTAATTCGTGTTTTTAATTTAATGTTTAATTTATGTAATATTTTTATTATTAATGAAGTTTAAATTTGTTGTTTAAAATATTTGAATTAAAAAAAATAACTCGATCACTGTTTGTGACAATATGACCGTGTCTGATTATTGGAAAGAGAAAGCTGAAGTGGCTTAATAGGTCGGTCACCACTTTGCCCGGCCTTATAATTTTATCACGTGAGAAACGTATGAATTTTTATCTCTAAATTGACCCCTCTTGCCCCCTATAAAAACCCAAAAATAGTAGTATCACATAAACTCACACAACTTATAAAATCTTGCACAAAAAGCAACCAACAATTAGTGAGTCAAACAAGAAGATGAAGATCACAGTAATGACTGCAGATGAACAAATCCTAACTCTAGAAGTCGACCCTAATGAATCTGTACACTACTACCCTTTTTAAAAACTTTTTTATTTTCAGTATTTTGTTATCAAGATTCATAAAGTTTTGACCTTTTGTTGGAATTGGGTCAATTGGGTACATGGGTTTTCTTTAAAATGCAAGATTAAGTATTAAAGTTTTATTTTTGGATTTGAATTTTGGTTTTGCAGGTGGAAAATTTGAAAGCTTTGCTTGAGATTGAGGTCAGAATTTTTTTTATTAGCTTGGGGGAGTGTTTGGCAATGTGGTTATTTGATTATAGGGTTTAGGGGTCTTTGGGATTGACCCATGTTGTTATTTAGGGGGTGTTTATTTAAGCTTGTTTGTGGGCTTAATGTGATTTCGGCTTAATATCTTATAAGCTCATATTTTACGAATTATTTTGAGACTTATGGGCTTATATATAAGCCCATAAATCTCTAAATAGGCCTGAAAATTTTAGCTTATGAGAAATAAGTCGAAATAGCATAAGCTCATAAGTCCACAGATAAGCTTAAACAAATTAGAATAGTTTTCCAGGGGTGTTTGGAATTGCTAGCTTACGTTTTTTATGAAATGATCACAAGCTGTTTGCAATAAAAAACATCCCAACCGAATAATTCTAAGGCCAGCTGTGTTTCGATTTTTACAGTCAATGCAACTTTGTTTATTTCATATCATACCAATCTATGCAATCATCATTTAAATGAATACGAGTTTGTGCAAGACTTACTTGAAACTAAATAGAAAAATGAAAAAGGTTTTTCTTAGAAACCTTAAATTTTACGAGGATGGGGGTTGACATATATACAAGTGGACAAGTGGTGAGCAACTAAGTAACTTACACCTCGGCATAAGGTGACAGGGAACATTTATCTTGGGTAAAATCAGAATAAATTGGTTCCAAATTCAAAATCTGTTGCATAAATTGGCATGGTTGCGTTAATAAGTCATTAGTTCAAAACTACTTGTTTCACAATCAAATAGCCAGTTTGGATTCGCAATCCTAAACTGCTTATTTGCTCTCTCATAATGCAGACTGCAGTAAGCTAATAAACAGTTTATCAAGCAACCCCAAAGCCCCTTTAGGGATCAAATAATCAGTTTAGAGTAGCCGCAAATTGATTCTGTTGTTAGCCTGTTGCGGTTCAAATTATCATTTTTGGATAATTAGTTTAGTATAGGCGCCACAAAACCAACTCTGATTTTCCAATTCTTTGGTGGTTTTTTCAAAGGTATTTCCTTGAATAATCAAAACATAGAAGCACGTCGAAAGACTATCTCACGCAACCTCTTTTGTTAAGCTGATTACAATAACCTCATTCAAAACGCAATGCCATTCACCCATTGCAGTTATTTAAAGTAAACTATCTCATGCAACCTCTTTTAAAAAGTCAACAACTGATACAACTATTGAATGTCAGTTAAATCGTTATTTTCAAAGTTTTCATTCTTAGATTTAATGTTAGCAAGTTTATGATATGCAGAGCCGAGTACCACTTCAGCAACAACAACTACTTTACAATGGAAAGGAGATGAGGAATAGCGAGACACTGAGTGGTTTAGGTGTTGCTGATGGTGACTTAGTGATGATGGTTTCAAACACTTCTTCTGCTCCACCGTATGCTTTTTCTTACTCCGTTTAGTTACTCAGCAGCTTACTTCTTTTATAAGCTATTAAAACGCAACAAAATAAAATTTCAGAATATCAATCAAAACATTTACCATTATTTATGCAGATGTACCAAAAATTACTACGCTGATACCATTATTAACCCTATAAGAATCAACAGTTTTATACAAAATGTGATAATGTAAACGAAAAAAATATCTTACTTGGCACTTGCGTTTTTCTTTTATGCTAACAATGAAGTGTTAATATTTCAGGGCTTCAAGCCAAGAAGTATTATTAAATCGAGACGGATCAGCAGTGAATCCAGCTGCTTTCCAGCAGCAAATCCGAAATAACGCAGATGCGATGGCCCAATTATTTCAGGTGGGATTACTTTATCGGCTATTTACATATTAATGCAGTTCATACTGTCGATTTTCTGACCCTTAAATGTGAATGCCAGAGCGACCCTGAGCTGGCCCAAGTCATTCTTGGGAACGACCTAAATAAGTTGCAGACCGTTTTAAGAGCACGTCATAATGAAAGATCTGAAGCACGTCGACAACAAGAAGAAGAGATGGTAAGTTGCTCGGCTTTAAGTAAAAGAAAAGTTATTTCATCTTAAACATATCCTTTGTAAGTTTTGTATTTCGGCATTTAAAATATAAATTCTGTTCTAATTTGTTGTTTGTCCAAAACAAGGCACTACTTTATGCAGACCCTTTTGACGTGGAAGCACAAAGGAAAATTGAAGCTGCAATACGCCAGGTATATGGAATTCAAATTTTCACAATTCAAATACATTATATGTAATTATAGTAGTAAAAAAACGGTTTTGAAAGAGTTTGCCTGCTCTTATAATACTGAATTAACTGTAAATATTAGTTATATCCAATAATGTTTTTTGGAATATATATATATGATAAAATATATATAATATATATATATTATAATATTATATATATATATATATATATATATATAGTGTATCTTTATTTTGAGAACCTGTTAAGTGCGGAACTGCGAGAAACTCCAATTTCTGCATTAGAAAACATTCATGTTATATAAACATGTATGTTTTCTTACATACACCTTAATAACATACTTGAGTAACACAATGTTCATATAAAACTGTTAAGTGCAACAATCAATGCAAAATGGTTTTTATTTCAGAACCTTGTTAAGTGCGGAACTGCGAGAACTCCAATTTGCATTAGAAAATGCTGTCATATAAAACAGTATATTTTCTTACTAACCTATACGAGTATGTATTAAGGTAGTAAGAAAACATACATGTTTTATTGAACATCATTTTAATGCAAATTGAGTTCTCCAGTTCCGCACTTAACAGGTTCTGAAAATAAGCTCCCTATATATATATATATAGGATAAAGATATATCTACATAATGTGTAGTGTGTAACAATTAGAGGATTCTTGCATCAGAACTAAATCATTCTTAGCAGAGTACTTAATTATTAATTAAACATAATAAAGCAAGTCCGTAAATTTTTTTTTTTTTTTTTTTTTTTTTTTTTTTTAATAATGATTAAGTAGTCTCGTTATTCTGGAAATTGATAATTTCTCATACAAACTAGTTTTGCCTTCATTTATACTTGTTTTCTCTCGTGAGAATTCAAGTCTGGCCTATTTTATGTGCTGGAGACTGAATGTTTATTTGAAACGTTGAGGCAACATCAAAATGTTGAATCCTAAGCCATTGAAACTGCTTAAAAGTGTGCTAATAGAAAGCATCTGAATGTGAACTTGCCCATATTGATCTTTTTGGGTAAATAATATGAAATAGTATACTGTAAATAGGGATTAGGAGGTGGATTGAAATATGGGAAATTTTTTTTTGTTCTTAATATCCGTTTAATAAAGAATCAGCCATTGTTAGGTCAATTCAGATCTTAATGAGTTTCTATTATATTTATAGAAAGGGATTGATGAGAACTGGGCTGCTGCAATAGAACACAACCCTGAAGCTTTTGCAAGGGTGGTAAGTAATCTTCACTATCACGTATAAACAAAGAGATTTTCTATTATGTTCTGTATAATAATTAGACATCTTTTGATCAAATTTTCAGGTCATGCTTTATGTTGACATGGAAGTGAACGGTGTTCCCATAAAGGTACCAATGAAATATGGTAGTGACATGTATACTTTTTTAACGGTGTTCTCATAAGTTCTTGAATGAGAACTCTATCGTTTCAGGCCTTTGTCGATAGTGGGGCCCAATCAACCATTATATCCAAAACCTGTGCTGAGCGTTTGGGGTACGTGAACTTTTTTGTCAATTATCCATATTCTGAACCTAACTTTCTCTGTTTCTACTTTTTTATTGCTTTAGTTATTTATAAGAATTGAATAATCGTTGTTGTTCCATTCATTTCATAGATTGCTGAGGCTTTTGGACAATCGTTATAAGGGAATCGCTCATGGAGTCGGCCAGTCAGAGATTCTTGGTCGGATACATGTTGCTCCAATTAAGGTAAATGTCACGTCATCTATCTTTTTGGTTGTAACATTCGTATGCAGGTTTTTCTTTTGTTTAATCATGGTTTAAGAACACAATGCCAAACACCCCTTTACCAATTTATCAAGTTTTTGAATTAATGTAAATGTATACCATCATCTAATGGCTTCCTTGTTGAACATGTGCTCTCTAAATTCATGGCAGATCGGGAATAACTTCTATCCTTGTTCTTTTGTCGTATTGGATTCACCCAATATGGAATTCCTTTTTGGATTAGATATGCTCCGTAAGCACCAGGTAATTTTCATGTTTGTCTGTCTAAGATCAATAAACGCCATTAGTTCCATTCTAACTGTGAAAATGTGACTGCACAGTGCTCAATTGATTTGAAAGATAATGTCTTGAGAGTTGGTGGAGGAGAGGTCGCTGTACCATTTTTGCAAGGTTCGTTATTCTTTCCACCCATTTAAAAAAAAAAAATCAAACCACTTCTGATATGCAGCATTGACCAGTCGGCAGCATGTAACCTCTTTCATACTGACTACTTGAAACCATTTTTTATAAACTAACAGAAAAGGACATCCCGCGTAACTTCCTTGACGAGGAGAAGCAATTGAAGGAAGCTTCTAGCTCTGTAGCTCAAGTAAGATATTGCTATTATTCATTTCCTTATAACAGAGTTATTTATAGTTCAAACAATACAATCTTTAGGCTTTTTTACCCGTAAACTATAATTTGTTGTTTACTCAACATAATCATCTTATTCTTTTTAAAAATTTAGGGTTCATCTGGGTCAGCAGCAGCACTGAGCAACGCCCCAACTCCATCCGGTGGTCAATCTTCAGGTTAGTAAGCATAAAATGTATTTTGGAGTAACTATGATATATCTGAATAGCTCTTATGGGCATACAACAAGTCTTTTATAGAAGGCGACCATTGCATAAAGTATTAAGAGAATGTGATTAAAGATGACCACATGGCAATCATTTAATAGAGTGTGAGTGAGTAGGTTCTTATATAGGTATGTAGATGATTGACATTTGGCATTAGGAAGATAAGTAGTTTGTTTTAGAAGGATAAACCTTTTCTCATCTTTTTAGTAGCCGTAACTAACACTGGTGTTTTGATCATCCTGCAGGGCCAGCCCGTGGTGGTCCAACACAAGTGAGTTTTATTTGTCTTTTATGTATGACTTAGAAGCTGGAAATATCATTTAAGTGGCATATGAACTGAAATGTGTATTTGGTGTCTTTAGGGACCGGAATTCGAAGCCAAAGTCGGGAAGCTGATTGAGCTAGGATTTAGTAGAGAGGCGGTTGTACAAGCTCTGAAGTTTTTTGATGGCAATGAAGAAGCTGCAGCTGGATATCTTTTTGGGGGCTGAACATTGGTCTAAAGGCTTCTAGTCTACATACATTATACTTCTTTAGCATCTCTAATTGTGTACATTGTAACATTAATCTTTTTATGCTTTTAAGCCTTTAATTCAGACCAAATAGTTTCAGATATCTTATTGTTATTGAGCTTTTGTAAACCTAACATGAAGATTCTGCTTTATTTGAACTTGAATCTTTAAACTATTAGAGTTGAGCGCCAAAAAGGTTTGATTTTTCAGGTTTCTGAAAACTCGATAGATCGTCCAGACTCCAGATGAACTTATAACCCTTTGGAGTCGATAAATGGTGCCTGGAATGAGAACACTCATGGCAAGAAGTGAGCTCACAAAATGCGTTGGGTTTTTTAAGATAACACGCGATGTTAGCGCAAATGAAAGTCTTCAAATAGAAACCAATAGTATAGATACTGATAGTGTTTTCATAAGCAGATAGTATAGCCCGTGGTGGTCCAACACAACTGTTAACCAACACCAATATTAGCATATAATAGCACACTATAAGCAATCAACAAACCACAAAGTTGGTAGATATTCAATAGGTATATTTGATGAAACTCAAAATTCATTACAAACCCAAAACTGAAAGGATGCCAATATCCCTAAAGCTACTCATGTTTAACAGTTTAGATAGGAGACATACAAAAATATTTAAAGTCACTCAGAACCTTTCGGCTAATCTTGCTGTAACAGCTCTCAGTTTTGAATACACCTTTCCAGCAGGTGACCCCATTATAAGACTACATAACGAATCTCTCGCAACTTTGATGTTAGCAAAAGATCCCAATATATGAATCTTTGTATCTGCAATAACAATACGGGTCTTTGTTGAATTCTCGATTGCAAATTTAGTTTTTCCACCTTTACCCGACAACCTTCCAATAGCACGAGAAAGATGTTCTCCTTTGAGAGTTTTAACATCCTTAATCTCAAATGAATCCACATAAAGTTCGTCCATCCTTAGCAATGCAACTGCATCTATCACATCAAAACCGAGCATGAAAGCATGAACAAAATCAGCACATTTCTGAAGGTTACTGATGTCAGGTGTGTCACGTCTTGTCATCATTTCAACGTTTCGGGTTTTGACATTCATACGGATGTCAACTTTCATTTGATCGTATATTGGTGTGTATATGTCCATCCATGCTTTTTTGAGTGGTGTGTATCTGTGTTTTGGGACGGATATTTTACGGAACTGGACTTGACCATCAGATATTTCGTGAGCTGTTAATGGCTTGAAGTTGGGTTTTGATACAACTTTAGCTACAGTTGGGACAGTCTCTTCAACTTCCATGGAAGCAGCTCCTTTGTTCGAATCCATTATGTAATTAGAAAGCAACGTCCTATATACAAGAAGCACAAAGTCAAGAAATAATCTAAATCAAATAAAATAATAATAAAAAAAACATCACGGACTATAAGTATCAACATTTTCACCGGATTCATATTGCTTATTAAAACTGCTTCTCCAAGGAGGTGTTTGAAATTGCTTATTTAAGTGCCTATTTCATTAAAATTATAAAAGACACACAGCTTCACAAGCCTCTCAAGTAAGCTTTACCCGAACACTCACAATACAATAGAAGCCATTGAAAGAGCCAAATACCTCCTTAAGTTTCTTAATAAAGCTGTTTAGCTGCTTACTTTATAAAGTAACTTTACCGTTTAAAGAAAATGAGCAAATTGAAATGGCATTTGGAATAGCTTATTCAAAGAGCTTAAGCTTCTTTTGTTTAATGAAAATTGCTTAAAAGCTTATGTAATATCAAATAACACGTTAAGAAGTGTTCCAAATAGTTTACGAGCTAATAGTGATTAAATGACCAAGAACAGCAACAAAATCATAAACTGATAAGGATTAAAAGAGGGGTAATTAATGTTGTAAGTTACACAATCATACAACTAACCATATCAATAATCAAATTTCATTCCATCTGTCGTAGTGTCACATAAATCTATCATATAACTACAATAGCCTCGACCCAGAATTCAAATCCTAAAAGCTAACTACTTTCATAACTACCATTTTATATACAACATAACATAACAAATTAACCATGGCACCACATTTAATTATCATCTGAAACCAATTCAAACAAAAAAACAACAATCGAAAGATAGAAATTATACCTTTTAACAAACTTACAATCAGTACCAAACACAAAATTAGCAACTAACAGTTGATAATTTAAACTAGAAGGACATACAACTCAACAGAGGTGACGGCAGAAGAGAGGGTTGATGAATTTAGGGTTTAATTTATACAAATAGAAAATTAAGGTTTATGTAAAGAACCTTTATTTTACGGTTGCTGAGCAAAATGTATCCCTGTAAAATGTAAAACTGCACTTAATAACCTTTACATTATACAAAAATTATAGTTGGGCCCTTTGGCGCCATTGTATTTAATAAAAATGAGTGATTGCCTGGATAAGCTTTGATAATTTACATATGTTTGTTACTTACGAATCGCTTAGTAATAATACGATAATATGTATTATTTGTACATATGTAAAAAATATAGAATTATTCTTTAATGCGTTAACAGCCCAACAAAGGGTCTAAAATCACTAACTCAAAGTGTACTTCAACTAGATTATGAGCTTATAATGTTAAAATGACTTAATGACGAAAAACAACAAGTTGACACCGCATTCAAAAACTAAAAAAACACTGGTAAAAGTTGCATATAAGCCCAATAAGCAACAATCTAACAGTGAAAACCTCATACAGAAACAGCTTGCTAATCGCGTAGGTAAATAACTAAACCAAAACACCCCGTAGGTATCAAGTTTAATACAACAGATAATTAGTTCTGGATTTGGTTTATGAGCTGATAGTAGTAAAGGGGTGTTTGTTTAAGCTTATTATGTGCTTATGAGCTTATCTGTTTATATTTCATATATGCTCAATTTTTTTGGCTTATTTTGAAACAGATGGACATAAACTTATATAAGCCAATAAGTCCCAAAATAAGCCTAAAAAATAAAGGCTTATGAAATATAAGCCGATATCAAATAAGCTCATAAGCCCACAAATAAGCTTAAACCCTGAATACAAATATTCACAATTAAGGTGTGTTTGTTTAAGCTTATTAGTGGGCTTATGAGCTTATTTATATCGGCTTATATTTCATAAGCTGGATTTTTTGGCTTATATTGAGACTTATAGGCTCATATAAGTTTATTTCATAACAATCCAGAAAATTTGGGCTTTTAAAAAAATAAGCCGAAATCGAATAAGCTAATAAGCCCACTAATAAGCTTAAACAATCATTATTTCATCTTATTTCATCAAGAAAATCATATTTCCAAACACCCATTGAACTAATTATCAAATTCCAATTCATAATATCTCAAAAAGCACAAATCTTGATACCAAACAACAATTTCAAGATAATAAAAATCACACCTTTATAAAATATATGCAAATCCAAGATAAAGAACTATAGTTTGAATTATGAGAGGTACTTACGAGATTCAGCTCGCCGGAGAAGGGTGGGTGTTACGGCGGTTATACGACGGCAGATTTGTGAAGGAAGATGTGATGAAATTAGGGTTTTTGAAGGTTATATGAAAGGATATTTTAGGGTTTATGTAAAGAGTCCTTTGTTTTGTATATGTTGAGTGAAATGTGTCCTTGTAGAATGTGATGTTTCCACTTTCTAGCCCTTTTAATATAAAAAGTTGTTTACTTTTGCACTACACACGCTAGCTACGTCATAATAGGCCTCGAAACAAGCCAAGCTTTTATCAAGCAAAAGAACCTTAACACGAGCATTCACTACCTTCAGGAATTTTGTTATACAATCATCATGGGTTGCATTAAAAACACAATTCTGACAAGTCGAGCAAACAAAGTGTTTGGAATCAGAAAAAGATCTAGGATTCTTAGAGTGATCTGCTACGGGAATTGCCTTAATTGGCACGCAACTACTCTTAGAAACAGGCAAATTCCTAGTCTTTTCATGTGTGTTTTTCTTAGCATCCTCTAGGTTGTGATTCTGAACACTGCTTTTATGTCTAACATGTTCCTTTGGTGTCACTAATGACACACGCTTTGAACTAATCCTAGAAGAGCTAGAGGCACTCATGTGATGGGGTTTTGCAAACGTACATTCCTTTTCCTTAGGTCTAGACTGTGAAGTGACTGGTTTTGACAAAACTTGTTTCAAATCAACTTGGGAGGCAAACCTTGGTTTTAAAGATTTTGGTCGTTCAGATATAAACGCAGTCGGTTGTCTAACAACTGATTGGTTTCTAAGTGGTGGTTTCCCCAAGATTGATGGTTTTGTAAACTTAGTGTTCACACCATTTCCTGTCAATTTTCTTAACTCGTTTTTCAACGCTGCAATAGCAAAACCCTTTTCCTGAAGTTGAGCTTTGAATTCATCATCTTTGGCAATCAAAGTGGTTGTCTGCTCTACAGTCTTAGTTTTCGCTTCTTTGATTGAGTCACTCAGTTCTTTGCAATGAATTTTCAAAGTCTCATTTTCATTAAGTAATTCAGCCACTATATGTTCTAATTCAGCATTTTTTGTTGCAATAACATTATTGTCATGTTTAGCCTTGACTTCATTACACATATCACGCATCTCAGCCAAACTGTTTTTCAGGTTTTTGATCGTTAAGTTTTTGGCTTCTAGCTGAGCTTTCAAATCATTTATTATAAAGAATTCACGGAATTCAGGGAGTTCCGGATTTTTACATGGTAACTTAGTTTGAAAACTTTCTTCCTTTTGTTGCATTGCGATTTCAAGAGAAATACAATGTTTTTCAAGTTGTATAAATCTGTTTGAAAGTTCATTATAAACTTCTTTTTTAACCATGTCGTTTGATTTGAAAAGCTCAGTCGTAGGCAAAGAACTTGACGCATCATCATGTTCAGCATCCTGATCAATTTCCCCCCCCCCCCCCTTATGACTCATATTTGTTGAATCAGAGGTGATATTGCTATCAGTCTTTTCCAACAGATATGTGTCATAAGTAGGTTTAATTTGATCAGTATGTTGTTGTTCATTAGAAAGAACATTATCTTGATCAAACAGATGTACCTCAACAGACAGTACTTGATGATTTTCTGGTTTGAGAGTTGCATCCACACACAGTGAGATATCAGCTTCTGAGTTGTTACTATCATCATGCTTGTCTGATTCTGTCCCATTTCCCATAAGTTGAGCCCTTTCATTAATGAACCCCTTAACATTACTCATAAGTTGGAGTAATGTCCTTCTGAATACGTCAACCTCAGTTCCAGTGTAATTAGCAAAACACCTTTTCGCCATTTGACTGTCATCATCATAATCCTCAGTGTATTACGAATCAATGAACACTTGGAGTTGGTTGTTAATCACACCCAAAGCAGCCATGGATCTATCTTCAGAAAAATCTCCTTTATCAAGTTGTTGTTCAAGTTGATCCAAATACAGAATCATCTTGACTGTGAAAGTCTGAATGTAACACCCCAACCCGACAAGGGTAAAGATATCACAAAAATGGTTTCATATCAGATCAAAATAAAGCATACATTTACAGTAATACAAGAATCTCCAAGGTTACAAATGAAATACTGAAATTTCAAGGTTACAAATGCGAATACAAATTCTAAAGATATAATATCTTCTAATCAACTCTAATCCAGAATAACTATCAAGTCTTCTAAGTCCAAGGTACTCTCCACTCATTCCCAGCTCCCTACTAAACCTGCCGCAGGAAAAGAAATGCGGCTGAGCTTAAAAAGCCCAGTGAACAGATATATATATATATAAACGAAAACGAAAGCAAAAGGAAACGAACATATATGATATAGTGCAATGGAATAACATAAGGTATAGACAAAGGTACAAAGTAAGAAAGGGAAAAGGGAAGGTCAGTAATCCACCACGAGCCCAAACAAATCAAATATAGTAACCATCAGTAACCATAGAGGAGCGACCTCTCAAATATGTGAAGGACGTGTATAGCACACAGCATCAATCACCAAATCAAATCAAATCAAATCATGATATATCCCTCGAAACAAAACAAATCTAGGATGCATCCATACGCCCCTGCAGACAGATTAGTGGCCAAATATATATAATAATAATTGAGCTCATAATAATAACAGATAAGGGACGGTGTGGAACATCACTCGACCAATATAGAGTCATGTCAGAGGTGCATCAATGACACGGCCATGTTACCTTCATGGCTAGGAAACAAATTTGGCTCGGGTATCAAACTGAAGAGTTCAAAAGGTCATAACATATCAAAGGTTCATAAGTTCATAGCAAAAGTTCAAAATCAAAGTTTCTATCAAATGTTTATTTAAAGAAATCTTTTAGTAATGGTTTTCATAAAAATGATCTTTCAGAACGGTTTTCATAAAAATAATCGTTAAAAGTAGTTTTCATAAAAGGTAGCAAAATTCCATATAAAAGTAGTATCGTATCGTACTCATAAACATCATTTTAAAATGGTTTTTCCTCAAAACATTTCCATATCATAATTAAGAAAGGTTTTCATATTTAGTTACAATCTCAATGGTTCACAAACCTAAGGGAACATAGCAAAGGTTCAAACAAAGCATAAGGCATAGATCATATAAGAAAGCCATATCATAAAGGCTCAGATCAAGGATATCATAATCAAAGCTAAAATCAAACAGATGTGAACGAATCATAAGAAACCTTAAGAGATAAGGTCAGAATATCTGTACCTCGACAAAGCACACCAAAAATCAAAGCAACGAAAGAAATAGAGATGGATGATCACTCCCTCTTCACCCGATCTACAAATAATCATAAATTCTCTTATAAGTTTCGTATGATCGTAAGGTTTCATTTTTGTTTTCTTTCCATTTTAGGTCACTTTCCATATTTAACAACTTTCTATTTTTAGCAGATTTCTATTTGTATCAGGTTTCCCGAATTAGTAAGTTTCCAGAATTTGTAGGTTTCCATATTTAGAATATTATAAGTTTAAGTATTCAAATGTGACAATGATAATAGTTTAAGGTTCATAATGTTGATTATATAAGTTTAGGGTTTATTATGCAATTATAACAAGTTCAGGGTTAATAGTGTCATTATGATAGGATTAGGGTGTAAAATGTAAATATCATCAAGTTACATGTTTTCATCAGTTAAGTCCCTTAGTTTTAGAAAAATGACAATTTAGACCCTTTAGTTTAGAAAATAAACACATCATACCTTTTAAAACCCTTTTACACTTTTTACAAATTTTACACATGAACTGGACCTGTTTAGTCGAATTTTTCATCCATATAAGAACCCAGAAATAAAATTCCCAAAAATTCACACACGTACCCAGATGTCTTAAGAACTTACCCTAATTTTTCCAGAATTTATTATTAAGCATAACTATAGTCTACAAATCCTTTTAGTCAAGTCGTCCAGATTACTGATCAGTTTTAACATACGAAAAGTTTGCAGTTCAAAGCCCCATCAAAATAACTTATAAAAATCCACAAAAATCAAAAAAACTAACTTATATCCCAAATATTATTCTGCAGAAATTTTAGGTCATAACTCGTTATATATTTCAAATTAAAAATCATAAACTACAGGTGAATTTTCGTAACCCGAAATACAGTTTTGACACCCGATCTCATAAATTCGAAAAATGTGCCTTCCCGACCTCTAAAAATTACGAGGTTAATTTCTACAGAAAGGTATTTCATTGAAATAAATTTTAGACTCTGAAAACACCCAAATATACGCTCACATCATTTAGATACAGTCGATTCAAGTCGAACTAATTTTCAGGACAGTAGCAGTTTTTATTATATCATGTAATCTTTTAGGGTTTTGCTATTCCCATGGTTAATTCTTGATACAAAAACAATTAAGGTCGAGTTAGGACATATTTAGGTCGATTCCTATGTGGTCTTAACATTTACATATCAATTCGAATCCCATTACAACAGTAGGTCGATTTAAGATTAGGGTTTCATAGTTGTGATTTCATGTAGTTATGATCATATGCATATTTTCTTTTCCATGATTTTATGTATGTATTCAATTTGACAAGAACAACAAATATGAACCAAGAATCAAACAAAGAAAATTGGTATTGAACAAGGATGGTCGAGTTACCCTCGAGTGAACAAAAGAACAAGAAAACTGGATCAAAACACCAACACTTCCAGCCAAGAACTTTAGCCAAGAATCCTCATTCGAATAGCCTTCAAGCCCATGATCTAGGACACTTCTTTGAAAAAGAACACACGTCTAGATCTCCAAGAAGAGACTACAAGGAACCTTCTTTGTTGCCCTTGTGGATCGAACAAGAAGAAGAGAAAAGCAGCCGAGACTTTTGTGTAGGATTTTTAGGGTTTCAAAAAGTGCAAAAATATTTTCGGTACATAAGGTTTGGAATAGAACCGAGTGTTGATTTGGGCTCAACAAGGAGTGGGCCAAATTTAGTGGGATTGGGCTATCAATCATATTCAATGTATACTTATCTTTTCTTTTGATCTCCTAGCCGAAAATTGTGAGGTCTTGGCACACTAAGAAGTCGACTAACATAGATTAGGATTAGAACATTGTTTTGGTGAACTTAATGTTAAATGAAAAGTTTTATTAGTAGCCTAATTCATTAGGTAACTTAGAACATAACTTATATTAGGTTATAGTAAAATTAATGTCCCTTACGAAATTTATATACATTCTCAAAATTTTAAATTTAAAGGGTATTTTGGTCATTTCGGATTGTATTAATTTTGGGGTTTTACACTGAACATCTTGACCAAAGAGTGATGCGAATGCACGTCTGTATCCTCCCAAGTATCCGGGCTGTTCAAAGAGAACCTTGAGATGCGAATGAAGTGATCGAAAATATTCAATGCAACTTTCCTTTGCATTAGGCAACATTAGTGACCGAATCAACTCTCTCTCTTGCGAATTCGAGCACGAAGATTCCTGATGAAGCGAAAAGTGTACCGCTTTTAGGGGGTCATTTAAGCCCTAAATCGTATTTATTTGATCAAATATTGCCCTAAATCGTTCCTTTTGTCATTTTAGGTACTTTGGAGAAGAAATCTGGAAAAGGAAGCATTTTGGACATTTTTGGAGCATAAAAGTGAAGAAAACGACAAAGTCTCAAAATCGGCTGGAAAAGTACCTGTGACGGCGTCAAGCACCATTGTGACGCCGTCAACCCTTGACGCGCCAGAGAGGATTTTGGATGATTAAAAGGGGACGGCGTCAAGAAGGCCATCAAGAAACCCTAACCGCGGCGAGGTGACGGCGTCAGCTCTATAACGTAACGCCGTCATATCTGATTTTCTATATATATTCTCATAATTTTTAGTCATTAGTGTGCAACTTTGTGAGGAGAAACCCTAAGACGATTTTTCTGCTACTTTTAAGGGTTTTATACCCTTGGATCTCTCATATTCAATTGAAGATAAGTAATCAATTAATCATTCAATATGTCTATGTGTTGTTTGATTATATCTTGTTCTTGTCTTTTATTTAACATGCTAGGCTAGATTTATCTTGTGTTTGCTTAGATCTAATGAAACCTAACTATTGATTATTGGTTGTTGGTGTGTTATTAATTGTATTGGATGATTGTTTATCGATGTTAGGCTTAAGAAAACTGGCTAACCTCCTATACGGTAACTTGCTTGAACGTCTTAAGAAACATGAACCAATGCGTACTAAGGTTTTTATGGTTGTATTTAATGCATGAGCGAATTCTAGTGATCCCATGTTAGGAGCTTCTTAGCCGGCTCGACATAGGAGTGAAGTAGGAGCTTATAGAGTTGGGGAAGTACGTACGCCACCCCACGATTGGTATTAAGGAATACACCCGTCATCCACGCAATTAATACACACTAATCAACCGGTAAAAGATAGTTAGGGAGTAAGGAAATCTAAGTAAACACATTTCTCTTCATATAAGTTCCACAACCTTTTTATTTTCAGTTATTTTATTTTATTTGCAATTGTAGTTATTTGGGTTAATTGACTAGCAACTAATTCTGCCCACTCCTTCAAACCCGAGATTTTACTTGCTTTTATAAAAATATAAAAAAATACAAAAAGAATCTTCCCTCACCCTTAGACCTATTAGAGTAGTCTTTCAATCCTAACGACACTATTCCCCTAGAGAACGATCAATCCCCCGGTACTTGCCACTATACTATACTACATCGGTCAGGTACACTGCCTGGTGGGGATTGCAAGCCTCTTGAGATCCCTCGAGAGGTAAAACCTGTTGTAAGGTCGCAAAACCACGCATCAAGTTTTTGGCGCCGTTGCCGGGGAATAGTTATTGTTTAGGTTGAATTTTTATTTTATTAGGTCTACTCACTAGATTCCTTTCTAGTGAGATTTTTATTTTATTTTTCTAGATTTTCTTTAGTCTATCTTTTTCTTTGTGTGTTTGTTCGTAATTTCCATTGACTCTTCCGTTCACCATTATGGAGAACGCGAATCCACCATACTACCAACCACGTAATTCACCCACTCCATATGACATCTTGATGTTTAAACAACATAAAGATGAACCTCTCTATGATGCATGGACTCGTTTTAAATATTTACTCCAAAAAGTCCCTCATCATAACTTCGATTTTTGGTCCCTAACTCAAATCTTTTACAATCATGTCGACCGACATGCCCAAAGGGACATTTACTATTTTGCCGGCAGGGATCTTAGGGAATTAAGTGCTGAAGAAGCATGGGAAGCTATTGAGAATTGTGCCTAATATTATTATATAGTAGACAACCCAACAAACATTAATACAAGTCAATTGACCACAAATTTCAAGGATCATGAAACAAGTTTGTTTGGGGATGAGGGTAGAGTTGAGCCACCTAGCTGCATGTCATGGTTAGGCACTACCATAATACAGGGTGAACACTTAGGTGATCTTGATGTGATGGAGGATCTAGCCGAGCATGATCACATTGATCAAAAAGACCTAGGTTTTATGATCGATGACGATGAATCTCAAGAAACACATGATGAATCTTTTGGGCAATTTGAATATAGCAGTCAGAATATTGAGGATGATCCTTATGATTCGGATATAGAAGTTGAGATGCCTAGAGAAGCACTTGAGATATTAGGGAAAATGTTAGGTTTAAATTCTACCAAAACCCATGATGAGGATATAGGTGATCTTGACACAAGGAATGATGAGGTAAGTAACATAAGCCCGCTAAGTACCTCACAAGTCCTACCATCATTTGAGGCACACACACCGCCCGTGACTTACCCGGAAGAAGTAGAAGAGACTTTAGGAATCCCGATGGAGGTAGAACCTTTGAACCAAACACAACTAGAGGATATAGGTTTGAATGCTTATAGTGATCACAACCTTACTCTTAGTTCTAGGGGATTTCCTATTTTTGATGAACCGGAGCCTCAACCAAAACCGTTACCCAATCTTCCATCTTTAGATGTGAATTTAGGAATTAAAAAAGGTCCCGATCCACCCATCAAACCATATAGTCCGGGTAGTTTTATGTTGAAGGTAGTAGACTCTAAGCCTTGTAGAGAGGAAGCTGACATAGGAGTGAACCATAACCTTTCATACTTACATCACCCATTCATGATTAATCACAAGAAACACTATGGGTTTAAACCGGGTTTATTAGGTCAAGATGGATTCCCAACTAGGAGTCTCTCGAAGTTGATAGAAGATGATCCCTTTCTAGGAGAAAACTTCAATTCACCCATTGACCCAATTGAACTAAGTAAGGTTATGATGATTGGATCACACCCCTTTGAGTATATAATTCATCCACCACTCTTTCCTCACGCGGCATACTTCCACCAAGATGGTGTGTATCGCTACTATCACCCGCACTTAATCCTAAGTGTAGGAAAAACCTCTCCTTTATCCGTTAAATATGGGTAGAGTCAGGCTTGTGACTCGAACAAAAACAAGCGCTTCTTGGGAGGCAACCCAAGCTTTATTTGCTTTGTGTGTTTATTTATTTGTTTGTTTGATTTTATTTGCTTCCGTATGTATGTTTAATTTTTATTATTATTGATTCATGTTCGAAACTAAATTGTGAAAATGCTTTATCTTGTTTTTAACTTCGTCTTAACTACATATAAAGGTATTTTGCAAAAGATAAGTGTAAGGGAAATCCAAATCGGTTTATTAGAACAAATGAACATGAATCATAACAATATTAAATTAACATACATATTAGTAATTGTTTGAGTCAAATGCTTGTATCGAGTCATAATGATATTTTGCAGGATTTCCAGGAAATAAGGATTGAGTTTTTTCAGAAATTTTCCGGAAACTTAACATGAAAAATCTGTAAGATCACTTCTGACAGCGTCAGACCCCAGTCTGACGGCGTCAGGAACAATTTTCTGGAATTTTTTTTTGAAAGTTTTGTTTTTCTTCCGGAATCATAAAATTGATGAAGCGAAAAGTGTACCGCTTTTAGGGGGTCATTTAAGCCCTAAATCGTATTTATTTGATCAAATATTGCCCTAAATCGTTCCTTTTGTCATTTTAGGTACTTTTGAGAAGAAATCTGGAAAAGGAAGCATTTTGGACGTTTTTGGAGCATAAAAGTGAAGAAAACGACAAAGTCTCAAAATCGGCTGAAAAGTACCTTTGACGGCGTCAGGAATTTCCCCAGACGGTGTCACGGCTTGGCAAAAAAAAGATGGATATGAAAATTACTCATGATAAGCCAGAGAATTTTGAATGAAAAATCTGACGGCGTCACCCTTTAATGTGATCAAGGCCATCACGGTTTAAACTAAAGAGGGACGGCGTCAAGCTCAATTCTGACGGCGTCACCCCTTGATAGGCCAGAGCGGATTTTGGAGCACTAAAGAGGGACGGCGTCAGGAAGGCCAGCCGAGAACCCTAAAAGCGGTGAGGTGACGGCGTCAGGATCTACAACGTGACGCCGTCAGCCCTTAAACTCTATATATAGTTTTGCAATTTTTTGTCATGAGGGTGGAACTTATTGTGTGTAACCTTGGAGGAGAAACCCTAGACGAATTTCTGCCATTTTTAAGGGTTTTCATACCCTTGGATCTCCCATGTTTAATTGAAGATAAGTTATTATTTAATCATTCAATATGTCTATGTGTTGTTTGATTACATCTTGTTCTTGTCTTTTAATTAACATGCTAGGCTAGATTTATCTTGTGTTTGCTTAGATCTAATGAAACCTAGCTATTGATTGTTGGTTATTAGTGTGTTATTAATTGTATTGGATGATTGTTCATCGATGTTAGGCTTAAGAAAACTGGCTAACTTCCTATACGGTAACTTGCTTGAACGTCTTAAGAAACATGAACCAATGCGTACTAAGGTTTTTATGGTTGTATTTAATGCATGAGCGAATTCTAGTGATCCCATGTTAGGAGCTTCTTAGCCGGCTCGACATAGGAGTGAAGTAGGAGCTCATAGAGTTGGGGAAGTACGTACGCCACCCCACGATTGGTATTAAGGAATACACCCGTCATCCACGCAATTAATACACACTAATCAACCGGTAAAAGATAGTTAGGGAGTAAGGAAATCTAAGTAAACACATTTCTCTCCATATAAGTTTCATCAACCTTTTCATTTTCAGTTATTCTATTTTATTTGCATTCGTAGTTATTTGGGTTAGTTGACTAGCAACTAATTCCGCCCACTCTTTCAAACCCGAGATTTTACTTGCTTTCATAAAAAATATAAAAAATACAAAAAGAATCTTCTCTCACCCTTAGACCTATTAGAGTAGTTTTTCAATCCTAACGACACTATTCCCTGTGGAGAACGATCAATCCCCCGTACTTACCACTACACTATACTACATCGGTCAGGTACACTGCCTGGTGGGGTTGTAAGCCTCTTGAGATCCCTCGAGAGGTAAAACCTGTTGTAAGGTTGCAAAACCACGCATCAAGTTTTTGGCGCCGTTGCCGGGGAATAGTTATTGTTTAGGTTGAATTTTTATTTTATAGGTCTACTCACTAGATTCCTTTCTAGTGAGATTTTTATTTTATTTTTCTAGGTTTTCTTTAGTCTATCTTATTTCTTTGTACTTTTGTTTGCGATACCTTCCACTTACCTCATGAGTAATAGTGATCGCTTGATCCCTGTTATTCGTATTTTCCGCCGTGCAAACTCCCAACTACCCGTTCCCGCCCCCATCGTAGAAAACAACAACCTTTCACCCGACCACCACTTTGGTAACAATTCTGAGATGGAGGAGTCTGACCATGAGAATGACTATGTTAGTCCATTTTACTACTCAGACTCCGATGAGGATGCCGGTAATGGAGAAGTGATTAACGAGGAACGGGGAAAAGAGGAAATTGATCCCTTTAAGTATGTTGACCCTAGGACTAAGATCGGAAAGGATAGCCTCTTAAACATGCAATTTCCATGTAAGATTGGTTATCATAGTTTTCATGCCTATCTTAACTCATCTTTGCCTATGAACATTATCTCTCGCGCTAATTATAATAAAATCATGGTAGATGAGCTAGAATATCAAGGGGATAACATTGTTGCTAGGATTGAGCCACTGCACGTATTCGTTGGAAGTTTTGTGTATTTGGTGGATTTTATGGTTATGGAGAACTTAGGGGAATTTATTGATGACAAATTAACTCAAGTCATTTTTGGAGAACCCTTCAAAAGGTTGACCAACCTTGACGAGAAACTTGTGGACGGGTTAATTACATTCTCGGATGGGGATGAAGATTTTGTTTACCAAATGCCCCGAGCACATCCTAGATTTAAAAACTTCTCCATTGAATCTTGCAATAGACTTCTGCCTCTTGATTTGTTAAGTGAGAATGATAAGAGGAAGGGGCTCAAATATCCACATGAGAAAAATAAGAGATACTATCATGGATGTTTGGAGCTGAATGATGAATACAAGAAAGATGAGGCAACAATTAGATGGCTCACACTCGGATACGTGAGCATAAGCGACACTAGATAGAAGGACTTTGAGTCTAGCTACAAGACTCGTTAATAAAGAAAAGCGCTTCTTGGGAGGCAACCCAAGTTTTATTTGCTTTGTGTGTTTATTTGTTTGTTTGATTTTATTTGTTTCCGTATGTATGTTTAAATTTTATTATTATTGATTCATGTTCAAAAACTAATTTGTGAAAATGCTTTATCTTGTTTTTAACTTCGTCTTAACTACATATAAAGGTATTTTGCAAAAGTTAAGTGTAAGGGAAATCCAAATCGGTTTATTAGAACAAATGAACATGAATCGTAATAATAATAAATTAACATACATATTAGTATTTGTTTGAGTCAAATGCTTGTATCGAGTCATAATGATGTTTTGCAGGATTTCCAGGAAGTAAGGTATAGTTTTTTTTCAAAATTTTTCCGGAAACTTAACATAAGAATTCTGTCAGATCATTTCTGACGGCGTCAGGATTTACAAACTGACGGCGTCAGATTTGAATTTTCTGAAATTTTTGAAAGTTTTGTTTTCATTAAAAGTTTTTATTAAATCTCTAACTTATAATCTCCAGGAATCTGCAAAATTATCATTCCACAAGCATTATATCCTTATATATAGAGTTTATCCCGCCGATGTTATGCAGGTTTTCGTGTTTGTTTTCTCAGGTTTAACAGGTTATTTTGGACAAGGAAATGTTTGTTGGATCAAGCTTTTGGTGATGCATTAGTCATGGAGCTTCAACATTACTTTGGAAGAAGATCTAACCGTGTTACCACATTATCCACCGAGCGAATCAGGGGAGTATTTGATTTCATTCTTTTACCTTATTACTTTTACATCTTGTTATTTGAACATTGGGGACAATGTTCATCTTAAGTGTAAGGGGGGGGGGGGAGGTAAAAGTACGATTAGAAAATGCTATTACGCTTGATTTTTGTTTGTTTAATAGTAGATGTGTAATAAAACTGAGATGAATACCTGTTAGGGTAATTTTAGTGCCAAATTTAAATTTTTTTACAACATTTAGGAGTGAAACTTTGATCTTAATGAGCGTCTCACGGATAGGAGTTATATGACTAGCACAAAAAATCGTACCACTAAACAATTTTCCACCCCCAAATATGTGAGGTTCGCCCCTAGAATTGGTAGGAAAAGCATTTATGCTATGATGTGTGTACCGGTAGCACTTAGATTCTAGAACTTGCGTTAGGACCATTCCGAGGCCACAAGTGAGACTACATTCGTGTAGTTAGATTTACTACATGATAAGAGGCATTAGGATTAACCCATTGTTTTACACCTTTGATTTTGTTATAATTACGTTGGCTACATTGGTCAAGTAATTCTCCCACACCCTTTGCGTTGTACTTATTTTTAGTACACGATACCCCTAGTACACCCCTCAGAGCCTATCTTTTCGTTTCGACCTTTAAGCATTTTACTTAAAGGAAGAATTTGTTACACCCCACTAAAATGTACACCCAAATCGCCTTAGCCTACCTTGTATGCACTCATTTTTAGTGCATTATTGTGACAACATTTGTTTAAACCCAAGTTAATTATCTAATTGATTACATGGTTGCTAAGTCGAGTCATATCCTTGTACATATTGTTTTGGGACGATTGGGACTCATGGGTAAAGTACTAGTGTAATAGAGTAATGGGGAAGAACATCATTTATTACCCCCATTTGTGCTAAATATTTTAAAAGTACTCCAAGTTTTTCAATTATCTTAATTCGAGTCACTAGAATAGTTATTTGTAAAGTTATGTAAAAGTTCAAGTGTAAGGGGAATGCAACGCCCCTATGATGTATTATTTTGGATGGTAGGGCAAGAGTGTATGCAAAAAAAAAAAAAAAAAGGAAAAATCAAGAAAAATACAAAAAAATGAGAAAAGGAAAAGTTGAAAAAACATACGGACTACCATCCCGTTTCATTTTATGTTTTTGTTATTTTGTTTTTAGCTTAAGATCGAGTCTAGTCTTGGCTTAGCAACATTGTATAGTACATGTAATTAATCAAGATCTTTAACTCGCCACCAGTAAAATATCCCTTATCCAACAAAACCGTGTTTATCATATCCCTACACCTAACGTTATAACCCATTTAAAAGCCCTCTTTGATAGTTTATCTTAGGTGCTTACGCCTAGTGGAGGAGGTTTTTGATCCTTTCCCAAGCCTATGGTAATCTATTTGCTATGACAGGTAGTGAGAGATATTATCCGTTTTCATTTATGAGATTTATTTTGATGACACCTGAGAGATGTGAGTATCTAAACACTACTTGTGAGGTGCTAGTCTATAATCTCCGTGCTTATTATGATTAAAGTGGAATGACTATTTGTTGTAATTACTTTTATATTCGTGTTAAATGACCCCTAACTTGTATTTTGATTAGAATAAAAGCGCATTTGCTTGAGGACAAGCAAATCTCAAGTGTAAGGGTATTTGATGAAGCGAAAAGTGTACCGCTTTTAGGGGGTCATTTAAGCCCTAAATCGTATTTATTTGATCAAATATTGCCCTAAATCGTTCCTTTTGTCATTTTAGGTACTTTGGAGAAGAAATCTGGAAAAGGAAGCATTTTGGACGTTTTTGGAGCATAAAAGTGAAGAAAACGACAAAGTCTCAAAATCGGCTGAAAAGTACCTTTGACGGCGTCAGGAATTTCCCCAGACGGCGTCACGGCTTGGCAAAAAAAAGATGGATATGAAAATTACTCATGATAAGCCAGAGAATTTTGCATGAAAAATCTGACGGCGTCACCCTTTAATGTGATCAAGGCCATCATGGTTTAAACTAAAGAGGGACGGCGTCAAGCTCAATTCTGACGGCGTCACCCCTTGATAGGCCAGAGCGGATTTTGGAGCACTAAAGAGGGACGGCGTCAGGAAGGCGAGCCGGGAACCCTAAAAGCGGCGAGGTGACGGCGTCAGGATCTACAACGTGACGCCGTCAGCCCTTAAACTCTATATATAGTTTTGCAATTTTTTGTCATGAGGGTGGAACTTATTGTGTGTAACCTTGGAGGAGAAACCCTAGACGAATTTCTGCCATTTTTAAGGGTTTTCATACCCTTGGATCTCCCATGTTTAATTGAAGATAAGTTATTATTTAATCATTCAATATGTCTATGTGTTGTTTGATTACATCTTGTTCTTGTCTTTTAATTAACATGCTAGGCTAGATTTATCTTGTGTTTGCTTAGATCTAATGAAACCTAGCTATTGATTGTTGGTTATTAGTGTGTTATTAATTGTATTGGATGATTGTTCATCGATGTTAGGCTTAAGAAAACTGGCTAACTTCCTATACGGTAACTTGCTTGAACGTCTTAAGAAACATGAACCAACGCGTACTAAGGTTTTTATGGTTGTATTTAATGCATGAGCGAATTCTAGTGATCCCATGTTAGGAGCTTCTTAGCCGGCTCGACATAGGAGTGAAGTAGGAGCTCATAGAGTTGGGGAAGTACGTACGCCACCCCACGATTGGTATTAAGGAATACACCCGTCATCCACGCAATTAATACACACTAATCAACCGGTAAAAGATAGTTAGGGAGTAAGGAAATCTAAGTAAACACATTTCTCTCCATATAAGTTTCATCAACCTTTTCATTTTCAGTTAATTTATTTTATTTGCATTCGTAGTTATTTGGGTTAGTTGACTAGCAACTAATTCCGCCCACTCTTTCAAACCCGAGATTTTACTTGCTTTCATAAAAAATATAAAAAATACAAAAAGAATCTTCTCTCACCCTTAGACCTATTAGAGTAGTTTTTCAATCCTAACGACACTATTCCCTGTGGAGAACGATCAATCCCCCGTACTTACCACTACACTATACTACATCGGTCAGGTACACTGCTTGGTGGGGTTGTAAGCCTCTTGAGATCCCTCGAGAGGTAAAACCTGTTGTAAGGTTGCAAAACCACGCATAAAAAATGCTTTATTAAATCTCTAACTTATAAACTCCAGGAATCTGCAAAATTATCATTCCACAAGCATTATATCCTTATATAGATTTATCCCGCCGATGTTATGCAGGTTTTCGTGTTTGTTTTCTCAGGTTTAACAGGTTATTTTGGACAAGGAAATGTTTGTTGGATCAAGCTTTTGGCGATGCATTAGTCATGGAGCTTCAACATTTCCTTGGAAGAAGATCTAACCATGTTACTTCTTTATCCACCGAGCGAATCAGGGGAGTATTTGATTTCATTCTTTTACTTTATTTACTTTTACATCTTGTTATTTGAACATTGGGGACAATGTTCATCTTAAGTGTAAGGGGGAGGGGGGGGGGGTAAAGTACGATACCTTAGAGAATGCTATTACGCTTGATTTTTGTTTGTTTAATGGTAGATGTGTAATAAAACTGAGAGAAATACCTGTTAAGGCAATTTTAGTGCCAAATTTAAATTTTTTTACAACATATAGGAGTGAAATTTGGTCTTAGTGAGCGTCTCACGGATAGGAGTTATATGACTAGCAAAAAATCGTACCACTAAAAAATTTTCCACCCCCAAATATGTGAGGTTCGCCCCTAGAATTGGTAGGAAAAACATTTATGCTATGATGTATGTACCGGTAGCACTTAGATTCTAGAACTTGCGTTAGGACCATTCCGAGGCCACAAGTGAGACTACATTCGTGTAGTTAGATTTACTAGATGATAAGAGGCATTAGGATTAACCCATTGTTTTACACCTGTGTTTTTGTTATAATTACATTGGCTACATTGGTCAAGTAATTCTCCCAAACCCTTTGCGTTGTACTCATTTTTAGTACACGATACCCCTAGTACACCCCTCAGAGCCTATCTTTTCGTTTCTAACTTTAAGCATTTTACTTAAAGTAAGAATTTGTTTACACCCCACTTAAATGTACACCCAAATCGCCTTAGCCTACCTTGTATGCACTCATTTTTAGTGCATTATTGTGACAACATTTGTTTAAACCCCAAGTTAATTATCTAATTGATTACATGGTTGCTAAGTCGAGTCATATCCTTGTACATATTGTTTTGGGACGATTGGGACTCATGGGTAAAGTACTAGTGTAATGGAGTAATGGGGAAGAACAACATTATTACCCCCATATGTGCTAAATATTTTAAAAGTACTCCAAGTGTTTCGATTATCTTAATTCGAGTCATTAGAATAGTTAATTGTAAAGTTATGTAAAAGTTCAAGTGTAAGGGGGATACAACCCCCCTACGATGTATTATTTTGGATGGTAGGGCAAGAGTGTATGCAAAAAAAAAAAAAAAAAAAAAAAAAAAAAAAAAAAACGGACTACCATCCCGTTTCATTTTATGTTTATTTTATCTTTTTGTTATTTTTTTCATTAGCTTAAGTCGAGTCTAGTCTTGGCTTAGCAACGCCATATTGTACATGTAATTAATCGAGATCTTTAACTCGCCACCAGTAAAATATCCTTTATCCAACAAAACCGTGTTTATCATATCCCTACACCTAACGTTATAACCCGTTTAAAAGCCCTCTTTGATAGTTTATCTTAGGTGCTTACGCCTAGTGGAGGAGGTTTTTGATCCTTTCCCAAGCCTATGGTAATCTATTTGCTATGACAGGTAGTGAGAGATATTATTCATTTTCATTTATGAGATATACTTTTATGACACCTGAGAGATGTGAGTATCTAAACACTACTTGTGAGGTGCTAGTTTGTAATCTCCGTGCTTATTATGATTAAAGTGGAACGACTATTTGTTGTAATTACTTTTATATTAGCGTTAAATGACCCCTAACTTGTATTTTGATTAGAATAAAAGCGCATTTGCTTGAGGACAAGCAAATCTCAAGTGTAAGGGTATTTGATGAAGCGAAAAGTGTACCGCTTTTAGGGGGTCATTTAAGCCCTAAATCGTATTTATTTGATCAAATATTGCCCTAAATCGCTCCTTTTGTCATTTTAGGTACTTTGGAGAAGAAATCTGGAAAAGGAAGCATTTTGGACGTTTTTGGAGCATAAAAGTGAAGAAAACGACAAAGTCTCAAAATCGGCTGGAAAAGTACCTGTGTCGGCGTCAAGCACCATTGTGACGCCGTCAAACTTTGACGCGCCAGAGAGGATTTTGGATGATTAAAAGGGGACGGCGTCAAGAAGGCCATCAAGAAACCCTAACCGCGGCGAGGTGACGGCGTCAACTCTATAACGTGACGCCGTCAGATCTGATTTTCTATATATATTCTCATAATTTTTAGTCATTAGTGTGCAACTTTGTGAGGAGAAACCCTAAGACGATTTTTCTGCTACTTTTAAGGGTTTTATACCCTTGGATCTCCCATGTTCAATTGAAGATAAGTAATCAATTAATCATTCAATATGTCTATGTGTTGTTTGATTATATCTTGTTCTTGTCTTTTATTTAACATGCTAGGCTAGATTTATCTTATGTTTGCTTAGATCTAATGAAACCTAACTATTGATTATTGGTTGTTGGTGTGTTATTAATTGTATTGGATGATTGTTTATCGATGTTAGGCTTAAGAAAACTGGCTAACCTCCTATATGGTAACTTGCTTGAACGTCTTAAGAAACATGAACCAATGCGTACTAAGGTTTTTATGGTTGTATTTAATGCATGAGCGAATTCTAGTGATCCCATGTTAGGAGCTTCTTAGCCGGCTCGACATAGGAGTGAAGTAGGAGCTTATAGAGTTGGGGAAGTACGTACGCCACCCCACGATTGGTATTAAGGAATACACCCGTCATCTACGCAATTAATACACACTAATCAACCGGTAAAAGATAGATAGGGAGTAAGGAAATCTAAGTAAACACATTTCTCTTCATATAAGTTCCACAACCTTTTTATTTTCAGTTATTTTATTTTATTTGCAATTGTAGTTATTTGGGTTAGTTGACTAGCAACTAATTCCGCCCATTCCTTCAAACCCGAGATTTTACTTGCTTTTATAAAAATATAAAAAAATACAAAAAGAATCTTCCCTCACCCTTAGACCTATTAGAGTAGTCTTTCAATCCTAACGACACTATTCCCCTGGAGAATGATCAATCCCCCGGTACTTGCCACTATACTATACTACATCGGTCAGGTACACTGCCTGGTGGGGATTGCAAGCCTCTTGAGATCCCTCGAGAGGTAAAACCTGTTGTAAGGTCGCAAAACCACGCATCACGAAGATTCCACATTGGTAATCTCATAATCACACACGTTTATTTGTTGTACAGAATTGGCAATCTGTTGTTTATCATACGTGTCGTACAACTTGAGTACCTCAGATATGAAGGAATCTTAAGTAGTAGACATGATGTAAATGTGCACGGGATTTTACAATTCTATAATTTAAATCGAGAAATAGATTCTTTCGCGGGATTTTACAAAAAATCAAGAATAAACCGTGAGATGATAATGGTTACTTGAATGTGTTATGATTAGTGATTGTATGTTGAGGGTGACTTTGTGAACTGTTGTTTGATTTTTTGTTGAAAATGTTTTAAGAGAATCCAAATAACCACCGTAGTTAAATCCAACAAGCTAAACAAAATCTCAACCCAAAATAATTTTCAATCTCGGATTCTTAAAGCACAATCAAAAACCGTGATCCAAAAATTATACCAAAATACTTTACCAAATAATGCCCTCACAATTCGTACTTGTGATAACAACCCAATAATATTCACCCTAAATAAAAAATTAAACCAACAAAAATTCGTCCTTGTGTTAATGCATCAGAACTTCAGCCCAAGAAACACAAACAATCGTCCTTGTGATAACTGTCCAACCAAAGGAAAATAGGCCCAATGACAAAATTTGGCCCAAGCCCACTTTCTAATCCACTTAACCCTAATTATTTTCGGTATAAAGCACACCTCTTATTCACAACTTAATCTAACCCTAAAATTAAAAACGCCTCTTTACTCTTTTCACAATCAACAATAAGCAGCCACCAACCTAACTCAACCCTAATCAATCATTTACAGTCTTACACTCCACATAACGCCCCATCAATCCTTTTCATTGATTCTTTACTTCAATCGGAAACCCAAACACAAATCGAACATACCCTTTTTGGAGATGTTATATTCGGTTAAGCTTCAAGATACTTGAGGGTCTCAGGTAGGTTCAATTAGATTTGTTTTGTTTTATGTTAATCCGCAAAGAAGAAATGATGAAACACACTTGAAAATAACTGAGAAATGAAGATGAGGTAAAGTGAAGATGAAGATAATGTAGGTTAGCAGTTAGGTTGATATTGATTTAAAAAAAAATAAAATTGTTGTTGTAATTAAGAATGAGATGAGATGTTGTCGAATGAGATGAGATGAGCAGTGGTTGTGTCTAGAAGTTAGAATAGGATCGAATTGTTTGTTAACCAGTGAATGTAATTTGATTGTTGGTTGAACTGAATATGTAATGTTTTCGGATTGGATTTGTATTTGTTAATGTTACGATTTGATTATGTTTATTGTTGATGTTCTGTTGAGTTGTGATTTAGTTGTTGTTGTTTCAAATGGTTTTGTTGGACGTACTGAATATAAATCTGGTCTTCGTTTCTTTTCAGTATCCTTTTAGTTTGATTATGTTTAACCTTAAGTCACAAATGACACAAACCGCAACAGTCACAAACCACAACAGTCACAAACCGCAACAGCCACAAACCGCTACAGTCACAAACCGCCACAGTCACAAATCGCTATAAGTCAAACGACAAGACCTTTTGGTCAAACTGCTACCGGTACCCAACAAAACAATCACTTTCAACTGCTAGTTGTCTTTTTCCCGTTTTGGTTATAATCCAAACCGCACTCCCAAGATTCACAAAACCGCAACAACAACTTGCCAAAATGACACAAACCGCTGGTAAGAACACTATACCAATAGCCAAACCGCCAGCAAGAATGTGCACCCGATATTCAAACCGCAGTCAAGAAAAAGTTAATCATACAAGAACAACCACTTTCAGCCAATATTTTCAGGCACTCACTACTAAGAAAAACCTTTTAAAGACCTCAACGAGTAGAGTTAGTGAACCAAAATTCAAAGGTAAGTAAGTCAACCAATGATGTTTAGTTAAAGGCCTTAGATAACTTAAACAGTTAAAGCCCAAAACTCTAATTTATGTGAGCAATCCAACTGATAAGGCCCAAAATATAAGTCATCAACATATGAAAGAAAAAAATGTTCGAACAAAACAGTTGAACAAAAACATATTTAAGAAAAAGTGGTTCGAATCAAAAATTAAAAACAAGAAAATAGAGACCACAAATTCAAGCACACACAATCAATCGAACCTAACCTTGGCTCTTGATACCAATTGTAACATATGCATACTTGGATTAGATGTTTAAGTGAATTCTAGAGAGAGAGAGAGAGAGATAAGAGAGAGTGGGAGTTCTAGAGAGAGAGAATGAAAGAAAAATGTTGTTGAATGATTAAGAGCTCCAAACCTTCCCAAGTGTGGGAAGGGGTATTTATACTACAAGACATAAGTGCCCCGAGTGGGCTGTGGAGTGAGCTGACAGTGGGTAAAGACCCGACCCACTCCACCAATACTATAATAACTAAACTATTATTACGATATCTAAACTAAAACTAATAAGCCTACGAGCTACATAAATGCTAAATAGATACTCGGGGTGACCGAGTCTTCACATGAATATTTATATTCCTAACACTAATGTCTCTATTATATAAAGAGACATATGGCATTAGGTTTTAGGGTGTCATGATGTAAACACCAGAATGTGTGTATGTGTACCAGGCGTGGGCTCTAATGTATAAGCCTAGGGTTAGTGTTTTGTTAAGCCTCAAGGATCTTATGATTCCCGTTATTGTTGAGTAACCTTACTACAATTGATCAAGTAGTATTGGGGCTTATAGTGTATGTAATTGTTTATAGAAGATGATGAGGAAGAAACCTTGTTCAATAACAATTGATTCTTTAATTGAATATTCTGCCTTTTGTCATTGTTAACCCTAGATGAAATCTAACCAATCTCGAGCTATAAACGATTCTATAGTTATATATAGTCATGTAATTTCATAGTTTTTATATCAAGTTAATACAATGTAGTCATTTATCGCTTGTCCCCAACTATGTTTACATGGTATCAAAGAGAGGGTTTAGTTCCAATTAGGTTTCGAGTTTTAGTTTTGAAGAAGGTACTTTGAGATAGCTAATCAGTTTTGAGAGCACCCAGTTAGAGTGCATTTTTTATCTCACCTCCCATATAATCAAATTCAATTAGTCACGAATTAAAAAACCCCCGGAAAGCCACCCGCTCGCCGCCGTCAGCCGCCACCTTTCCTCATGTGCCGACGCGTGAGCTCAGATTCAGTGGTTTTAGCAACTGAAACTTTCCAGATTTTGTTTGGTATGATTCCGACTAGAACCCTAGTGAGATTTAGTCCAATCTGCCATTTTGAATTTCATCTTCCGCTTGTTATATTGGTTTTCAGGATCAGATTTCAAATTTGGGTTTTGAATGTAAAGTTTCTGATTTAGCTTTTATTTCTGAAAATTGATTATTAGTATTTGGTTTTGTGGGTGATAAGTGGTATTTATTCATATTAGTTATAATTAACATTCAAGTTATGACTTTGGAGGATAATTGTGAATGATTTATGATTAGGGTTATGATCTGAAGGATTATTGATTTTGATTTGGGGATTTGATTTTTTTTTACTTGTTAGTTTGACCAGACTTGTGTTTATGCCTCTTTTTTGAATGAGTTATGATATTCAACTCTTATTTGATTGAATTGGTTGTGACAAAGCGTAATTTCAGGTCATTTTCCAAACCCCGATAATTTACTATTCATGGATTACTATTCATCGTTCACTATTCATCATTTCACTATTCATCGTTTTTGAAGTCAGTTTACGACTTTGAGAAGTTTTCAAAATTTTTACTATTTATGAAACACTATTCATTCCTGGAGGAAAACCACTATTCATGGTCATTATTCATCAGTACGTAAACTAGGATTTACGGGTATTAAAAATTCGCGTAACTGTTTGGGTTTAGCTACGAATTCATGAAACATCATTAAGGACACGTCATATAGGCTAGAGTAGTCTATACATCATCAGTAGCATCATCAGCATATTAGGTCATGCACGGATATGCATTATTTCAATTTACGTATGGTTATTTACTTAATAAACGTTACCACTCAGTCTTTACTACAAATAATATACCCGATACTCCCGACTATGATCCTAATATATATTCATATTCAATATAATGATATAAAAATTATATTATTAATTTACCCGGTGTTTTGAGACCTGTTGCTATATTTTCTGGCATACGCTTATAACTACGTCGGATCACGATATCTTATCACGACAATTATTTTAACACCCGATTCTTATCAGGAATGTAATTTCATAACTTTTACAAAGTCGTCACATTTTATTTGGTACAGTTAAACTTTATTTCTAGCTAACTCGGTACCCGGTATCCCTTAAAACTCAAAATATCTACTAAATCTTACACTAAAGTCATACTAAATCTTACAAAATCATACCCCTCCATACCATTGCCGCCCCCCCCCCCCCATCCCATTTTACTTATACACTTACAAAATCTACTTACTACATTAATGAGTTAGTACCTTTGTCCAAAAACTCATCCAATCTATTTTATATACTTAGAACTTTAGTAATAGATCTAGCAAGCAACAAAACAAAGTATTCTCTCTTCCTCTCTACTCATAACCCACAGCCACAAGGAGAAAACAAGCAAGAACCAAAGATTTTTCAAGTTCAAGTATTAATCTAGTGTCCATAGTGTTCCTTGTTAGGATTTTGGAATAAAAATCCCAAGGTTCTTAAGCATTTTCATCCAAATCTCATTTAACATCAAGTAAGTGTGTTATACATTTTTCTCAATCTTTTATACTCTCATTTGATATATTTTTCTAGTTACATTAGTAAATCATGCAAAGAATCTATGTTATGTATACCACTTTGTACAATAATACTCTTTAATCATAGATCTATAAATTTTATTAGTGACTTCAAGAGATCCACCAATGTTGGTGATGTTTAGGACCCCATGACACCCTAAGAAGGTGTATGGTAGGATGGGATTAGTTGTGCTGTTGATTGAAAGTGGTTTGATTAAGTTTTGAACTAGAAAAATTAGTTTTCATAAACCCTAGAAAAGCTACTGTCCTTAATCACGAAATCTGGAAGACTCAGTAACTCAGGGGATATTTTGGCTTAAATATTTAGAAATTACTTTCAAAAACGAAAACGTGGGTGTTGGAATGAGCAAAAACCGACTTACGACGAAAGAGATATGATTTTTCTAAGTTAGACGACGAAAAACTATTTTCTGAAAATTGCTTGCTGTTTTTCCGAACTTCAAAGGACAAAACGAGGCATTAGACATGATCTAGAGGAGCCGACCTACTAAGAATATGTTATTTCATGTTTATACGAAGCCGTGGATATAAAGAACATGGAAAATGAGCTGATTGCGTGGTTTTGTAACCTTACAACAGGTTTTACCTCTCGAGGGATCTCAAGAGGCTTACAACCCCACCAGGCAGTGTACCTGACCGATGTAGTATAGTGTAGTGGTAAGTACGGGGGATTGATCGTTCTCCACAGGGAATAGTGTTCGTTAGGTATGAAAGACTACTCTAATTAGGTCTAAAGGTTGAGGAAGATTCTTTTTATGTTTTTATAGTTTTTATGAAAGCAAGTAAAATCTCGGGTTTGAAGGAGTGGGCGGAATTAGTTGCTAGTCAACTAACCCAAATTACTACGAATGCAAATAAAATAAAATAACAAAAATGAAATGTGGTGAGAAACTTATGTGTAGAGAAATGTGTTTACTTAGATTTCCTTACTCCCTAACTATCTTTTACCGGTTAATTAGTGTGTATTAGTCGCGTGGATGACGGGTGTATTCCTTAATACCATTCGTGGGGTGGCGTACTTACTTCCCCAACTCTACAAGCTCCTACTTCACTCCTATGTCGAGCCGGCTAGGAAGCTCCTAACATGGGATCACTAGAATTCGCTTGTGCATTAAATACAACCATAAAAACCTTTAGTACGCATTTGGTTCATGTTTCTTAAGACGTTCAAGCAAGTTACCGAATAGGAAGTTAGCCAGTTTTCTTAAGCCTAACATAGATAAACAATCATCCAATACAACTAACAACACACTAACAACCAATAATCAATAGCTAGGTTTCATTAGATCTAAGCAAACACAAGATAAATTTAGCCTAACATGTTAAACAAAAGACAAGAATAAGATAGAATCAAACAACACATAGACATATTGAATGATTAATTGATAACTTATCTTTCAATGAAACATGGAAGATCTCAAGGCAAAAAGCCCTGAAAAAGTAGCTAAAATCGTCCTAGGGTTTTCTCCCAAAATTCCACACACTAAGCTCTCCTTAATGACAAAAAATTAGAAAACTATATATAGATTTTTGGATCTGACGGCGTCACCTTATGGAGTGTGACGCCGTCACCTCGCCGCTTTTAGGGTTCCCGGATGACCTTCTTGACGCCGTCCCTCTTTAGCTCTTCAAAAATCCATTCTGGCTTATCAAGGCTTGACGCCGTCTAACCATGAACGTGACGCCGTCCCCTTATGATTTAAGCCGTGACGCCCTCGATCAAGTTAAAGCGTGACGCCGTCAGAATTCACATGCTATTTTCACTGGCCCGTCATGAGTAAATTTCACGTCCAACTTTTCTTGCCAAGGCATGACGCCGTCTAGAGTAAATCTTGACGCCGTCAAGAGTAACTTTTAGCCGATTTTTGAGACTTTGCCGTTTTCTTCACTTTAATGCTCCAAAAACGTCCAAAATGCCTCCTTTTCCAGATTTCTCCTCAAAAGTACCTAAAATGACAAAAGGAACGATTTAGGGCAATATTTGATCAAATAAATACGATTTCGGGCTTAAATGACCCCTTAAAAGCGGTACACTTTTCGCCTCATCAAATACCCTTACACTTGAGATTTGCTTGTCCTCAAGCAAATGCGCTTTTATTCTAATCAAAATACAAGTTAGGGGTCATTTAATGCTAACATAAAAGTAATTACAACAAATATTCGTTCCACTTCAATCATAATAAGCACGGAGATTATAAACTAGCACCTCACAAGTAGTGTTTAGATACTCACATCTCTCAAGTGTCATCAAAATAAATCTCATAAATGAAAACGGAAAATATCTCTCACTACCTGTCATAGCAAATAGATTACCATAGGCTTGGGAAAGGATCGAAAACCTCCTCCACTAGGCGTAAGCACCTAAGATAAAATATCAAAGAGGGCTTTTAAATGGGTTATAACGTAAGGTGTAGGGAAAAGGAAAACACGGTTTTGTTGGATAAAGGATATTTTACTGGTGGCGAGTTAAAAATCTTGATCAATTACATGTACTATACAATGTTGCTAAGCCAAGACTAGACTCGATCTTAAGCTAGAAATGAAATAACAAAATAACAAAAATATAAAACAAACATAAAATAAAACGGGATGGTAGTCCGTATGTTTTTTTTTTTTTTTTTTTTTTTTTTTTTTTTTTTTTTCTATTTTTTTTCATTTTTTTTGTATTATTATTATTTTTTTTTTCATACACTTTTACCCTACCATCCAAAATAATACATCATAGGGGCATTGCATCCCCCTTACACTTGAATTTTTACATAACTTTACAAATACTAATCTAATGACTCGAATTAAGATAATCGAAAAACTTGGAGTACTTTTAAAATATTTAGCACATATGGGGGTAATAAATGATGTTCTTCCCCATTACTCCATTATACTAGTACTTTACCCATGAGTCCCAATCGTCCCAAAACAATATGTACAAGGATATGACTCGACTTAGCAACCATGTAATCAACTAGATAATTAACTTGGGTTTAAACAAATGTTGTCACAATAATGCACTAAAAATGAGTGCATACAAGGTAGGCTAAGGCGATTTGGGTGTACATTTTAGTGGGGTGTAACAAATTCTTCCTTTAAGTAAAATGCTTAAAGGTCGAAATGAAAAGATAGGCTCTGAGGGGTGTACTAGGGGTATCGTGTACTAAAAATGAGTACAACGCAAAGGGTGTGGGAGAATTACTTGACCAATGTAGCCAAAGTAATTATAACAAAAACACAGGTGTAAAACAATGGGTTAATCCTAATGCCTCTTATCATGTAGTAAATCTAACTACACGAATGTAGTCTCACTTGTGGCCTCGGAATGGTCCTAACGCAAGTTCTAGAATCTAAGTGCTACCGGTACACACATCATAGCATAAATGCTTTTCCTACCAATTCTAGGGGCGAACCTCACATATTTGGGGGTGGAAAATTTTTTAGTGGTACGGTTTTTGTGCTAGTCATATAACTCCTATCCGTGAGACGCTCATTAAGATCAAAGTTTCACTCCTATATGTTGTAAAAAATTTTAAATTTGGCACTAAAATTACCTTAACAAGTATTTCTCTCAGTTTTATTACACATCTACTATTAAACAAACAAAAATCAAGCGTAATAGCATTCTCTAAAATCGTACTTTTACCCTCCCCTTACACTTAAGATGAACATTGTCCCCAATGTTCAAATAACAAGATGTAAAAGCAAAAAGTAAAAGAATGAAATCAAATACTCCCCTGATTCGCTCGGTGGATAATGAAATTACACGGTTAGATCTTCCTCCAAAGAGAATGTTGAAGCTCCATGACTAATGCATCGCCATAAGCTTGATTCCAAAAACATCTCCTTGTCCAAAATAACCTGTTAAACCTGAGAAAACAAACACGAAAACCTGCATAACATCGGCGGGATAAATCTATATATAAGGATATAATGCTTGTGGAATGATAACTTTGCAGATTCCTGGAGATTATAAGTTGGAGATTTTAATAAAAACTTTTTTTTTTAAAAACAAAACTTTCAAAAATTTCTGAAAATTAAATCTGACGCCGTCAGGTTATAAACCCTGACGCCGTCAGAAATGACCTGACAAAAATTTTCATTTTAAGTTTCCGGAAAATTTCTGGAAAAACCTTTACCTTACTTCCTGGAAATCCTGCAAAACATCATTATGACTCGATACAAGCATTTGACTCAAACACATACTAATATGTATGTTAATTTATTATTATTACGATTCATGTTAATTTGTGTTCTAATAAACCGATTTAGATTTCCCTTACACTTAACTTTTGCAAAATACCTTTATATGTAGTTAAGACGAAGTTAAAAACAAAATAAAGCATTTTCACAATTTAGTTTTGAACATGAATCAATAAGAATAAAAATTAAACATACATACGGAAACAAATAAAAACAAACAAACAAACAAATAAACACACAAAGCAAATAAAGCATGGGCTGCCTCCCAAGAGCGCTTGTTTTTGTTTGAGTCACGAGCCTGACTCTACCCTTATTTAACGGAAATAGGGGAGGTTTTCCCTACACTTAGGATTAAGTGCGGGTGATAGTAGCGATACACACCAGCTCGGTAGGAGTATGCCACGTGAAAAAAGAGTGGTGGATGAATTATATGCTCAAAGGGGTGTGCTCCTTTCATCATAACCTTGCCTAGTTCGCTTTGGTCAATGGGTGATTTTGAGTTTCCTCCTAAAAAGGGATCATCTTCTATCAACTTCGAGAGATTCCTAGTTGGGAATCCATCTTGACCTAATAAACCCGGTTTAAACCCATAGTGTTTCTTGTGATCAATCATGAATGGGTGATGTAAGTATGAAAGGTTATGGTTCACTCCTATGTTGTCTTCCTCACTACAAGGCTCAGAGTCTACTACCTTAATCTTAAGACTACCCGGACTATATGTTTTGATGGGTGGATCGGGACCTAATTCAATTCCTAAATTTTCATCCAAGGATGGAAGATTAGGTAACGGTTTTGGTTGAGGCTCCGGCTCATCAAAACTAGGAACTTCCATAGGACTAAAAGAAAGGTTGTGATCACTAAAAGCATTCAAACCTATTTCTTCTAGTTGTGTTTGGTCCAAGGGCTCTACCTCTATTGGGGTTCCTATAGTCTCCCCAACTTCTTCCGGGTAAGTCACGGGCGGTGTGTGTGCCTCAATTGATGGTAGGACTTGTGGGGTACTTGGTGGGCTTATGTTACTTACCTCATCATTCCTTGTGTCAAGATCACCTATATCCTCATCATAGGTTTTGGTAGAATTTAAACCTAACATTTTCCCTAGTATCTCAAGTGCTTCTCTAGGCATCTCAACTTCTATATCCGAATCATAAGGATCATCCTCAATATTCTGACTGCTATATTCAAATTGCCCAAAAGATTCATCATGTGTTTCTTGAGATTCATCGTCATCGATCATAAAACCTAGGTCTTTTTGATCAATGTGATCATGCTCGGCTAGATCCTTCATCACATCAAGGTCACCTATGTGTTCGTTTTGTACTATGGCATTACATGACAACCACTTAGGTATCTCAACACTAATGTATTCATCCCCAAACAAACTTGTTTCATGATCCAGAAAATTTATATTCAATTGACTTGTACTAACGTTTGTTGGGTTGTCTACCCTATAATAATATTGGGCACAATCTTCTATGGCATCCCATGCTTCTTCAGCACTTAATTCCCTAAAGTCCCCATTGGCAAAATCCTCAATGCGCATTTGGTCATATTGGCCAACACGATAGTAAAAGGTTCGGGTTAGGGATGCTAAAGCGAAACTATGATGAGGGAATTTTCGGAGTAAATTTCTAAAACGAGTCCATGCATCATATATGGGTTCATCTCGATATTGTTTGAAATTCGAGATGTCAATAGGGTAGAATGGCCTTTGTGGTTGGTGGTATGGTGGATTCGCGTACTCCATAATGGCAAACTGAATAGTTAATGAAAATCTGTTACGAACAAAAGCACAAAGAAAATAGATAGACTAAAGAAAACCTAGAAAAATAAAACAAAAATCTCACTAGAAAGGAATCTAGTGAGTAGACCTAATAGAAATAAAAATTCAACCTAAACAATAACTATTCCCCGGCAGCGGCGCCAAAAACTTGATTGCGTGGTTTTGTAACCTTACAACAGGTTTTACCTCTCGAGGGATCTCAAGAGGCTTACAACCCCACCAGGCAGTGTACCTGACCGATGTAGTATAGTGTAGTGGTAAGTACGGGGGATTGATCGTTCTCCACAGGGAATAGTGTTCGTTAGGTATGAAAGACTACTCTAATTAGGTCTAAAGGTTGAGGAAGATTCTTTTTATGTTTTTATAGTTTTTATGAAAGCAAGTAAAATCTCGGGTTTGAAGGAGTGGGCGGAATTAGTTGCTAGTCAACTAACCCAAATTACTACGAATGCAAATAAAATAAAATAACAAAAATGAAATGTGGTGAGAAACTTATGTGTAGAGAAATGTGTTTACTTAGATTTCCTTACTCCCTAACTATCTTTTACCGGTTAATTAGTGTGTATTAGTCGCGTGGATGACGGGTGTATTCCTTAATACCATTCGTGGGGTGGCGTACTTACTTCCCCAACTCTACAAGCTCCTACTTCACTCCTATGTCGAGCCGGCTAGGAAGCTCCTAACATGGGATCACTAGAATTCGCTTGTGCATTAAATACAACCATAAAAACCTTTAGTACGCATTTGGTTCATGTTTCTTAAGACGTTCAAGCAAGTTACCGAATAGGAAGTTAGCCAGTTTTCTTAAGCCTAACATAGATAAACAATCATCCAATACAACTAACAACACACTAACAACCAATAATCAATAGCTAGGTTTCATTAGATCTAAGCAAACACAAGATAAATTTAGCCTAACATGTTAAACAAAAGACAAGAATAAGATAGAATCAAACAACACATAGACATATTGAATGATTAATTGATAACTTATCTTTCAATGAAACATGGAAGATCTCAAGGCAAAAAGCCCTGAAAAAGTAGCTAAAATCGTCCTAGGGTTTTCTCCCAAAATTCCACACACTAAGCTCTCCTTAATGACAAAAAATTAGAAAACTATATATAGATTTTTGGATCTGACGGCGTCACCTTATGGAGTGTGACGCCGTCACCTCGCCGCTTTTAGGGTTCCCGGATGACCTTCTTGACGCCGTCCCTCTTTAGCTCTTCAAAAATCCATTCTGGCTTATCAAGGCTTGACGCCGTCTAACCATGAACGTGACGCCGTCCCCTTATGATTTAAGCCGTGACGCCCTCGATCAAGTTAAAGCGTGACGCCGTCAGAATTCACATGCTATTTTCACTGGCCCGTCATGAGTAAATTTCACGTCCAACTTTTCTTGCCAAGGCATGACGCCGTCTAGAGTAAATCTTGACGCCGTCAAGAGTAACTTTTAGCCGATTTTTGAGACTTTGCCGTTTTCTTCACTTTAATGCTCCAAAAACGTCCAAAATGCCTCCTTTTCCAGATTTCTCCTCAAAAGTACCTAAAATGACAAAAGGAACGATTTAGGGCAATATTTGATCAAATAAATACGATTTCGGGCTTAAATGACCCCTTAAAAGCGGTACACTTTTCGCCGTGGATATCATCAACATGGAAAATGAGCTTATAACGACCGAGATACATGCGTTTGAAGCCCGACGATACACAAACTATTTTGACAGCCCCTAATAGAAATATTTTCTAAGTGTAAAAACTAGTATTTTTACAAGACATAACATTGATAGACGATTTTCTAATTAATCGAGACGCGTATGATCAAAAGTTAAATAACACGACTTTAAATATTGTTACAAGGATTTCAAAAATGACAAGCATATGATTTAACACTTAACGTACAATATTTCGCGACTAGTTTTGCGAGGCCATTTGGGCATATTTTCACAAGTATTGAAAAGTGTTATTTTTGCGACGAAAACACTATATTCACCGATAAACCACCAAACGAGGATCATGGAGTATTGTTTCAACATATTTACACGAAAAGTAGTTTATAATATAACGAGACGTCAAAAATATAATTTTCGACGATAAACGTTATTTTCAAAATTAACAAGTGGTATCGATAACATACGTATTTGCATAAGTAGCATCATTTCATTCGCTTATATTATATTATATCATTCATATTAGGTCGCGGCTAGAGACCGAGCCTCATTTCAGCATATCCATATTTGTCAATGTTGCTATCACATCAGGTGAGTTTCATAGCCCCTACTTTTACTTGTTTTATAACCGTTTTGGGGAGAATACATTGCACATCATTTTATTACAATTTCAAATACATTAAATTCATTTACATTGCTTAAGTTACTTCATTGCCACATTAAAGTCCCCTTTTTATTTATCATAGACCGTTAATTGACATTAAGCTAGGATGAGTGAATAGATCTATTGAGGGTGACACCTCTGTTCGGGTTGGTAGCGCCAACTAGTCATACGAACGCATATCATTTGATTCATTTTAGAGTGTCTGGCAAAACACTCTGGTGGGGCCTTCATAACCAATCTAGCTTCGTGGTCATGAGCTTAAGAGCCAACGTATTATTTTTGTGACATTTTGTCGTTCATTATATACTTGTGGTTACCGTAGAAACATTTCATTTACTTAAACCTATGATTCTTACCAACATTTTTGTTGACCCTTTTTAGCAATGTATTTTCAGGTAATTAAGGCAATAACATCATGACATGCATGTCGGGTTGGGGTGTTACAAAGACTTTAAAACCATAGAGTCGCGACGACGACGCGTCTCACTTGGATTTTTATGCACTTAAACTATCGTTTGATTTGTAACAAACTCGATTTCCACAAACATGAAACACCTTTTGGGACCTATCTTTTGTAACTCTGAATGTTTTTATGAAATAAAATGATGTATTTTAAAACGACACTTGAGGTCGTTCAATATAACTACAACTATGATGCTATGGCAGTCACACCCTCAAGTGTATCATTCCGCTGCAAGTCAGGAATTTGGGGGTGTGACATTGGTTGTCTGGTTATTATGTGGAAGAGTATTTGAATCTCAGTTTTGTTATCGATTTGGATAATGGTTTAGTTTTTGGTTAATGAGAATCTTGAGTTTGGTCCCCGCTGAGACCACTAGATTTTGGTTAAGCTCTTTTGGATTTCGGTTACTTAAGTTTTGAGTTTTGGTTAGCTGAGACCTATTCTGACACCGTTGTTTCAGGTTGCTTCGTTTTATAGATTACCTGGTTAGTTGAGCCCGAATGGTTGCTTCATTTATTCATTAAATTTGTGACCTCAGTTTGAGACCTGTGTCCAACAGGTTGCTTCGTCATTTGGTTAGTTGAGACCTATTCTGACATGTTGCTCGTCTTTTAAAAAAAATTGGTTAGTTGAGAACTGATGGTTGCTTCGTCTTTTGGATTTGTGCGTTAGTTGAGACCTATTGGTTGCTTCATACTTTAGTTGGATCCCAAGTGAGATCGATTAGCTTTCCGTTTGTTGAGATTTAGATTATTGCTACAGGGAAGACTTTTGCTTATTATTTTTGGGTTTTATATTTTGTAACAAGCTGAGCACAGTATGCTCCAGTTTGAGAGGGGTGTTAGAATTGTAGTCCTATTAGTATTAGGTTATTTATGTAGTATTAGGGCCAAACCCATTATGCTTAACCTAACTTAGTTTCCAAGCTAAGTAAAGGTTATATATAGTCATGTAATTTCACAGTTTTAATATCAAGTTAATACAATGTAGTCATTTGGTTCTTTATCACTTGTCCCCAACTCTATTTACACTAGACAATATCTGCTCTTTTTTAAACAATGTGTGTTTCTGAACTTTGTAGACTACAAAAATTTATGCATTTAGAAATATATCCATTTGCATTATGTATGAAATCATCGCATGTTAGTCTATGGGAATAATTTAGTTTTAAATGTTTCCATTTGCCATTTTACATATGTCTACATATTGTTTTAAGTTCATACTCATATTAAGTGTTGACTTTTACAAAGTCAGTTATTTTCATTATACATAGAATAATATGTGTCCATACTTGGATAATGTTTGTCTGGCTATTAAGGTAAGTAAATGCATTTTTGGGCAAGGACCTATTAGTAAACCAATAAAGGCAGCATAGTACAATGACAAAACCATAAAAGGAACATAACATTAATACTGTTAGCCAAGGACCAAAGTAGATCAAGTCAAGACTTTTTGCTAGTCAACCAACACTAAGACTTCCTAAACGCACCTTACCAATTAATATATATCTAGAACATATCCAAAACACAAAAACCAGTGAGTTTCTAAACCCACTAAATAAACCAGAGACCAACGAAAATGATGACTATCCACGAGAAAACACAAAAGTTCCTCAAATGGGAAACTTTCTCCTTCTCAAGAAGGAGATCAGCTAGGGATGCTTGGTGAGCAGGCTCTTGCTCGTTTTCCCTGTTGACGGAGTTGACAACCTCCATTGTCTGACCAATGAGGTTGGCTTGGCACTCTTGTAATGTCTCCTCATTCCGATAGATGTGTCTCTGCAAGTAGAGGATCACCTCCCTTGCTCTCGTTGACATGGGTAGATCGTACCACCCATTGATTGGACATCTAGATCCCTAAAATGCAAAAAATCAAAAGTTGGGGATCACTTTGCAGCTTAAACTCATAACTTTATACTGACAAAAAAAAAAAAAAAAAAAACACAAAAAAAAACAAACACAACCATTAAACTATAAACATAACATTTTAACTAAAAAATACAACCATTAAAATTTATACTGCAGAAGCGGAGACAAAGTTGTTCCCTCATCTGAGATATTAGCGAGATTGTCCAAACCTATACTGGACATGCATAGTACCGCCTTCCGGTGATGATATTGTTCTAGCATGTCCTCACCACTGCTTGCCTACCACAACCACAACGAACAATTATTAAGATTTGATTGAAATATTAAAGATAAGATTTTATGAGAGAGAGGGAGGAGAGTTTAGGAATTAGTGGTGAAAAACTTTACCTATTAATAGCCTAAAAATGCTATAGCAAACCACAGAAGCCGCGTTGTGCTTACACTCTTTAATAAATTATCAAACATTATGAAATGACGGTTTTACCCTTGGACTAAAGACAAAATCAAACGGCATATAACGGGTCAAGGGACTTATTTAATACCAAAACCTTGAAGAAGGGACTCTCGATGACACCGATGTCATGATCCGACCCCAGATGATGTTTTCCAACAAGTTTAGGGACCAACCGAGTATTTTTTCTAATATATAATAAGATAGATGTCTGTAACAGGGATTTCAACCCGCGTGTTGCTACGAGTGCAAAGAAAAATAGCTTGCCACATAATACATGTGATAACACTTATGCATATATAGCATATACATAAAACAATCCCTCAGTTGATACTTAAAATAAGCTCACTTCTCATAATTCCTTTCAAACAAATCCGTCAGTCATATACAAAGACATTTTGGTCTTGCAAAACATACAGTGTCAAACAATAATACACACACTTTACATTTAGCATACCGGTTTAAAGAACAAAAAGTCACAACATTCCCTGCTCCATTTCCGGGTGCGTGTAATTATACACTGAAATTAACAGATCTAAAGAGCCATAATATGAAACATACATTTCTGATTCTTCCACTATTTTATTCATATCGACTTCATAGTCTTCAGAGCAATAACCACCCATATTATATGTACAAACCACCACCAGAAACCCTAAATTTTGCAAAATTACATACTGATCAAAATCCATGCAATCATACTGCCATTGTTGTTTCTGTCAAGATCAAAACACCTCTAAATACACTCTTTGTAAAAATGCATTTTCCATCAGCCCAATAACCCTTTTAAGTAGAGTTCTACAATAGCCATAAACACCCATAAAAATAGATAGACTCTGTCTCTAAGTACCTACTCAAAGCATACACATAGGCTCCAGATAACAAGGTGAATGTCCGCCTCAGATTTACGCCTATTATACTGTTAGTTTTGTGGACATTATTTTAGTAGTCGTATGTTAGGATCGAACTCGAGACCACGGGATTGTACACTTTACGTATAAGAATTAAAGATTAAATAATTAAATGTAAAATGTTATATTTAATTATTAAATACAAAAAATAACGACTAATGGACGTTAAGTAATTAACGATAATTGACTAACGACCATTAAAAATAAAAGGGAAGGACTATAAATGAAAATAGAGGTCAAGAGGGTTCTAGAATCCCTTGAGGATTCATAACTGATCGGCTAGGTGTAGGAGTTTCCTATTCTATTGGGAATTAAATGATCCAAGACTTTGTACTACTAGAAGATTACACTAACAATACAAACTGTTAGTGTATAATTGAAGACTGCTGAAGAATAACTAACAGTACAAACTGTCAAGTTAGTACTGCTAGTATATTAAAGAAGGTACTGCTGCATGATAAGGTTTTAGGAAACGTGTAAAAGATAAGTATGATAAAGATTGTATAAATATCACAATTAGTTAGAATTATACGGGTGGATACTTATCTTGTAAAGAACTCCTTATGTCTAGAAAAGGAGGTCCTAGGTTATATACTTAGATATAAGTTTTTGTTAAGATTCAAGGTCTTTGTAACCCTAGTGATATTGAGATCACTCGTATTATTTGCTAATAATATTGAATCATTTGAAGTTAATCTCTGTGTTCATTACTCATTGTCTAGTTACTGTTACATCAAACAAAATCTTCTAAGTGTTGTTAAGTAGATTCCGCATACTTAAGAACATAACCTCAAAGTATCTTAAACACATTATAAAGGAGTTACATCCTGAGTGTTTGATCCTCTCAAGTGGTATCAGAGACAGGCTGATACTTTGATTTGGAAGAACTCTTTTTGAAGATAATGGACATGGAAAACACACAGACCGACATGACTGCTAAATTGCCTATGCTGAAGCAAAACGACTTTGAGATGTGGAGGCTACGAATAGAACAGTACTTCCAAGTGCAGGACTATGCACTCTGGGAGATCATTGAAGAAGGAAACTCTTGTAAGTCTTCAACATCTGTAACAACAGTCAATGGTGAAGAAATGACTATAATGAATACCTCTCCGGTGACTGCAGAAGAGAAGCTGCAAAAGAAAAATGATGTCAAGGCTAGGAGCTTGCTGATAATGACCATTCCCAATGATCAGCTCCTAAACTTCAGCAAATACAAGGATGCAAAGTCCTTATTTGAGGCAATCACTACTAGATATGGTGGTTATGAAGCCACCAAGAAGACCCAAAAGACTCTATTGAAGCAGAACTTTGAAAATTTTAGTGCTACCAGTAATGAGTATTTGGATCATATGTTTAACAGATTGCAGAAGATTGTCAGCCAACTGGCTGTGCTTGGTGTTGACATTCCTCAGAAGATTTGAACTCCAAGTTCTTGAGGAGTTTACCTACTGAATGGGCTATGCATGTGGTGGTTTGGAAGAATAAGCCAGATATTGACACTATAAGCCTCAATGATTTATGCAACAAATTCAAGATTGTTGAACAGGATGTGAAGAAAACTGGAGGTGCTAGTTCAAACACTGGGAACATGGCTTTTGTGTCATCTCCCAGTAATTCAAATCCAGATGAAGTGAAAGTGGCTGTAGGAGTCAGTACTGCTAACCCTAGTGTTAGTACTGCTAGCTCATCTACCAGTACTACTGGTATCCTGAATGATACTACTTATTGTGCATTCCTGACCAACCAGAATGATGTGTCAATCCTGACACATGAAGATCCAAAGGAGATTAATGATGATGACTTGGAAGAGATGGATCTCAAGTGGCATGATTTCACTTCTTAGCATGATGGCTAAGAAATTCTATCAAAGAACTGGCAAGAAGATCAACATCAGTAGTAATGATACTGCTGGTTTTGACAAGTCTAAGGTAGAATGCTTTAACTGTCACAAGTTGGGGCATTTTTCAAGAGAATGTAGAAGACCCATGCAACAGGATAGCAAAAATAGTGGGTATGGAAGCAAGCCAAAGGCAGTGGAAGAGCCAGAGACATCTTCAAAGGCTATGGTGGCTATTGATGGTCTAGGCTATGACAGGAGCTTTATGGCAGATGAAGAGGAAGCACCTGCTGAGATGGCACTTATGGCCTTCTCTGACTCAGAGGTACTCTCAGCTAAAAGTTGTTTAAAAAAATTGTACTGCTCTTAAAGAATATGAAACTTTAAAGAAACACTATGATGACCAGAGGATTGAATTAAACCAAACTAATTATAATTTTTGTAATCATAAAAAAGGTTTAGCAGTCCTAGAAGAACAAATTGTGCATTATAAGAACAATGACTATGTTTTTACTAAGGGCATAGTTTCTCTTAAGAGAGACTTGACTCTTAAAAATGCTGAGATTAGTTTGGTTAAAGCTGAATTAGATAAAATTATAAAGGCAAAAGAAAACATTCAATTAACTGTAGACACTTTGGAGTATGCATCAAAAGGTGTTAATAAAATTATAGAGTGTCAAATGGTTAATAAGGCTAAGTCTGGGTTGGGATATAAAACTTGTCAACCTCCTCATAGAGGAGTGCCTGCACCCCCAGAAATTGACCTAGAGCGTACAGGTTTACCAGAGTTTCAACAGCCTAAGTTAGAATATGGTTGTAAAGCTAAAGAAAGTATTAAAGTAGATAAACCTGATGTTTTGAATGAGCCTTTTGAGAGTGCAAGTGACACCTCTCTTACTGAGGACAAGGTGTCAACTGATAGGAACTCAGATGCTCCCATCATTGAGGATTGGGAATCTGATGATGAAGATCAAGTTGTAGCTATACCTGATGTAGTGAAGCTAGAAGGAACCAATGTTCCTAAGGTGGTTAATGATGAAACAGTTAAGCCTATGACAAATGTAAAACTAGTTAGGAAAACAGTTAGATATTGTGAGATGTATAGGTCCATAAGCAATCCTAGAGGTAACCAGAGGAATTGGAATAACCTCAAGTCCCAACAACTAGGTGATGACTTTGTCATGTACAATAGGGATTGTTTTACTTGTGGTAGCTTTGACCACCTTCAGGCTTTTTGTCATAACCATCATAGAGAAAGATGGTTAAAGGGAACAATAGGGTTTTTGGGAACCCAAGTCATAGGGTGAACTCAAACAGGTCTCAAACTCACCCCCAATGCTAATAGAATAACTACAACCTGAAGTCTGGCCTCAAACCAATTAGTACTGCTCGACCAGCAGTTAATACTGCCAGACCATTTAAAACTGTTAACCCTAAACCAGCAGTTTTAAGTACTAGACCAACCACCTGTTCTGTAAAATCAGCACAAGAAACTGGAAAAAGGTCTTTTTACAAGAAGGCAGTGTTTAAAAATAAAGTTTGGAGACCAAAAGTTAAAACTGCAAGGCCAACAGTTAGTACTGCTAAACCAACAGTTAGTACTGCTAAACCAGCAGTTAGTATTAGTGAGCCTAAAAACACTGCTAGGGATAAAAGGGCAAATGCTGTTAAGGCCTCAGCATGTTGGGTATGGAGACAAATCAAACCCAATGGTGCATCAATTGTATTAAAGAGATTTGACTATATTAATGCACGAGGCAAACCCAAGTCAGTGATGGCTTGGGTACCCCAAGGAAACTAATTTCCTTCTTTTATGTGAAGGAACATTCACAGGATGATGAGGAAGATCAAGATTATGTAGATAGTGGATGTTCCAGGCACATAACAGGCAACATGTCCTATCTTTAAGACTTTCAACCAACGGATGGAGGATATGTTACCTTTGGGGGAGGAATAGGAGGAAGAATTACGGGTAAAGGCACATTGAAAACCGGTAAATTAGACTTTGAAGATGTGTATTTTGTGCAAGAGCTAAAGTATAACCTGTTTAGTGTCTCACAAATGTGTGACATAAAGAACAAGGTTCTTTTTACTGACACTGAATGTCTTATGCTTTCCCCAGACTTTAAGCTGCCTGATGAAAGTCAGGTTCTACTTAAAGTTCCAAGAAAGGGCAACATGTACAGTGTTGATATGAAGAAGATTGTTCCTAAAGAGGCTCTTACTTGTCTTGTTGCAAAAGCCACAATAGATGAGTCCATGTTATGGCATGGAAGGCTTGGTCATATAAATTTTAAAACCATAAATAAAATTGTTAAAGATGGTTTGGTGAGAGGCTTGCCTCAAAAACATTTTGAAAATGAACAGACTTGTGTTGCCTGTCTCAAAGGCAAACAACACAAGGCTTCTTGTAAGCCCAAGCCCTACAACTATATTAATAAACCTTTGTTTATGCTGCATATGGATTGTTTGGTCCAACATCTGTGAGTAGTATTATGCATAAAAGGTATTGTCTTGTAGTTACTGATTTTGGTCCAACATCTGTGAGTAGTATTATGCATAAAAGGTATTGTCTTGTAGTTACTGATGACTATAGTAGATTCACATGGGTTTTCTTTTTAGGCTCTAAGGATGAGACACCTAGCATTATTAAGACATTTATAACTGAGATAGAAAATTAGTGGATAAGAAAGTAAAAGTCATCAGGTGTGACAATGGGGGACAGAGTTCAGAAATAGAGTTATGGGTGAGTTTTGTAAGGAAAAAGGTATTAGAAGAGAGTTTAGTGTTGGTAGAACTCCTCAACATAATGGGGTTGCTGTAAGGAGGAATATGACATTAATAGAAGCAGCTAGAACCATGTTAGCTGACTCGAAGCTGCCTATCACTTTTTGGACAGAAGCAGTTAATACTGCTTGTTATGTGCAGAACATGGTTTTGGTAGTTAAACCTCACAACATGACACCATATGAACAGTTTAGGGGTAGAAATCCTGCATTAGGTTTTCTAAGACCATTTGGGTGTCATGTAACTATTCTAAATACCTTAGATCATCTAGGAAAATTTGATGGCGAATCTGATGAAGGATTCTTGGTTAGGTACTCACAAAATAGCAAAGGCTTTAGGGTATACAACACAAGAACAAGGAAAGTTGAGGAAAAACTGCATGTTCAGTTTCTAGAAAATAAATCTAATGTTGCAGGTGAAGGTCCAAAATGGCTATTTGACCTTGATACTCTAACCCAATCAATGAATTATGTGCCAGTTGTTGCAGAAACCTTTTCTAATGATTTTGCAGGTTCATAAGATGATGTTGCAACAAATGAAGCAGGCTTGGGAAAGGAGAAAGATCAAGATGATATACTGATGCCAATATGGAACAGTGTGGATTCATCTTCAAAGAATGGTGAGCCTTCTTCTGATGAAGCCAAAAAAGGTATTGAAGATGAAAATAATGAAGATGGAGCTGAAGATCAAGAGAATCAAGAGAACAGTACAAATGAAAATTGTACTGTTGATCCCCAAGTTAGTACTGCTGGGTAAAATGTCCATACTACTGGCCCATCAGATACTTATACTATTGAGTTCTCAGAAGATGAGGTAGATATCAACAATCTACCACCCACATATCCAGTTCCCACAACTCCACACACAAGGATACATAATGATCACTCCCTAGACAATGTAATTGGATATAATCTGGTGTGAAGACAAGAAGACAAACCATGACTTCAGATCAACAAGGCTTTTTTAGTGCTGTTTATGAAGAAAAGATGCATGAAGATGCCAACACATGTCTATTTGTATGTTTCCTGTCTCAATCTGAGCCCAAAAATGTCATTAAAGCCTTAAAAGACTCAAGCTGGGTAGAAGCAATGCAAGAAGAGCTTCTCCAATTCAAGATTCAGAAGGTTTGGGTACTAGTGGATTTACCCAGGTGTATGAGGGTAGTTGGAACCAAATGGGTTTTCAGAAACAAGAGAGATGAAAGGGGATTGTGATCAGAAACAAGGCAAGGCTTGTAGCCCAGGGGTATACACAAGAAGAAGGGATAGACTATGAAGAGGTTTTTGCACCTGTAGCTAGGATTGAAGCAATCAGACAGTTCTTAGCTTATGCTTCTTTCATGGGCTTTACTGTTTACCAGATGGATGTCAAGAGTGCCTTTCTCTATGGTAGTATTGAAGAGGAGGTATATGTCTCTCAACCTCCAGGTTTTGTTGATCCAGAACATCCTGATAAGGTATACAAGGTGGTGAAAGCTCTTTATGGACTGCACCAAGCTCCAAGGGCCTAGTATAAACATTGGCTTCCTATTTGTTAGAGAAAGGATTAGAAAGAGGCAAGATTGATCAGACTCTATTCATCAAGAAGAACAAGAGGGTTATCTTGCTGGTACAGGTTTATGTGGATAATATTATATTTGGATCCACAAAGAAGGAGATGTGCTTAGAGTTTGAGAAACTTATGCTTGATAAGTTTCAGATGAGTTCCATGGGGGAACTTACCTTTTTTTTGGGGTTGCAAGTGAAGCAATAAACTGAAGGCATATTTATCAGTCAGGATACATATGTGACTGAGATACTAAGGAAATTTCAATTTACTGATGCTAAAGTGGCAAGCACACCTGTTGATCCATAGAAACCTTTGATTAAAGATGCTGATGGAGAAAGTGTTGATGTACACACCTACAGATCAATGATAGGGTCCTTGATGTACCTTACTTCATCAAGACCAGATATCATTTTTGTTGTGTGTGCCTGTGCAAGGTTTCAAGTCACTCCCAAGGCTTCCCATTTAACTGCTGTCAAGAGGATCTTTAGGTACCTTAAGGGCAACGTAAGTTGGGTCTTTGGTATCCTAGGAAATCACATTTTGATTTGGTGGCATACTCAGACAGTGATTATGCTGGTGCAAGTCTGGATAGGAATTCAACAACTGGTGTTTGTCAGTTCCTTAGTTGTAGACTCATATCATGGCAATGTAAGAAGTAAACAATTGTAGTAACTTCTACTACTGAAGCTGAGTATGTAGCTGCTGCAAGTTGATGTGGTCAAGTGCTATGGATTCAAAATCAACTACTTGACTATGTGTATAATTTTTATGAATACCATGATAAACATTGACAATAGCAATACAATATACATTATTAAAAATCCAGTGCAACATTCTAAAACAAAACACATAGAAATTAGGCATCATTTTATAAGAGACTACAATGAAAAAAAGTTAGTTCAAGTTGTTAAATTGATACTGATCAAAACTTTGCAGATCTTCTCACTAAAGCCTTTGATGTTGGAATATTTCAATACTTGGAAATTAGGCATCATTTTAGCAAGCATTGGAATGTTTAACCTTTAAAGTTTTTAATCTGTGTGTTTTTGTACATTCAATTGGATTTGTACTACTAGGTTTGTCAATTAGTACTGTTTTGTATACTTTGTACTGCCAGTACAAATTAGGACTGTTTGTTAGAACTTTTAGTCATATGTTTATACTCACTCTCTACCATTTTATAACAAATGCTTTGCCATTTGTTTTCTTGGTTTTGGACTAACAATTGTAGGTATGGATCGTTTGGGCACAAAGGAATTACTAGTACATTGTGTGAGCAACTAATGGTGGAATGGTTACTGACATAATAGATTGATGATGGACAGAGTTTGGGTATCTATTAACAAAGGTTTTATACCTAAGTTGACTGATTCTTTAAAATTTCTTTCTTAAAATCTTATTATGATGTTTTGCATTGAATTGATGGCATAGTTAGTCAGATAGTAACTGATCTAACTCACTCTCTACCATTTTATAGTTTTAGTATAATGTGTTAGTCCAAGGTGGTGTTTGTTTTTTAAGAGGTTCTGAATCTGAATCTGAACCGCACATCTGAATTTGAATCTGAGGCGTGAATGTCTGAATTTGACCGCATCTGAACGGGAAAAAAACTCATGTTTGAACCGCACATTTTCTTTCTCGTACTAAATGTTTTTTGGTTATTTTTGTGTCAACAAGAGGCAACATGAGGCATTAAGACACCCCTCTCAAGTCTAGACCATTAAGATCTAACTGCCTCTGACTGCGTCTGAACGGGAAAAAAAAAACAAACGGTCTGAACGCCCAAAATGTCTGACCGATTAAGAGGTTGGGCTGTTAAGAGGCATTAAGAGGCAAAAAAAAAAAAGAAAAAAAAAAGCCTCTTATAGTTTTAGTATAATGTGTTAGTCCAAGGACATCTGGAAGAGAGAACAGTGAGCAAAAGTGAATCTGGCACATTTGTGTTAGAGGCAACACCTGCCACGAGCTGGAAACCCTGTCAAGAAAGCTCTTTGAATGAGTTTATCTTATCACATGTAGTTATTTATAATTGAAATCACTGGTTTTCATACATCCAGAGGTTGCATTAAACCGAAATTCTGATTAACTATCTGTCTTTACAATTAATCCCTTCAAAATGGTTGTAAGCAGTATTGTTTTTAATCAAAGTTGAGTTCATACTGCTAAGTAAATTTTTTTCCAAAAAGCTAGTACTGCCAGGCAAAAAGTTAGTACTGGTAGGCTTAAGTTTGTACTACTGGATAACCGTTAGTACCAGTGCGAAATAACAGCTTTTTGAAAATAGCCGTTGAGAGCTTGTTGAGATTTTTACTGATCAATATCTTATCTTAAGGGTTTCCTTTTTGGATATTTTTACTTTTAATTTATTATTTTCGCCTTTCTTCAATCAAAAGTTATCTTTTAATTGAAGTCGGTCCAATAGAAACCCTCATAAGTCTTTCATAATATCTCAAGTCACTTTCTTCATCTACTTTCTAACCTAAAATTACTCTAATCCCAGTAGTCAAATCTCACTTTTACTGACAAATAATGGCATCTCTATCTTTTGTTGACAAGCACAACATGGTCGCATATTTGAAAAAAGTAGAGGATGATACACAATTCCATCAGATAGTGGACTTTTTAAATGCCTCCCACATAAGGTATTCTTTAACATTAAATCACACTATATATGTCTTCCAAATCAAAGAGTTTTGGCAGACTGCTACTGTCAGAACATTTGACAATGGAGACAAAGAGTTAAATGCAACTGTGGATGGAAAATCCATCACTCTTACTGAATCATCACTCAGGAGGCATCTCTACCTGAATGATGACAATGGTATTAGTGGTATGCCTAACACTGAAATTTTTGAAACTTTAACCAGAATGGGGTACAACATCCAGTCCCAATCTTTAACTTTTCAAAAAGGTTGTTTTGCCTCACAATGGAGGTTTTTAATACACACCATCCTTCATTGCCTTAGTCCTAAAAAGACCTCATGGGAACAGTTCAGTAGCAATATTGCAACTGCTCTCATCTGCTTAGCTACTAATAGGACTTTTAACTTTTCAAAACTTATCTTTGAAGGATTGGTGAAAAATGTTGATAGCAAATCAAAGTTTTTGATGTATCCCAGGTTCATTCAAACGATTTTGCACATTAGGAAACATCAACTTCTTCCTCATAAAAATGTTTATCCAACACCCAAACTTACCCAAAAACTTTTCAACAATATGTGGATGGCCTCAAAAGGGTACAGTGGAGAAGAAGTTCCATTATTTGATTCAATGCTACAGGTATAGGGTGAAGGGTCAACAACCCCAGTTGACTCCAACACACAGCCACAAGCTCAGAACAATCAGCCTCACAAATCCCCTCATCACCTGATAGTTATTCATCCAGAGACGACTTTATTGTTCCTCAGCACAGAGATCCTACCTCTTCTCATTTAGCAGATGAGGATGTCTTTGTCAGTATAGAAAAAGTTGTTTCTACAATCTCAGGCTTAGAAGCTGGGTAGGACAGAAGTAACATCAATAAGACCCAACCTATGGAAACACCAACAGTACCAAGTTCCTTTTAACCCAGTACTATTGGTGAAATCCCAAGCCAACCGGATATATTGGGTGGCTCAGAGGTTCACCATGTGGTGGAATCTGAGTCCATGCCCCATGATGCACCTCTCCCTGAAGGTTACACATCAGGAAGTGCTGAGGGCAGTAAGACACTTAAAGAATTGACGACTGTATGTACAAAATTATCTGAGAAGGTTGCTAGCTTGGAGGCTGATCTCACCACTCACAAGAAGATTTTTGGCAAGGTTTGTACTAAACTGGTGCTTAAAGTCAAGAAATTGGAGCAAAAGGTCAAGACACTTAAAAGAAAGAGATCAACTCAATTGGTAGCATCAACTGAATCATCTTCTACATCCACTTCATTAGATGGTCAGAGTAATGGTCAAGGTGAGGAATCTTCCAAACAGGGGAGGAAGATAATTGAATTAGATGAAGATCCTCATGTCTCTTTGGTCCAAGAGGAGTTTGATACTCAGGGGAGGCAAGATGATCAATTGGATCAAGGTACTGGTGGAATGACAGAAGGTACTGGTAGTACTATACATGGTACTGCTAGTATTCCAGAAGAAGGTACTGGTGGTTCTCAAGGTACTGCTGGTGCAGTATACACAAGAAGGCCAAAAAGATCAAGATCAGACAAGGGTAAGGGAATAATGGTAAAAGAAGAACCATCTTAGAAAACAACCAAGAAGAACCAAGCTTAGATTGCTCTTGATGAGGAGTTAGGTCAAATATTTTATGAAGAAGAGTTAGCAAGGGCAGCTGAAGAAGAAAGATTAGCAAAATTCATGGTTGAACACAAGTTTCAGACTAAAGAAGAAGAAAGAGCTGCTCAGGTTCTTGCTGATAGGGAGTTAGCTGCATAGCTACAAGAAGAAGAAAGGTCACAGTTTACAAGAGAAGAACAAGAACAAGCTATTGATGACCTTTTGGAGTAGATTAGAAGAAAGAAGAAAACTTATCAGAAGAAACCTCCTACAAGGAAAGAACAACTGTCTTACATGAAGACTTTATCTAAAGCAACAATATACCTGGAAAGAACATCACTTCAAGGGAAGAACTTTTGAATAAATTGAAAGGATTTACATTGATACTCATAGGAGAATGCAGATGTTCCTGAGAGGTGATCTTGAAACAAGTGAAGGCAGAGGAGTGAAAAGAGCAGTAGAGAAATTGGAATCAGAGGAATCCAAGAAACAAAGAATTGAAAAAGAAACATATCAAGAAGAATCTGCTGAGAAAGAAGAAGAATTGACTGATGAACAAATCCATGGAATAATGGTGGTAATTCTAGAAGCTCTTAATGTTGATCCCATTCAAGCCAAACATCCCATCATTGATTGCGAAATTTATACAGATGGACTGATTAAAGGATGAAAGATTATCAGAGTAGGAGGAAAATTTGAATTCTACAAGTTCTTTGAAGACATGAGAAAAGCCTTTGACAGAGAAGACTTGGATAAGCTTTGGAGCTTAGTTCAAGAAAGGTTTAGGTCTGCTGATCCTATAGATGATAAGGATAAAGAGCTATGGGTTGAGCTGAAGAGGATGTATGAGCCTAATGCAAATGATTCACTTTGGAGATTTCAAGATCATAACCTGGATACCACATGGAGGTTATTTGACAACTGTGGAATTCACAGAGCTTCAACTAAAGCAAGAGTGGAAATCTACATGTTAGTAGAGAAAGATTACTCACTTAGAGCAGGAGTACTACTGGTTATGTTATCATCAAAGCTTCAATTTGATGAAGAATCTGAAATGACAAGAGCATTGGTGAGAAAGATATTCCAGCAAGCAGAAGACATGAAGCTCAGAAGATAGTGTTTGGAAGAGTCCTCACAATCCTCATTTAATTCAGAAAACTTGATGATTTAGGGTAAATCACAAGTTTAGGGGAGGATTGTTGGGAATTAAATGATCCAAAACTTTGTACTGCTGGAAGATTACACTAACAGTACAAACTGTCAAGTTAGTACTGCTAGTATATTAAAGAAGGCACTACTGCATGATACGGTTTTAGGAAACATGTAAAAGATAATTATGGTAAAGATTGTATGTATATCACAAATACTTAGAATTATACAGGTAGATATTTATCTTGTAAAGGACTCCTTATGTCTATAAAAGGAGGTCCTAGGTTATATACTTAGATATAAGTTTTTGTTAAGATTCAAGGTCTTTGTAACCCTAGTGATATTGAGATCACTCGTATTATTTGCTAATAATATTGAATCGTTTGAAGTTAATCTCTGTGTTCATTACTCATTGTCTAGTTACTGTTACATTAAACAAAATCTTCTAATTGTTGTTAAGTAGATTCCGCATACTTAATAATATAACCTCAAATTATCTTAAACACATTATAAAGGAGTTACATCTTCAGTGTTTGATCCTCTCATATTCCTAGTATAACTTGTCCTCCAAGATTTTCATGCTATATATACAAGGCCTAAGGTACATTGTTTTGCAACTTTTGTACATACACTATACCCAAACCTTTGTTCTCTCTTACCATTTTGTGGTGATCGGCCGAATACCTTGACACATAGGGTTTCGGTTTTGTTTTTATAAAACAAAACTATTTTGTGTTTTATTGTACTAGCATTCTCTTTATTCGGTATAGTACGTGTGTACAAGAATGTGGCACTAACACACTATTTTTAGTATCTTGGATTGAATTGTAAAATGGTAATGGACAATTCGTTAATCCACTTATAAACACTAATTAGGGTTCTTGATCGTTTAATTGAAGAATTAATAAAAGGTACGCATACGTTTTATATTCGGTTAATTAATTATGTGTTATTGTTCCTACGCTTCCGCATGTGTTCTCTGATGCATATTATATTTAATTATGATTGTCATGATATTAACATTCCAACAGTGGCATCACGAGCTGTTATAACGCGTAATTAATTACCGAAACACATAAAATAGCAAATCTTGATTCTGTTTTAACATGTTTGGTCGATTTTAGGGTTAATTCCAATCGAACCCTAATTTTTAATTTAGGGCCGATTGCCCTTTATTATTTTTTTAGGTTTTATGTTTGGTTATTTAATTTGATTAGGAACCCTAGGATTAACATGTTTATGTGTTAGTATGCGATCTTGTGACAACTTGCTAATTGTCAGGTAGAATCTACGAAAACATGCATGTTTGGCATGGATTCATTGTTGTGATGATTTAAATTATTTTTCACATGTAATTTAATTGATAGATGTCGAATTGGGAAAGAATCCAATATATTAAGTAATCAATTATGTGCTATGTGGTGTATATTTAATTATGACTAACGCAATCGATACACCGACGCATGTGGCTCACTTACCTTTGTAAGTAATAGTCTTAGTTGAATATATACAATATAAACGTAGAATTGATTATTAATAGGTTTTATCGAATTAAGTTTGCATGTGGCTACATGTTTTTTACATAAATTAATTGTTAAGTTATGTGCGTTATTTAGTTGTTTATTTTTATTATTACTAGTTTTTTGTTTAATTGTATGACTTGTTGTAAGCAAAAAAGGGTAATTTTTGAATAGAAAATAAATGGAGTAAATAATGGTGAAACTTAATGCGATAAATTATGAATCTTGCAAAGTCTTATGTGCCGATAGTGGTTCGCTTCGCGCGGTAATTTGCTCTCAGGCGAGACTAGCAAGGTTATAATTTATAACATGTTTTTTAAAACTTAGAGTCATAAACTTTTAGTTGAGTGATGAGTTTTGTACCAATAGTACGAACGGCTCACCCAATTGTGACAAACAATAAGAGGGATATAAGTAGGAACGGGTTTTTAATAAGCTTCGCGCTAACCTTTGTTTCTATGCTCCTTTGTGCGTCAAATTGGAGCTACCAATCTCACACCCCCAAATTTTGTGACTTGCAGCGAAATAAGTCATTCAGGGGCACGACTGGTCATAGCACCAAAGTTGCAGTTATATTGAACGACCTAAAGTGTCGTTTAGAAAATACATCGTTTGATTATTTAAAAACATTCAGAGTTATAAAGCTAGGTCCCAAAATGTAAAACAAGTTTTCATAAAATGAGTTCATACAATTCAAACGATGGATAAGTGCATAAAAATGTAAAGTGAGACGCGTCGACTCCGCGACTCCATGATGTGTCCATATGCAAGCCAACATGCGATACCTTAATTACCTGAAAATACATTGCTAAAAATGGTCAACAAAAATGTTGGTGAGTTCATAGGTTTATGTAAATGAATGATTGTACGGTAACCACAAGTATAAAGTGTATGACAAATCCATGCCACATAAAAATGATACATTAGCTCTAAGCTCATGACCCCGAAGCTAGACTGATATAAATGCCCCAAAAGGGAGTGCTTTGCCAAGCACTCTGAATGTATGAAATGAAATGCGTTCGTTTGACCAGTTGGTGCTACCAACCCGAACGGAGGCATCACCCTCAATAGATCTATCCACTCACCTTCGCTTGCTCACAATTAACGGTCCATGATAAATAAAAGGGGACTTTAAATTGGCAATGATGTAACTTAAGCAATGTAAATGAGTTTGTATACTTTGGTCCGCATATAAAAATGGTGCAATGTATTCTCCCCGAGAGTTTAGAAGTCAAATAAACAATTAAAAATGGGGCTATGAAAACTCACCTGATATGATATAGCAACAATGATCACAATGGATATGATGAAATAAAGCTCGGTCTCTAACCACGACCTATTATGAATGATGTGATCCAATGTAAGCAATGATACAATGCAACACATGCAAATACGTATGTTAACGATACCACTTGTTAGTTTTGAAAATAACTTTTATCGACGAAAATACACTTTTGACGTCTCGCTAAGTTATAAACTACTTTTCGCGTAAACACGATGAAACGGTACTCCACGATCCTTGTTTGGTGTTCTATTAGCAATTATAATGTTTTCGTCGCAAAACAACACTTTTCATAACTTGTGAAAATATGTCCAAAACGGATTCGTGAAACTAGTCGTGAAATATTGCACGTTACGTGTTAGTTGATCAAACTCGACGTTTTTGAAAATCTTGTAACCATGTATAAATGTTGTTTCCTTTTACTTCCGGTTGTACACGCCTCGATTAATTAGAAAATCGGCTAACAACGTTATGTTTCGCAAAAACACTAGTTTTAATATTTAAAACACTTTCTAATAGTGGCTGTCAAAATAAACTAAAGTTCGTCGGCTTTAAACGTGAATAACTCGGCCGTTACAAGCTCGTTTTCTACGTTCTTTATATCCACGGATTCGTCACAACATGAGCTAACATAATCTCAGTAGCTCGGCTCTCCTAGATCACATCTAACGCCTCGTTTTGGTCCTTTAAAGTTCGGCTAACAGCACACTATTTTCAGAAAATTAGTTTTCGTCGTCTAACTTCGAACGATCATATCTCCTTCGTTATAAGTCGGTTTTTAGTGATTCTTGCGGCCACGGTTTCGTTTTTGAAAGAACTTTCTAAATATGAAGGCCAAAATAGTTCAAAATTTTCTGATTTTTCCAGTTTTCACGTTTTTGGACAGTAGCTATATTAGATTGTTAAAAACTCACTTTCTTGGTTTTAAACTTGATCATACAACCTCAAATCAACTCCACAAGTTCGCAAATCCTACCATACACCTTCTTAGGGTGTCATGGGGTCCTAAACATCACCAACCTTGGTGGGTTTCATGAAATCATTAGTGAAACTTATAGATCTAGTGATTTAGAGAGTTTATGTTCAAAAGTGGTATGTAAAACATAAATACTTGCATGAATAACTAATATAACTTGAAAATACATGAATATATAAATCAAATGAAAGTAATAGATGATCAAAACATGTTCTTGAAAACTTACTTGATGATTGGATGAGTTTTGATAAGAAATGAGTAATAAACTTGAGGTTTGATCACAAATCCATAACTAGGAAGGTAAATGGAGTATGATTATGCTTTGTTCTTGAAAAATCTATGGATTTGGATGGTGTTCATGGTTGTGCCGATTCTAGGAGATGAAGATGGGAGGGTTTGATCTTTTTCTAGCTAATTGGTAAGTTAGTGTATGTGTTTATGTTAGTGGGAATTAAATATTCTGAAGTTAGAGTATTAGAATTTACTCTAAGTCGAAGGTACTGCTAGTTCATGATCAAGGTACTGCTAGTACATGAAGGTACTGCTAGAGCAAGAAGGTACTGCTAGTTCAAGTTGAAGGTACTGCTAGTTGTATATGGTACTGCTGATCAGTGACTCATAGGATAAGATTGAAAAGATATTTGTTGTATTTTGGTCAAACATATACGGTAGATAATATCTTACTCCATGTGCTTAGTTAACAAGTTGTATACATAGATACATGTTGTATCTTATGTACTGACACAATATGCATAAGTTAACCAAGTAAGTCGGTCAAGACTTTTTAGCAATTTGTAAAGATCTTTTGCAACTATAAAAGAGATCTTAGACTAGTGATTATGTAGAGACATATGTGAAATTATTGAATAACTGTTAAGACATAGAACAAACACAAATCACAAGTTGTAACATAAGATTCAAGGTTTTGTAACCCTAGTGAGAAACTCAAGATCACTCGTATTATTTGGAATAATATTGAATCGTTTAGTGAAAAACTTTCTTTGTTCATTGTTAAGTAACAAATATAATTCTTCCATTTCCATAACATACATAACCTTCTAAGTGTGGTTAAGTAAATTCCGCGTGCTTAATCATATTAAGTCAATATATCTCATACACAAAGACACAAGGTTTAACCACCTTAACCGTGTATAACCAAGGTCCTCCACAGTTGGTATCAGAGATAGAGGTTGATATATTTGAATTAGAAGAAACAGAAATGGATCCACATGATGCTCAAACAAATGTTGCTGCAAAGTTGCCCATGATCAAACCCAATGAGTTTGAGTTATGGAGGATGAGAATTGAGCAATATTTCATGGTCCAAGATTATACTCTTTGGGATATAATTATATATGGTGATTCCTTTTCACCAAGCTACTCAGAGGTTGTCCTAGAAGGTAAAACAAGTAGGAAAAGAAATACTGGGCCAGTGTCAAATGAAGAGAAGATACTGAAAAGAAATGATCAGAAAGCAAGAAATTTGCTGCTTATGACCATTCCTGGTGAGCAGATGCTATCATTCAACAAGTATCTTGATGCAAAAACTCTTTTTGAAGAGATTTGTGCATACTTTGGTGGTAATGAAACTACCAAAAAGACACAGAAGACACTACTAAAGCAACAATTTGAAAACTTTACTGCTTTTAGTAATGAGTCTCTTGATAAGCTATTTTCAAGATTACATAAGCTTGTCAGTCAGTTAGCTGTGTTGGGTGTTGAGACAGAGATGGAAGATCTCAACATGAAGTTCTTAAGAAGTCTACCTGATGAGTTCCACACTCATGTTATTGTCTGGATGAACAAACCAGACATTGAAACAATGAAGCTCAATGATTTGTACAACAACTTCAAAATTGTTGAACAAAGTCTTAGAAAGTCTGGAATTTATGGTACTAGTTCTGGGAACATGGCACTTTTGTCATCTCCTAGTATTGGTAAGGCTGAAGAGGTAGAAGAAGTTGAAGGTGTTTCTAATGCTACAAATGGTGGTCCTTCTACTAGTGCACATAAGACTGTTGCAGGACTTGGTGATCCAGCATTCTATGTATTTATATCTAGTCAGTCTAGTGGTTCTCCTCTAAATCATGAAGACCTAGAGCAGGTTGATAGTGATGATTTGGAAGAGATGGACATCAAATGGCAGGTTGCTTTGCTCAGCATGAGGGCCAAGAAGCATTGGCAAAGAACTGGGAAGCAAATTACCATAAATGGTAATGATACTGCAGGGTTTGATAAGAAGAAAGTGGAGTGTTTCAACTGTCATAGGTTAGGACACTTTGCTAAGGAGTGTAGAAGCCCAAGAAAGCAGGAGAATAGAAACACATGGTATAAGCAAGATAGGAAAAAGGAAGTTACTGTTGAAGAGCCAAAGGCTATGTTGGCTATTGATGGTATTGGTTATGATTGGAGCTCTATGGCTATTGAAGAGGATGCACCACCAAATGCTGCTCTTTTGGCCAATGAATTTGCTCTAATGGCCCATTCTGATTCAGAGGTAAACAATATTACATCTTGTACTGAATCATGTCCTAATCTTAAAGCTTATGAAGACCTTAATAAGAGATTTGAAGCTCATAAAGAAGAGCTACTTAACTCTCTTTTTAATTTGGCTAATCACAAAAGAGGTCTAGCTGTTTTAGAAAAACAAGTCTTACATTTTAAAAATAATGAAATTCATTTTGCTGATGACATCAATATACTATAAAATGACATTAAGATCAGAGATGAGTGTATTGTTGAGTTGAATGAATCATTAGCTAAACACAAAAATGAAAGAGAAAATGTTAAGGTTTCTGTGGATGTTTTAGCACATTCCTCAGAAGGATTCAATAAGCTTTGGGAAGCCCAAGTTATTGATAAGGTTAATTCTGGTGTTGGATTTAAGTCTGTACCCCCACCATACAGAGGTGTTCATTCACCTCCAGGTATTGACTTAGCACACACAGGGTTACCTGAGTTTCAAGAACCAATCATGGAATATGGTTCTAAGGTCACTAAATCTCCAAAGATAGAAAAGGTAAGTAAAAGTTTAGATAAAACTTTATCTTATCAGGACAAGGTGTCCTTTGTTAAGAAAGGAGATGCTATAGTTGTTGAAGATTGTACAACTGATAGTGATAGTGAAGAAGAATAGGTTATGTCTAAACCTGTATTGGTTAAGAAAGTAGGAACAAGTATTCCTAAGATAGTCAATCACAACACTAACAGGCCTAAGTCAAATGTTAAGACTGTTAGGAAACCAGTTAGATATTGTGAACAATATAGAACTACAAACAAGCCCAGAGGTAACCAAAGGAATTGGAACAACCTCAAGTCTAACCAATTAGGTGATGACTTTGCATTTTACAATAAAGCTTGTTATACATGTGGTAGTTTTGACCATCTTGCAGCTTTCTGCAACCAAAGGGTAACTGGGTATGAAAACAATAGGGTGAACTACAAAAGGCAAACTCCTCAAACTCTTTTTCACTCTAACACTCATAGAACAAAACCCAGAACAGTCTCAAACAAGTCTGGACCCAAAGGTCCTGATAGACAAAAAGGTCCTGCTAATACAGACAAAAAGGTACTGCCAGAACAAATTAAAGGTACTGGTAGATCAAAAGGTACTGTTAGACCTATGATGACTGTTAACCCAAAATCAACAGCTAAGGATGCAAAAACAACTTTCATACATGCATCTAAAACTGTTCTAAGGCCCATTCAAACAAAAGCAGTGGTCCACAAACAAATTTGGAGACCAAAGGGTGTAACCTCAAAATTAGCAGACTCTGCTAAACATGTTACTCACTCTGCTGCTAAGGGTAATAGGGCAAATGCTGTTAAGGCCTCAGCATGTTGGATTCAAAAATCCAATGTTGCATCAACAGTCCTTAAAAGATTAAACTATATTGATGCAAGAGGCAGATTCAAGTCAGTAATGGCTTGGATCCCCAAAGAAAACTAACTTTCTTATTTGTGTGCAGGGACATTCTATTGATCATCAAGATCAAGGATACTCAGATAGTGGATGTTCCAATCACATGACAGGCAACATGTCTTATCTTTCAGATTTTCAAGAATTCAATGGAGGATATGTTACCTTTGGAGGTGGTTTTCGTGGCAAAATTTCTGGTAAAGGTACTATTAAAACCGGAAATTTAGATTTTGAAAATGTGTACTATGTACAAGAGTTAAAGTATAATCTTTTTAGTGTTTCACAAATGTGTGACAAAAAGAATAATGTCCTTTTTACTGACACTGAATGTCTTGTTCTATCTAAGGATTTTAAGATGCCTGATGAAAATCAAGTACTTCTTAGAATTCCTAGAAAGGCCAACATGTATAGTGTTGATATGAAGAACATCATTCCTAAAAAGGATTTAACTTGTCTTGTATCAAAGGCCACATTGGATGAATCAATGTTATGGCATAGAAGGCTTGGTCATATTAACTTCAAAACCATAAATAAAATTGTTAAGAATGGTTTGGTAAGAGGTTTACCTCACAAAAGATTTGAAAATGATCAAACATGCATTGCTTGTCTAAAAGGCAAACAACACAAAGCCACTTGTAAGCCCAAAATTTTTAACTCTATCAATCAGTCATTGTTTATGCTGCATATGGACTTATTTGGACCAGTTTCAGTAAGGAGTATACAACATAAAAAATATTGTCTTGTTATAACTGATGACTATAGCAGATTTACATGGGTTTTCTTTTTAGCCACTAAGGATGAGACATCAAGCATTATTAAGGAATTCATTACACTGATAGAAAACCAAGTAAGCAAGAAAGTAAAAGTCATTAGGAGTGATAATGGGACAGAGTTTAGAAATAGAGTTATGGATGATTTCTGCAGAGAAAAAGGTATTAGGAGAGAATATAGTGTTGCTAGAACACCACAACAGAATGGAGTGGTTGAAAGAAAGAATAGAACACTAATTGAAGCTGCTAGAACAATGTTAGCTGATTCTAAGCTACCTATAATCTTTTGGGCAGAGGCAATTAACACTGCTTGCTATGTTCAAAATAGAGTTTTAGTTGTGCAGCCTCACAATAAGACATCATATGAACTCTTTAATGGTAGAACTCCTGCAATAGGATTTCTTAGACCTTTTGGATGTCATGTGACAATTCTCAATACCTTAGACCATTTAGGAAAATTCGATGGTAAAGCAGATGAAGGTTTCTTAGTTGGATATTCTCTTGTTAGCAAAGCTTTTAGAGTTTACAACTTAAGAACTGAGAAAGTTCAAGAAGAACTACATGTGGAGTTTCAGGAAAACAAATCCAATGTAGTAGGTCAAGGACCCAAATGGATATTTGATCTTGATTATCTAACAAACTCTATGAATTATTTACATGTTGTTGCAGAAACTAATAATTTTTCAGGTTCACAAGCAACAAATGAGGTGGAGTTAGATAAAGATCAATCTGATGTCATTATGCCATTGTGGTCAAGTACCAGTGTGGATTTAGCTTCAAACAATGATGAATCTTCTTCTGGTAAAGCAAAAGAAGATGTTGAGGCTCAAAGAAAAGATGTTGGAACAGAGGAACAACTCAATATGTTAAATATTGATGGTACTGCTGAGACAGAGCAAGGTACTGTTAGTACTTCTCAAGGTACTGGTAGTTCATTTGAAGGAACTGTTAGTTCAGTTGAAGGTCCTGCTGGTCCTTCACACTCAAAAGATGCAGAGTTCCAAGAAGATGAAGTGGATTTGACTAATCTTTCATCATCTTATCATGTTCCTACTACACCACACACAAGGATTCACAAAGTTCACTCCCTGGATAATGTGATTGGAGATATACAATCTGGTGTGAAGACAAGAAGACAATTGGTCTCTTCAGACCAACAAGGGATTCTTGATGCCCTTTATGCTTCAAAACAACATGAACTTTCAAACTCATGTTTATTTGTATGTTTTCTCTCTCAAAAGGAACCAAAGAATATTCTTACAGCCCTAGATGATTCAAGCTGGGTAGAGGCTATGCAAGAAGAGCTTCTTCAGTTCAAGATTCAAAAGGTTTGGGTGCTAGCAGATTTACCTAGGAATGAAAAGGTAATTGGCACTAGATGGGTTTTTAAGAACAAAAGGGATGAAAGAGGAATTGTGATCAAGAATAAGGCTAGACTAGTAGCACAAGGGTACACACAAGAAGAAGGAATAGATTATGATGAAGTTTATGCTCCAGTAGCAAGGATTGAGGCAATTAGGCTGTTTCTAGCTTATGCTTCATTTTTAGGCTTCACAGTCTACCAAATGGATGTCAAAAGCGCATTTTTATATGGTGAAATTGGAAGAGAGGTGTATGTTTCACAACCTCCTGGTTTCATTGATCCATTACATCCAAACAAAGTGTACAGAGTAGTGAAAGCTCTCTATGGCCTTCATCAGGCACCAAGAGCTTGGTATGCAACACTTGCTTCCTACTTATTAGAAAATGGATTTCAAAGAGGAAAGATTGATCAGACACTTTTCATCAAACAGCACAAGAAGGATCTTCTGTTAGTGCAGGTGTATGTGGATGACATTATCTTTGGATCTACTAGGAAAGAAATGTGTTTAGAATTTGAGAAGCTTATGAAAGATAAGTTTCAGATGAGTTCTATGGGAGAACTTACATTCTTTTTGGGTTTGCAAGTTAAGCAATCATCTAAAGGCATATTTATTAGTCAAGACAAATATGTTGCAGAGATACTTAGAAAATTTCAATTTGCTGATTCAAAAATTGCAAGCACACCAATGGACCCAGAGAAGCACCTTCTGAAAGATGAAGATGGAGAAAATGTAGATGTACACAGTTACAGATCTATGATAGGCTCCTTGATGTATCTTACATCATCTAGACCTGATATCATGTTTCCTGTTTGTGTATGTGCAAGATTTCAAGTTACTCCAAAGGTTTCTCATTTAATTGCAGTAAAGAGAATTTTTAGATATCTCAAAGGTCAACCAAGGTTGGGTATATGGTATTCTAGAGAATCTCCTTTTGACTTGGTAGCATATTCGGATAGTGATTATGCTGGTGCTAGCTTGGACAGAAAGTCAACAACTGGAGGATGTCAATTCCTTGGGTGTAGACTTGTCTCATGGCAGTGTAAGAAGCAAACAAGTGTGGCAAATTCAACAACTGAAGCTGAATATATAGCTGCTGCAAGTTGCTCTAGTCAAGTTCTATGGCTTCAAAACCAACTTCTTGATTATGGGTACAATTTCTTAAACACTGTTATTTATATTGATAATAGTAGTACAATTTGTATTATTAAAAATCCTGTACAACACTCTAAAACAAAACACATTGAAATTAGGCATCACTTTATAAGAGATTGCAATGAGAAAAGATTAATTCAAGTTCTTAAAATTGCTTCAGAGCATAATTTTGCAGATCTGTTAACAAAAGCTTTTGATGTTTCAAGGTTTCAGTACTTAATAGCAAGTATTGGAATGCTTAATCTTTAAATTTTCAATATGATGTGTTTTTGTACATAAATTTTTGTTGGTACTGCTGGATTTATAAGGTACTGCTAATATATCAAAATTTGAATTGTGTTATTCATACAGTTGGTTTTTATGATTATACTAATGCAAGACAAGTACTTTGTACATTGTTCTTTTGGTTTTAGACTAACTATTTCAGGTATGAATATGTGAACACAAAGGATATTTCAAGTGAAATGGGAACAGCAGAATTCTTATCAAATTGCTGACCATAATAGGTTTATGATGGACAAAGTTTAGGAATTAAACCTCCTTAAAACTTCTTTCTTGAAATCTAGTTATGATATTTCATATTGAATTGATGACTTAGTTGATCAGATAGTAACTGATACAACTCAATTTCTATCATTTTATACTTTCAAGTATAATGAGTTAGTCTAAGGACATCTGATAGAAATAACAGCTAGTGAAAGTGAATCTAACACTTATGTTGGAGCTAACAATTACTATGAGCTGGAAACCCTGTCAAGAAAATCTTTTGAATAGATTTATCTTTTCACAGGCAGTTAGTGATAACTGAAATACATTGGTTCTCACACAACCAGATGTTATTTTTAAACCGAAATTTTAATTAGGTGTCTGTTATACACTTGATTCTTTCAAAATGGTTGAATGTAGTATGATTTTTCAATTCTAAAAATCATGAACATACTACTAAGTTAAATGATTTCTTAAAAGGATTTTCAAGGATTCAGAAAAACCATTCATTGATGGATTATGAATCAAAATGTCCACTGATTCACCTCTCATAGGAGTTAACACACCTAGAAGTGATGAGGACAGCAACTTAAACTCTTAAGGAATTGATGGCTTCATGTACAATATTGTCTGACAACAAAAGTTACACATTGATAGATCAGTCAAAAGTACATAGTGAGATCTTCCAAACAAGGGGAGGAAACAAAAGTTATTTGCTTCAGGGGAGGAAATAATTTCCCAGAAAAGGAAGAATAAACCAATATATGGAAGGAGAAGACAAGAGCATACAAGATGATGATGTAGAGATTGGAAAATGATTAGAACAGATCAAATATCTAGAAGGGATGAAGCATTTCTAAAGGAGAAAGTTCTATCTAGATCAAATGAAGAAAAGTTTCAATTTCAGTTCATTATGTTTGTTTATCACTTGCAAAGGCATGCTGATAGATGATTTCACTTGTTGAAATCATTGCCTCTTACAATTCCTCCATCCAAGGAAATTGCACCATCTTTTGGTACAATGTTTTGATATTGCTGAAGTCAAAGAAGAACAAGGCAGATGAGTTCAGAATAGAAGAATAGTTCAGATTCAAGAAGTGTTTGAAAGATCTTCACAAGTCCTCATTTAATTCAGAAAACATGTTTGAATTGATTCACATGTTTAGGGGAGGATTGTTGGGAATTAAATATTCTGAAGTTAGAGTATTAGAATTTACTCTAAGTCGAAGGTACTGCTAGTTCATGATCAAGGTACTGCTAGTACATGAAGGTACTGCTAGAGCAAGAAGGTACTGCTAGTTCAAGTTGAAGGTACTGCTAGTTGTATATGGTACTGCTGATCAGTGACTCATAGGATAAGATTGAAAAGATATTTGTTGTATTTTGGTCAAACATATACGGTAGATAATATCTTACTCCATGTGCTTAGTTAACAAGTTGTATACATAGATACATGTTGTATCTTATGTACTGACACAATATGCATAAGTTAACCAAGTAAGTCGGTCAAGACTTTTTAGCAATTTGTAAAGATCTTTTGCAACTATAAAAGAGATCTTAGACTAGTGATTATGTAGAGACATATGTAAATTTATTGAATAACTGTTAAGACATAGAACAAACACAAATCACAAGTTGTAACATAAGATTCAAGGTTTTGTAACCCTAGTGAGAAACTCAAGATCACTCGTATTATTTGGAATAATATTGAATCGTTTAGTGAAAAACTTTCTTTGTTCATTGTTAAGTAACAAATATAATTCTTCCATTTCCATAACATACATAACCTTCTAAGTATGGTTAAGTAAATTCCGCGTGCTTAATCATATTAAGTCAATATATCTCATACACAAAGACACAAGGTTTAACCACCTTAACCGTGTATAACCAAGGTCCTCCACAGTATGTGTTTATGTTAGTGGGATGAGAAATAAAAGACCAAAAATTCATTTAATGCATTTTGGAGTATTAGCTAAATGGGGGGGGGGGGGGGGTTAGGGAGGGGCGGCACATGTGGGTAGATTATGATGGATTTGATGTTTAATTAAAGATATGTCTCCCATTTATTTAGATATTGGATGGTTTAGTGTATACACTGAGTGTTATCGGGTACCGAGTTAACTAGAAATAACTCGTGACGAGGTGAAATGAGATACGACGAAGTTGTAAAAATTGTAAAATCATGCTCCTTGCAAGAATCAGGTGTTAGAATGATAATCGGATTGAAATTTCGTAAACCGACAGAGTTATAAGCGTCAAACGAAAAATATAGCGATTGGTTTAAAAACACCGGGTAAAGTAATAATATAATTTTCTATATCATTATAATTAGCTTGAAAATGTATTAGGATCATTGTCGGGAGTATTGGGTATAATGTTAGTAGAAATGACTGAGTGGTAACGTTAATTAAACAATTAAGCATACGTTAATGAAAATCACACAAACCCGTGCATGAACTGATATGATAATGATGTTACTGATGATGTGCAGACTACTCTAGTCCGTATGACGTGTCCTTACTGATGATGTATGAATACGCAGCTAAACCTAACTGGTTACGCGCATTTAAATACCCGTAAACCTAGTTTACGAAATGATGAATGATGCCCATGAATAGTGATTTCCCTCCGGGAATGAATAGTGTCATGTGAATAGTAAAATTTTTGACGACTTCTCAAAGTCTCAAACTGACTTCAAAAATGATGAATAGTGAAATGATGAATAGTGATTGATGAATAGTAACTCATGAATAGTAAATTGTCGAGGTTTGGAAAAATGGCTTGAAATTACGAGTTGTGACAACCAAGTACGACTATTTTTATGTACAAAATCATCTTAAAGGTGAATTGATCTAAATTCCACGTGCCACTTTGTGGTAATTATCTGAATAACTTGGGTATTTTGACCCATGCAGTAGTAGGATATAGTGGGCGATAATTGTAGGTAATTCTTTGATTGGTGAACCCAATACCTCAATTAAAACTTTGTTGATTTAATCTTAGCTTAAATTGGTAAATAAAAAGGTTTTGAAAACTTATGATACGAAGATGTATGCATGCTTCTTCGTACATATTTTGATTATAAACATAAAAAACTAGTACCCTTTAAAATTAAGTTAATGCCATCTAATTAAAAGAACACTTGAAGTTGTAATTTACATCATGTGAGAGCCTAGACTAGATTACAATGGAAAGGTAAATTTCATACTTTCATTACTAGCAGATCAACTGGTGTAATGGGACTATGTTAATTTATAGTTTTAAAATTAGACGACTTAATTGAGTTGTAAGTGAGAGCTTATGGGGATAAAACATGCTTATATTGGAAATTTATGTTAATTTATAGTTTGGAGCTAGTTTTTTAATTAGAAGACTTAATTTATAGTTTTTTAATTAGACGACTTAATTGGGGATAAAACATGCTTATATTGGAAATTGTTTGCCAATTATTGTTCGACAAATTACCTTATTCTATACTTTCATTACTAGTAGATCAACTGATGTAATGAAACTATGTTAATTTGGATCCTAGTTTTCAAGAAAATACTATGGTTATATGAATATTTCCTTAGGTATTTTATTTTCTTGAATAATTGTATTATCGAATATACTAATATTTGAACTTTCTTTATCTGTAGAAATGGCTCAAAACAATAACACTACTATGAGTTCTGCATTCAAATCATTTTTTGAACGAGAAAAATTGACTGGCTAGAATTTCAATGATTGGTTTCGATCACTCAAGATTGTCCTGCGAGTGACAGATCAACTTGAATATTTATATAAGCCTTGTTCTGCTGAACCTACTACTGAAACTTCAACTGATGAGGAAAAAGCATTGTGGAAAGCTGAGTTTAAGACACATAATGATGTGACCTGTTTTATGTTGGGAGCGATGACACCTACTTTACAAAAGCAGTTTGAGAATTACTTCCCTATGGACATGCTAAACAAACTCAGAAAAATGTTTGAGAAACCACAAACCGTTGAGGTCTATGATTTGATGGAATCTCTACATGGTTGTAAGCAGGCAGATGGTAAACCTGTAAGTGCTCATGTGTTGAAAATGATAGGTTACATGGATCAACTACAAGCACTTGGCAAGGTCTATGAACAAGACATTGCTGTTAACTTAATCAACATATCCCTGATTAAGGAATTTAGTGGTTTTGTGCATAATTTCAATATGCACTGTAAGGGGAAGACAATTCTGATCTACACGCACTGCTTATTGATTATGAGAAAGGTTTAATACCGAATACTTCTGTAACCCAGGTACTTGCTATTCAGGGGGTAGAATTAACAAGCAAAGTGCGAACAAGAAGGGTAAGGGAAAGGGAAAGGGAAAGGCTGATAAGGGTAAGCAAGTTATGATTATCAACCTCAACCCAAGAAAAACCCTCCTAAGAAGAAGGATAATCCAAAAAAGGATCAGGCTTGCCACTACTGTCATGTAGTTGGTCACTGGAAGAGAAATTGTCCTCTTTACATCCAAGAGTTGCAAGAAAGTAAGAACAAGAAGACTGGGCACTTGGGCGCCAGCACTTCAGGTAACTTACTTATGATTGAATTATTTACTCTAAATCACAAAATTAATTCCTGAGTATATGATACTGGATACGGTATTTACATTTGTAATACGCTGCAGGGGTTTAGAGTGGAAAGGAAGCTTGCCTATGGGGAGCAAAATCTGCATGTGGGAAATGGAGCACCTGCAGCTGTTGAAGCCATAGGAGTGTTTAATTTAGTCATTCCTTCGGGCTTATTACTGTCATTAAACAATTGTCATTATACACCTTCTATTATTAGAGGTGTTGTTTCCTTTTCTTGTTTGTTGGATTTGGGTTTTATTCACACTATCAATAGTAATGGAATTTATGTTTCTTTAGACGGTATTTTTATTGTAATGCTATTGTTGTGAATGGTGTGTATAAAATTGACATGAATGATTATGTATCCAATAATAATAATTGAATGTATAGCATAAGTAAGAGAATTAAGTCAGACTTGAATTCTTCTTACCTTTGGCACTGTAGACTAGCTCATATAGGCAAGAATCGCATGAAAAAGCTGCAACATGATGGGCTTTTGAAAAGTATCAATGATGAATCATATGATAAATGTGAGTCTTATATATCTGGGAAGATGACTAAGAAACCTTTTCATAGTAATATGCAAAAGGCTTCTGATCTACTTGCTTTAATACATACCGATGTGTGTGGACAACTTAGACATGTGTCAAGGAAAGGTGCTAGCTACTTCTTAACCTTTACAGATGATTTCAGTAATTATGGTTATGTTTACTTGCTTAAACATAAACATGAGGTGTTTGAAACATTTAAGGTTTTTAAAGCAGAAGTAGAATTGCAACTAAGAAAGAAGATTAAAGCTCTTCGATCCGATAGAGGTGGTGAATACCTAAGCTAAGAGTTTAAAGATTACTTAGCTAAGAATGGAATTGTCCAGAATCTCACAACTCCATATACTCCACAACAAAATGGTGTATCTTGTTAGTGCAAATATTATGATATTTAAACTAAACGGTTTCTTCGATTTTAATAATGACAAACATGTAACTTGTAATACATAACGTAAAATGTGCAGGTTACTTGTAAACACAAATCATCAACGCATACTTACATAAACACCTCCCGAACTCAAGTATGTTTCAACAAAGTTGTAGATTTCCATCTTGACGAAAATCAGTCAAGGTATCGACAAACAAATCTACTACTTGACAAATGATCAAATGATTATATTTTTCTCTAAACTTCACATTTTTAATGTGACAAAACATTTCTTTCAAAAATATATTTTACAAATTATTTTTGAATTAAAAAGAAATGTTTTAGTTTGAAAAATAAGTTTAAAAAATCCCAACAGTCAATTTTCCCCCCAAACAGCTCCAAACATTCCCAAATAAACCTTCCCCACTAAAAACAAACGTAGGAGCGTCCACGGTACCACTAAAGTACCGACGGCTCCACTAAATTTAGTGGAGCCGTCTGACAATTAGTGGAGCTGTGCCTCTGTAACGGCTAGTTTTCCCCTTGCCTATAAATAGTGGACCATTTTACACTTCCAACTTGATTTTTCCAGTGAGTTTTCTCTGGTCTAATCCTTCCGCACTTAGAACACTTTCTTTGATCATTTAGAGAGTTTTAGTTTGCTTAAGAGTGATCCTTTCATTCCACCAAGAGATCCTATTCATTCCTCTTCAAGTGTAAGAGAAGAACACAAGGTATCCAAGCAGATACAAAGTGTGGTCATTCCTCTTCAAGTGCAAGAGAAGAAACAAGGTCTCCAAGTAGATACAAAGTGTTGTAGTTGTAGGTAGAAGCACTTGTAACATTTGTTACACTCTTGATTGTATCATAGCATACATCAAGATCATTTTTCTTTTGAGAGTTTGTGAGGGAAGATCATTGTGATCTTATAGAGATATTAAATATCTCTAGTAGCCATTGGGCTAGTGTGTTGATCAAGTTGATCAAAGGTAGATAGGGTAGATTGAGTCAAGTGAGGGTTGATCATTGTGATCTTGTCGAGATCTTGGAGATCTCTTGAAGCTTGTGAGCTTGTGTGATTGATCAAGAAGATCAAGGGTAGATCGGGTCAAGTGGGAGTAGATCATTGTGATCTTGTTGAGATCTTGGAGATCTCTTGAAGCCATTGGGCTTGTGTATTGATCATGTGGATCAAGGGTAGATCGGGTAGATCGTGGTAGATTGGTGCTAGCTAAGATTAGCACTCGACATCTAGCTTAGTGTCGGAAATAGGATAAGCGATGTGTACGGTTTTCTCCGCCTGAAGGGAGCTTGTTGATTAGTAAAGTAACTCTCGAGTTGGGTACTCGGGGAGTGGAGTAGGGCGAAGAGAAGCTTCGTGACTGAACCACTATAAATCACCGTGTCCGGTTTGCGCCTTCTTACTTATCTCTTTACTTTCATTTCATTCTTTATCGCTTTATATTTATATCTGCATTGCGTTTATGTTTTTGTGGCTAGTTGCTTAGGTTATGTTGATTAAGTATGTTTTATGGTTTGATTGTGCTTGTGTTGTAGTTTACTATATTCATCTCTAGATGTTATATGACCATAGTTTACACTTTTCATATTACGTCACACTTGATCGGGTGTTTGATACAAAAAGTTTTTTAAGTTTTTAAATGGAAACGTATTCACCCCCTCTACGGTTTCCACAATTGGTACCAGAGCCACGTCGCTCAAAATTTTAAAACAAATGGTTTTCAAAATTGAGTACGATCCATGTATCAAATTACCTATGAAGGTGATAAAATATGAAAAGTATTTACTTGCTTAATACTTACAAGTTTTGTTGTTAAGTATACTTTGTCATACTAGCTTGAAGGTTTTCTTAAACCACTAAAAGAATAGAGTATGTAAGTGTTCGGTCATGTTTATAGAACGAGTCGTAAAGTAATGTCGTTGGTTTTGTTCAAAACTGTAAAAACAGTCACGGTACCGTTAAATATAATGTACGATACCATTAAATATGGACGCTACCGCTAAATTTAACGGTACCTTCGTCTGTTTTTCTTAATTGGGTAATTTTCAAAAATTCGTATAAAATCAACCGTAAGTCCGTAGGAGTCGTGCCACCTATCGTTTTAAACGTAATTGAGTCTACTTTCATTTAAAAATGCTTTTAGAAAATGATTGCAAAGTAAAATTTATGAGAGTCTTTAATTCGTTACATAGAGTCTTTTCCGGTCATGCCGATTGCACAAATTTTTTGTCAAATTACAAAGTGAATATCACACGTTGATGTATTCATATTTTCAAGGTGTTGAACTTGATCAAATTTTGAAATGGGGTGGAAAATAATTCATTTTCAAATAAAATAAAGCTAAGTACACATTGTTATACTTAATACACAAAATGACGATAAGTATCTTTGTGTGATATGCTAAATGACTATTTGCTTTTCTTTGTGTCTTAGTATTGTTAGTTAATATTTTTGTATGCTTATTATTATCTTTAGTTGAGCTAATTTTATCTATAAGCATAAGTGTATTTCATGCCTTGTTGCTATGTGTCGATCATTAGTTTTTCGGCTTATGCGTCAATAGGACTTAGACTAGACTTCTTGCACTAAGTTGCGTAATTGATTTTGCATTGCATATAGGCATAGACCAATTTTCTTGCATATGTGTTTTTGACATCTTGCAAGTTTTAGGATGCTTTAGTAACCTTCTTAGGAATGGAAACTAAGTTGGTTGATCATGTGCGTCGAAAGATATTGTCGTGCACAATTATTTTTCCAAAGGTTTAAGTATAAAAAGTAAATCACATCAAATTACTTAACACTTTCATTAAATCCGTAACATGATCTCTAAAACATCACATCTTCTTGTCTTACTTGACTATGGGTTGTCTAAACAAGACAAAAGATCATATTAATACATTAGTATTTAAGTAAAAGAAAATGTATTAAACTTGCATTAATCTAACACAAATACAAAATGTTTTAAACATTGAGTATTTTACGTATGTTGTATAAAAATAGTTAAGATAATTATTTTTATACTAATGAGGTGTTGAAAAACTAAGAATATTATTCTTAATAATATAAATAGTTTTTTTGCAAATAAAAATAAATTACAATTTCGAAGTAGTAACTTAATATATCATTAACCTCACACATACTACTAGTATTAGAATAAATGGAACAAATTCCATAAATTTTATTTTCTTTTTAAAAGGAGTGATCGTGAGGGTCAAGAAAGATTTCGAGTACATATCAATTCATTATTCAAATTATGATTGATATCATTATCGAATCTAATTGACAAGTTTTCGAGTATGGACATGTAACTGGAGTCATTATTTGTCTAGCTTCAAGATAACATCAAAATATGATGAAATATATTATCTTGAATCTACTTACTCAATCACACTCGATTGTTATGAAAATAATGACGTCCTCTAAAGACGTAAATAATATGCATCGGATCATAACTCACACTTGTGTTGAAGATGCCATATTGAGTTTTCTTGTCCAATGGTTGTGTTCCAAACTTTAAACTAATATGTTTAAAAGATGCATAAAATACACAACTAAGTAGGATTGACAACTTGGATGTTTCATCCGAAATATACAAGTAATTTACATAGCAATGCAATTAGTAAATGTGTCATTTCCAAAAAACCAAACACGAGCAAACAAACAACATATGTAAACTTTGCTCATGAACGACTCAACACTCAAAATCACATGTCTAGTAAAAGTGTCACACATAATATGTTATTAACTATTATGTACGTCATCAATCTTCGAGAATATCACATGTATTTCTCTTATCAAAAGATTGACAAAAGATAACTTATATCTTATGCATCTTATTTTTTTTGTAACATGAATGGTTATGTTACAAGAGAATACATTGCATCCTGTTAACAAATATAGGATATTAGAGTTGAATAATAACCTAATACAACATGTGTCATTGCATAAACAAGTAAAATTGGTCATACACTAAAATACTTGTTTCACTAAGCATTCATAAGAGTGATAAGTTTCCTCTTAGAAAAGCATACTTGTTGAAATATACAATATGCCTCATTTTAAATATAATACTCACAAGATCTATTGAGGTAAGTAACCTTTACTAGATTCTTCTCAAGATATGCAAATGAGCATTCTTGAAACACACACGATGTAGTAGATTCTACATTGTATCATATTAGAGTGTCTTTTGGTTCTAGGAAACCAAATCATGTTAAAATAACATGTAACAACTCAACAAACAAAGATGCTGTCAAAGAGATCATAAAATACACCATCTCCATCAAATAACCTCTAAATCTCAAACATGAAATTAAAACATTTCGCTTGCCTTTGTTAGGAGTTGTGTAAGACATGTCATTATCTTAACTGACTTTCAAAGTATGGTTAGTTGAGTCATATTAGGCCATGTATTAGCGAAATAAGATAATATCATCTTTTCTATACTTCAATAGGAAAATATAGGATTTTGAATTTTTCTAACATGAGAATGACTACTGGAGAACCTATCGCACTAGAAATTTAATTTGACCTAACGGTTGAATTGCTTCCAGGAGAAAAGTTGGGTTCGTGGTATAACCCGTAAAAATGGTCATGTTTAGCCTGAATTGAGCACCACTAGTGATAGTCTCATACTCATTCTCTAATTTAAAAAATTTTCATTCCTACATTTGACTAGAGATAGTTTACATCTGTGAACTTTATCTCCCGTTAGGATTTTATTTTGAACAAGTAGTAATTAGGATATTCCTAAGCAAACCTAGATTTCTTGTGTTAGGAATATAAATATTCATATGAAGACTCGGTCACCCCGCGTACTCATTGGAATTAAAGTAGCCCGTATGATTATTAGTATTAGTTTAGTTATATTAGTATTTGTGGAGTTGGGTCGGGTCTTTACCCACTGTCAGCTCACTCCACAGCCCACTAGAGGCAACTTATCTAGTAGTATAAATACCCCTTCCCAAGTGTAGGAAGGGTTGGACCTTTCATTCATTCTAATCTAACATCTCATACTTTCTCTCTGTAAAGGTTCCTATCTCTCTCTATCTCTGTCACTAAATCGAACCAAAACCACAAGCACCATACGTGTTTGATATTATAGTATCCTACAATTGGTATCAAGAGCCTTGGTTTGATCTTTTGGTGTGTGGGTACTCGGATTTCTTATTGGTTTTTGTGTGTTTTATTTGGTTCGAATATATGTACTAGAAAACTCACGAGTTGTGATCTGGTTTGTGGTTTGATTCGTTAAACTCGTGTACTTTCGTGTTTAGAATCATTGTAATAGCTCACATTGGTTATTGGTTAGCTTATTTCATAAGCTTAGTGTAGATTTTGGGCTTATTCGTGAGGTTGATGGTTTTTTTTCTTGGTTGCGATTTGGTGATTTTCTTGGCTGCGAATTGGTGTTTCATTGTTGCGATTTGGCTAGTTCCAATGTTGCGTTTTGTTTGGTAGCTTGAAAGGCAAAAAGGACAAAACTGGTGGATAGCGACGTGTGTACTTTCTTGACTGGTCTACTGCGATTTGATCATTGCGATTTGCTTCTTGAAGTTCTGCGATTTGCCAAAGTTGCGATTTGAAGTTGTGATTTGAGGTCTGCGATTTGAGGTTGCAATTTGAGGTCTGCGATTTGAGGTTGCGATTTGAGGTTTGCATTTTGAGGTTGCGTTTTGGTGTCTGCGATTTGGGGTGTTGCGATTTGCCTCCTTCGATTTGCTTGTCGTGTTTTGACTTGTTGCGGTTTGACCAAAGTTGACTTTTTATGTCAAAACTTCAAACGGCCATAACTTTTGAACCGTAACTCCGTTTTCAGCGAATTACCTGTCAAAACGACCGTGATACAGAGGAGAAATCGCTTCAAAATGAAGTTATTAAAGTTTTAAGTTTTTAGGCCAAAATTTCACGATAACAACTTGCATCAACCAAACAAAATCACAACTAAACAACATATCACCTAGTCTATCAAACGATCTTCACTCTTAACACACAATTACTAATCATTGTACCGACCCAACAACTATGATAACACATTCAAGTAATCAAATCATGGTTTATTCTTGATTTTTGTAAAATCCCACGAAAGAATCTATTTCTCGGTTTAAATCATAGAATTCTAAAATCCCGTGCACGTTCATATCATGTCAAACACTACAGATTCAGTCATTTCTGAGGTACTCAAATTGTACGACATGATCGATGAACATAAGATTCCCAACAAAGTACAACTGACAAACATTGTTGAACAGACAAACATTTTTGAGTCAGATATTGCTAAGATGGAATCATTGTGCTCGAATTCGCAAGAGAGAGAGAGTTGCATCAGTTACAGAAATTGCAAGATAAGGCAAAGGAAAGTTGCATGAAATACTTTCGACTACTTCATTCACATCTCAATCTTCTCTCAGAAAGGCCTAGTTCCATGGGAGGATTCAAAAGAGAATTTAAGCCACTCTTTGGTCAAGATGTTCAGACTTTCACAGGCACAATGTTCCTGAACTTGGATCAACTAGAACAACAACTTGACAGAGATGAATTTCATGAATCTGGTTCCATGGCTGCTTCTTGGGTGCTCAACAAACAACTTCAATCGTTCATCAATTCGCAATACACTTGGGACTGTGACAGTCAAATGAAAGAAAAGTGCTTTGCTGATTATATTAGAATCGAAGTTGACTTGTTCAGAGAAACATTACTCCAATACATGGGTAATGTTAAGGTGTGCATTGATGAAAGAGCACAACACAAACGAAAGTATGATATCAAGATGAATGAAAACCTGATGCAAAGAAGAGAGATCAAGGTTGATTTGAGTAAAGCATTGAATGCTAGTTCAGTTGTCACAGAATGCAGTGGGACAAAGTCAGATAAGCATGACACAAGCAGCAGTTCAGAGAATTATATCACACATGGTGTGGATGCAGATATCAGACCAGCAAATGACCAAGTGCCATTTGCTGAGGTACATTCAACTGTTCAACATAATGTCCTTGCTAGTGGACAACAACATATTGATCAATTAGAACCTATTTATGACACATATCTGTTGGAAAAGGCTGATAGCAATACCACTCCTGATTCAACAAATATGAGTCATAAGGGGGGAGAGATTGACCAGGATGCTGAACATGATCATGTTAAAAGCCCTTTGCTTAAGGATGAGCTTCTTAAAACGAATGATATGGTTGAAAAAGAGGTTTATAATTAACTTTCAAACAGATTCTTACAACTTGAAAAACATTGCATTTCACTTGAAATTGCAATACAACATAAGGAAGAAAGTCTTCAAACTAACAAACCATGTAAAAATCCGAAATTTCCTGAATTTCGTGAATTTTTTGAAATAAACACTTTGAAAGCTCAGATACAAGCCAAAAACTTAATGATCAACAATTTGAAAACTCGAATTAATATGCATGAGAAAATTAATGAAGCCAAGGTTAAACATGACATTGATGCAATTGAAACAAGAAACATCGAATTGGAACTTAAAGTGGCTAAATTACTTAAGGAAGATGAGTGTCTAAATACTCATCATTTCTGTCACATTTAGACTGCAAAAACATTTAAAAAACATGCAGATATGCTTCAAAATATAGAAAATATCATTTGATTGTGTTTTTATGTGTTTCATGTGCAAAAGGATTAAAAACAGTTGAAAAACGAACATATTTTGCATAATTGTCAATTCCAGTCCTTTAACTTTCAGAAATTGGCAAAAATAGTCCCTGGTGTTAAAAATGTGGAAAATTATCATTCAAGGTCCCTAAATTATTTAACTTTTACAAAATTGGTCCTTGGATGAAAGTTTTAAAGAAATGACAGTTTTGGTCCTTCAAGTTTTAAAAATGACATAAAAGGTCCCTGAAGTTTCAGAAAATGGCAATTTAGGTCCCTGAAGTTTCAAAAAATGGCAATTTAGGTCCCTGAAGTTTAAACAATCCAAATTCCATTTTATAAAATACCATAACTCATTTCCCATTCCCAAAAATCCAAAATTACCCAAGTTTGACCACAAAAAGTCAAAGGCAGTTTTAAATAAAAGATGGTCAAACTTCTACAGTACATGGGAAAGTCAAACAAGCTAAAACCGCCATTATCCCTTCCACCTCACCTATCCAGCTGCTACTATCCCTTCCACCTCACTACCCACTTTACAGAATTGTCCCCTCCACCTCCACAAACACCCAAAAATCCTTAATTACTAAAACCTGCTCAAATCAACTTGGCGCCAAAAGTAAAAATGGACGATTGGGATTAATTGAGGAGAATCAAGAGCTGGGATTGATCAGAGGGACTCAGAGAAGATATTTTGACTATAAAGGGAGAGAGAAGAAGCAGAAGCAAGTGTTAGATTTTAGAGTAGATTTTAATTTAATTTAGGAGTAGTATAATTTTAATTTCATGTCGTAATTATAGTTTTAATGTAATATCTTTCTGGGATTTGATAAAATTACATTGTATAAGTCATTTCAATTGTATTTCAGTTGTTTAATTTAAGTAATTCCATGTTTTAATGAGTAACTAAATTTCCCGCCAAAAGTAATCATCTCTGTTTTTAATCATACAAGCTGTGATAAGTGGTTAGATAAGTTATTATGAGCTTATTAGAGCTTATTCAAGAGTATTAAAGGCTTGTTCTGTTCTTAATTCAAAAATAGCCAAAAAGTCAAAAAGTCAACATGGGGACTAATAAGCTGTTCTGGGTGGTATAAGCTATTCAGGAAGGCTTTTTCTGGGGTTTCTAGCTTGTTGTTAACAAGCTAGGTGTTCTGGTCCTTAGTTCTCTGTTCCATTGTTCATCTCAGTTGTAAGCTAAATTCCTCAATTTTTACTTAATCCCTATAGCACTGTTCCACAGCTTATTTATAAGCTTATTTCATAACTTTATGCTTATTCATAGGTTGTATTTATATTTCATCACATATATTCAATTTTAAATTAGTCATTTTTCATTATAAATAACCAAAACAGTCCCATAAAGGGCTGTTTGGCATAAGTAGTCAACTAGGTCAACAAGCTTGTTACTGTTACATTGCAACTTGTCCAACTTTGATCAGCTCATTCTTGACCATATTAAGCTGTTTTGAAGTTCTAATTAGCCATTTAGATAGAAAAACTAGTTTTCTTAGGCCTGTGGGAATTTCAGCCCTCAAAAAGCTCAAATAAGCCATATATAGCCACAAGCTCTTTTGGCCCTCAACTTTGGCATTTCTGAGTTCCTTATAGCCCATATAGTGTAAACTAGATAGTTGGTTTTGTCCCTTGGTCTGTGCACAAGTTTGCACAAAAATATACCACATCAGACTACAAAACCAGTTTTTGTGGTTTTTCTTGGTCCTTTGCATAAGTTTAACTCAACCATCATAAGCCCTAGTGATCTGAATCTTTGCACCAATAAGCTCACCCAGCTTGTCTAGACTCTAGTATTTTTGTTTGATTTTTTATAATTTTTTAAAGCCCTTAAAATTAGCTTGTAAAACAGCCAAATTTCCCCTGTACCAGGGGAAATCAGCAGACCCTAGCCATCACCTCATTTTCATTAGCTTATTTATAAGCTTATATTAAGTCCATAAGTTCTGATTTTTGTTTTATATATAGTCCATAGTACTAGCTTAATTTGTGTTAACTTATCAGACCTTAGCTTATAGCTTATAGTAGCTTTTTCATATCTTAAAAATCACCCAGTCAAGTCAGTATATACTGACTCAGACAAGCTTGAAGCTTATTGAGAGTTTTAGAGCTCTTAGTTAGAGCTTTTCTTGATTCCTTTAGCTTATTTAAAGTTCCTTCAGTCCATTTTAGCTTTCTCCATCAGCTTATAGCTTAAAATTCCAGCTTTTAGCTTATTTTGTCAAACCACTAGTCTTAAAAGCTTATAAGTTTAACTGTGGAGATAAGCTGCTAGTTTCTAGCTTATTTATTGAGTTCTAAAAATACTTCCTTTTTTAAAGTAGCTTGTAATTAGCTTAAAAGTAATTATCAAAAAGAGAAAAAAAAAAAAAATAAGTTTTAGCAAAAGGCCTGGGTGAGGTTTGAACCCCAGACCTCCTGCTCACAACACCAAAACCCCAACCATTGTGCCCGTAGGTCTTTTCCAGTATTACTTTGCACCCTTTATTCTTTAAGTAGTAACTGCAGTTTAAGCTTATTTAGCTTATTAGCTTATTACAGCTTATCCACAAAAGCTGTCTTCACCATTTTATTTTTCTTAGCTTTATAATAACTTAAAATAATTTAGGAAAAAGTTTCAGATTTTTATTAATAGTTTTAATATTTTTTATCTATTAATTAGTTTAATATAGTAATTAAATCATAATAAATAGAATATTAATCAGAAAAATATAATTTTAATTTTCAAAATTTTCTTTTATTAAATAGAATATAGGAAAAATATAATTGTATCTGTAGACCTTAGGAAAAATAAATATACAATAAGTGATAGCTTCTATTTAATATATTTTAGCTTTTTAGCTTATTTTTAGCTTTTTCATTAAGCACTTTTCATTTTTATATTTTTCTTAGGTTCTTGTACTTATTTAATATTTATAGAAAAAGTTTCAGATTTTTCTTTGTTTATTTAGTATTTATTATAAATTAAAATAGTTTAAATAATAATTAATTAGTAATTAATTAATAATAATTAAATAAATAGTCATAAAAATAATTTTCTTTTTCCAATAATTTTCTTTTGTCATTTGAATTCTAAAATTATAATTTTCACATCCGTGGGATTTGTATTGGAAAGAATTCACGTTTTATTTTGTACGTTTACGTAAATTTAAATTAAACGTACGCGTTTTTTAAGTTTTAAAACGTTTCTAAGTATTTTGCTTTCACGTACTTGTTCTTATAGCTTGTTTAAGATATTTCCTTTTATATTTCCTTAGTTTAATCACTCACAACCTTTTCCGTTCAATTATCACCCGATCACAGATTCTTTTTACTACAGAATTCACACCTCGTTGGGACTTAACGACCCGGGGATACTCTGTACTCCTTTGGTAAATTGCATCGTGCCCTAGATTGTTTGACTCTTGTTGACCAACATCTTTGGTTGATATAAGTTGACCGTTTGGGGCCGATCACTAAATTACTTAAGGAAAATGAGACTTTGAAAAAGCATTACAAAGACCTGTATGATTCTATCAAAGAAACAAGAACTAAGACTACAGAACAAACAACTTCTTTGATTGCAAAAAATGATGAATTCAAAGCTCAACTTCAGGAAAAGGGTTTTACAATTGCAGCATTAAAAAACGAGTTAAGCAAATTAACAGGAAATAGTGTGAACACTAAGTTTGCAAAACCATCAATCTTTGGGAAACCAGTTTTACAACCACTTAGAAACCAATCAGTTGTTAGACAACCGACTGCGTTTAGATCTGAACGACCAAAATATTTAAAACTACGGTTTGCTTCCCAAGTTGATTCTAAACAAGTTTTGTCAAATAAGTCACTTCACAGTCTAGACCTAATGAAAAGGAATATACGTTTGCAAAACCTCATCATATGAGTGCCTCTAGTTCTTCTAGGATTAGTTCAAAGCGTGTGTCACTTGTGACACCAAAGGAACATGTTAGACATAAACAGTGTTCAGAATCACAACCTAGAGGATGCTAAGAAAAACACACGTGAAAAGACTAGGAATTTGCCTGTTTCTAAGAGTAGTTGCGTATCGATTAAAGCGATTCCCGTAGCAGATCACTCTAAGAATTATAGATCTTTTTCTGAATCTAAACACTCTGTTTGCTCAAGTTGTCAGAAATGTGTTTTAAATGCAAACCATGATGATTGTATAACAAAATTCCTGAAGGAAGTGAATGCTCATGCTAAGGTTCAATCCTCTAAGACTGGAAACAACAAAAAGCCCGTAGAACCAAAAAGTTATACTCAGAAACCTGGTAGGCAGATTGCTATAGGACAATGGTTTTCTCTCAACAAGTCATCCACTGTGCATGAGAAACCAAACACTCCTAGATCTTGTCTTAGGTAGATACCGACGGGTAGAATTTTTAAGATTGTTGGTCTTAGATGGATACCCATTAGAAAGATGTTCACTGAGTGCAAAACCAAGGTTGACAGTGAAACCCCAAATGGTCTAGATGCTGATATCACTAACCCATATAAATGCAAACAAACTCTTAATGTCAGTGCAGGTAGTCTTTACTTAAGTGCAGGTACATTGTTCACTCCTATTAAGGAAAGTCTCAAGGTTTGGTTGCCGAAAAGACCGATATCTCATGAATTAGGAGTTTAAGCAAATCAAGTTTATGAACATCGAAAATGACGCCTGTTCACATCAGTTCAGGCCTCGTTCTTCAATGACAATGAAATTTGAACGCATCAGTTAAGGCCTCGTTCTTCAGCGACAATGACATTTGAACACATCAGTTCAAGCCTCGTTCTTCAATGACATATGATGTTTGAACACAGCAGTTCAAGTCTCGAGCCTCAATGTCAACATAATGGCGTCTGTTGAAAACACTTCAGGCCCCGTTTCTCAAAGAAAAGAAAGGCGTACGCTTGATTGCGCGTTATCTTCGGAAGAAGAGAAATCTTCTTGTTTATGACCATTCTCAGCTACAAGCTTCATGTTCTTCCCATGCTCATTCAGTCATCAAGTGGATCAACATACATTGGAGTATACTCTTATTCACTTGTTCTATCAAAAATGGCAACCTCGTATGCAATTTTTGAGGGGGAGAAGTGTGAATAAACAAAATGTCAGTTAACAAGTGGATCTACTTACCGTTGATGGTATTCTTATTCACTCGTTCAATCAAAAATGGCAGTCATATGCAATTTTTGAGTGGGACAAGGGTGAATAAACAAAATGTCTGTTATCAAGTGGATCTACTTACTGTTGATGGTATTCTTATTCACTCATTCAATCAAAAATGGTAGTCATATGCAATTTTTGTGGGGGAGAAGGGTGAATGAACTACATGCTGATTGATGTTTGAGAAATGGTCATACGATTCTCCTCCAACACCTAATGTTCAACTTATTCCTCAAGGTGTTGATAATGACTCTCATGATATTGAAGCTGCACACTTGAATAATGATCCATTCTTTGATATTCCTTTCTTAGAACCTAGTTCTAAAGAATTTCCTTTTTCACGGATTGTTGTTCCTTCCAATGTACACTCTGTAAATCAACCACAAGAACATAAAGGAAAATGTCGGCTAAAACATCAAAATGGCTAAGAATTTGGACATGGAATGTCAGGTGATCACGAAGTTTATTTGGTATCCCTTATTTGATATTGAAATGGGCTTCACGAAGGCTTCTACTTATTTCATCATCGAAACTTCATCTATCGATTGATGACTTGCTTGATCTTTAAAGTTTATGATTGGGACTTGGATTATCTAGTTATACCCGATGTAAGGAGTTACATTGTAGTACTCATGGGTTATAGATATCACTTCAAGGAGTTATATTGTAGTGCTCAGTGTCACACGCAAATGCAGATGTGGATAGTCCCAAGAGGTGTTGTACTTGTTTTGGCTCTTAGTTGAGTGTATAAGGGTACTTAGAGATTTTTTTAGGCATCGTTCTTCAATCAACAACAGTGCAAGCTTAAGTCACAAGAACGGGGAATTCTCTTCAGTTTCAAGTTTGGTATATCGGGTTTGCTCCATCAGTGGTCACTTCCAATAGCCTACATAAGGGTTGGTAATGATAGTCAAAGAGAGTTTTTGTAGCAGTTGATTCTCACAGGATACATTTGAGTCATTTTTTTTCTTCTCACAAGATCTCAAGTATATGTGCGTAAAATGTGTTGCTGATTCTGAGGTATCAAAACCAGCAAGGGGGAAGGATACATACATCTGAACGCATAACGAGTACACGTGATGAACTTTATACTTTTTCTGAATTGAAGTTATTCTGGGAAGACAAATGTCATAACCGTAGAGAAAATCAGTGTTTTAACTCGTGCCTTCTGGTGTATTATTCCAACTACGTGGGGGAAGAGATGTAAGAAACAGTTTCTAATGATAAAAGAGCTACACAATGGTTTTTGAGCTTCATACTATGAGACTGATTGCATCACCTCAACTACTTGGGGGAAGTGGTCTCTAGATACTTTTGGTATGCATTACTTTAGCCTTCAGTGGGAAGAAATATGAGAAGAACTAATCAAATGTGAGATGATACGTTGCTGATCTATATGATGATCCCCCTAATGGATAATCACGATGATTATTCTTAAAAGGAGCAGCAATATTTGATGTGGTCTGCTATGGATTTTGCTGTAGACTTAACTAATGTAAGCTTGAAAGAGAGCATTGAAAGCTTCACATTGAGAAGGCTCAAGTTCAAATGATTATTCAGGAGCCTCAAAAGCTTTGGTGGTGAAAGTTTAAGAGATGTTGACTAGAGATTCCTACAACGTACAGAATGTATCCTCATTTATGTATTCATGTCAACATCTTCTTAAATTAAATAACATATTTTGTACGTATCTTAAACTAAAATGTAAATAAAAAATTATAAAACCTACAAAAACCATAAAAATCAGAAAAATAGAAAATACCAAAACCAGTTTTTTTTTTCAAGGAATGTCTTCTGGTATCAATAACATTTACGGTCCTAGAAATGTCATTCAATAATGACACGGGTCTTTAAATGAAGTTCGAACAAAAGTTTAATTTTTTTTTCAAAACATGCCTAAATGGCTTGCTATTACTTCTGATAGCAACCCGCTTTTCAAAATGGGGAAAGCACGTCGCCAAAAAGATGGTTGTTCCTCCCACTGGGTGAAGTTCACCCGGGCATGGATTACTTTATATCCGTGTTTCTCTGATTTAATGTACGCTTCAGTGCATTATTTCTTGTAAAAGAAGAGAAATCTTCTTTGTATACAAATAATTTTCCTTCTATGATTCTTTTGAAAATTATTTGTGAGACACATAGTGGTAACATGTTATTTGAAATTCTTTCAGACTTGGATTGTTCATAAAATTTGTCACTCAATCAATGACTACAGCTCTTTAACTAGAATACGGGTCATTGATTGAGGGGGAGAGTGATTTCAAATTTTATATCATCAAACGGGTTTCTTGGTTATCTCATAATTGCTAGAAAAGGTTTTGTAGTTAATGGGGTATTTGTTGAAGAGGAACTTACTAAGCTTTATCTCAAATGGCCAAATGTGTTAGTTGTTAGAAAGATTAGGACATTATGTGCAATTTTCTTATAGTTTCCTAGCTTTATGTAACTATAAGGTTTATTTGTGTCACTCTGGAATCCTCGTTTAATCCCCTAAATACTTTAAAAACCAAAATCTAAAAGGAGTTAGAAAACCCATTGTGTTTGATGTTCTTTAATACTCCACTGGCATTTGTATGATCTGATTGAATGAGTTTCAAATGTTGATTGACTTTTGTTAGTTGATAGCTGCTTAATTGTTGTTGATTTAGTGCATGTGCACTCAGGATATGCTTAGGTATGTAGCTATCATGTTAGAATCTTGTCCCTAAGTTCCTGAGTTGAATGTTGAAATATGAGTGAATTGCCATGTTCATGATTGCTGATTGCTCTTCATGCTAGATAGCGGTTTGATGTATTTCCTGACTCTGGTTTGATTATGAGATGAATATGGTATTATGAGTAGGCAAGCTGCTACGTGGTAGCAAGTAATGAAGAGTGAATCTGTATGTATGTATATCTGTGTTGATATTCTTATGCAGATTCCATGGCCGATATGAATGTGCCTGCTCCCGCTCTAACTACTTGATCAGATGTTCAAACTCTATTGACTGGCTCTGAATTCACCACAACAACAACATCAGCAACAACAACAACACTGTCATCATCACCACCACCTTCATTTCAACAAAGCATTACTTATTCTGGTCTCGCCAAGTGGGGATCTACAATATTTGGGAAATTTTGTTGGTGGATGGATAATTGATGTTGACTACCGACTCCCTCAGAGAAGCGGATGATCACATCGTCTGCGCAAAAAGGTCAATATCATTTGTGTCATAACAGTTATCTTGTACATAACAAGTAGTGAATCTCCCTCATAAATTGAGGGGGAGCAGTTGTATGTTCCATTATCAGCACATATTAAAACTGACTACATTTTCTCCCATAATTTCTAACTTATTTAAATCAATTGGGATCACAAATCTCAAATGATTTGAAATTTTTGATCGGGGAGAGAACATGATTTAAATATGAAATCTGATAAAATGTGATCATTTGGACTCATGTGTAGGCTCCCAAATATGTGCTAAACTCTTTCGTATATCGATGCACATATTGTGTAACAATTCGCATTTCAGGTTAACTTCTATTCTTGAAAATTTTACTATTCATTTTTACTATTTATTTTTACTATTCACTGGCACTATTCATACCCGAAATTTTTATTTCATATTCTCGTAAGCTAAACTATTTTAATGACAACCCGATAGTTTGACACTCGTCGGATCATTTCTGCAAAAATCATGAAACCGTGTCTGAGATTTACGTTTAGGTTTAAACGTCATTCTAGCATCCCAATATGTCCATAAAACTTTGTAAACAATATAAATATGAGTTTCTCTCATTTTACGAAAATTCCACAATTTTTGGAATTTTACGTTTTCCAGTTCAGCATTTTACGCGAATTACGCGTTTTAGACCCGCGTTTCCAGTTTTAACAGTGTTTAAGCAACCTGATGAGTGTCTAAATACTCATCATTTTATTCCCATTTAGACTGTTAAAATAGCCAAAAACACTTTGAAATGTCACATAATACTGTAAATACCATGGAATGTGTTTTTATGTGATTCAGGTACAAAAGGATTGAAAACAGGTGAAAAACATACAAAGTTCACATAATTTACAGTTTCAGTCCCTGAAGTTTCATAAATTGGAAAAATTAGTCCCTAAAGGTTTAAAATGAAAGAAAAGTCAACATCAGTCCTTGGGAAATCAAACATGTTCACTATTAGTCCCTGGATGAAAGTTTTCTAAAATTGGCAATTTTTACCCCTCAAGTTTCAAAATTGGCAAAATTAGTCCTCGGGTTTTAAAAATTGGAAATTATCAAATGTGACCCTTGTGCTATTCATAATTGGCAAAATATACCCTTTTGATAAACTTTTGAGAAATTACAAGTCCAACCCTTCACAAATCAGAAAATTACAAAATTGGTCCTTGGGCTTAACCTTAACTACAAACCAAACGGACCAAGTTATTTAACCAAAACCCAAAACATAAAACAAACCCAACACCCCTTTTGTCTTGGCCCAACACCAACTGGCCCATACCCCTTAGCTAATATCGGGGTCAAACAAAACCAGAGAAGTCAAACTTCTCTTCCTCAACCCACTACCCCGCCAAAACCGAAACCACCCTTCACCCACAGTATTTTCCTGACACCACCCACCTCCTCCTATCCCACTCACCTAACAAACCAAAACGCATTCAATGCTTCTTCCTCCCCCCAAGTTATCAGACCATGTGCAATAATCCCACATCCCACTTTTCCCGCCAAAATCACAATTGGGCGAATGAGATTGATTTGAAGCTATCCAACAGCTGGGATTTAATCAGAGGGATGAGAGAAGACCTTTTGGATATCTATAAAAGGAAGAGAAGACACATTGAAGAAAGTGTCACTAGTTTAGGACCATCAGTAGTGTAGTTTATGTTTATTGCTTGTTTCTAGTCTTAATTTCAGTTTTCATTGTCAATGTATGTTAGTTTCAAGTCATTTTTCTTAAATCACTTCTGTATTGTACTAATTTTACCAAGTTAATGAATTTCATGTTCTCAAGTCTACTGTTAAATTCGAATCAAGCTAAGTATTAATCAAATAGCCTATTATCTGTTTCTATAAGCTCATACAAGCTTAATATAGCTTGGTGTGAGCTTATTGTAGTTTATACCTGTTCTAATTCAAGAAAACCAGAAAAGTCAACAAAAGTCAACTCAGTGGTCAAATAAGCAATTCAGGTGTGATCAATTGTTTTGGATTAAGCTGGGGTGGAATTTAGCTTGGGATTGACAAACCAAGTGTGGTTCTGATCTAGTCATTTCCTTTTTCATTGTCTCACAGTTGTAAGCTTATTTCCTATTTTTGCATTATTTCCATTTTACTGTACTATTGCTTATTAATAGCTTATTATTTTGGTTTTCTGCTTATTAATAGTTTGTGATTGTATTTCATCTATTTTGTCAGTAGTTAATAAGCTTTTCCTTCATTTTACTTAAAAAACCTATAAAAAGCCAAAAATAGCTAAATAATAGTTTAGCTTATTAAACTGCTTAATTCCTTTTCACAGTTACTAATTTGTGCTTAATATATCTAGTTGTAATCCTAGAAGTAAGTTTTTAGCTTAAAATTATCTGCTTCACTTCAAAAAGCAAATCAGTGAACTAATAGGGGTGTTTGGATTAGTTTGACAAACTGGGTCAAACCCTGTGTTACTGTTCATTGACCATAAGCTATAGTTTAGTTGAGCTTATTTGAGGTTATAGAAGTTGTTCTCACTAGGACTTAAGCTGTTTTGAATGTTTTGAGTAGTTGGCTTCAATAGGTGAAGTTTTCATAAGCTTTACTGCCCTAGTAAGCTTATTAATAAGCTGAGCTTATTTAGTGAGCATTCTTGGTATTTACATGTTCCTTCTAGTGGTTATAGTGAGTTTCCCAAGTTTGGTTTAGTTTCATTAAGGATTGCAAAAGTTAAGGATTAAAACCCATTCCTGCTGATCAGTGCATACTGAGCTTGTCTGAGCTTTTTCATTGCTCTCTATCTGCTAAATCTGTTGATTCCTATGCATGATTTTTAATCTACAAGTAGCTTATAGTTTATGCTTTAGAGTTCCGAGCTTAGTTCTCACTTTATAGCTTATTTAGTTGCTTAAAATAGGTATGCAAAAAAAAAAAAAGAGCCCAAATTGCCCTGTTCTAAGTCTGCATCAGATTTGGTTTGACAAACCACCTGATCTTGGGTGAAATTGGAGTTCAATTGGCCTGTTAGAATTGGGGCTTTTTGTGTTTTTGTGTAGCCAGTAGTAATAGCAAGGTTTTGCCCCCATAAGTTTTCACTTTTCAGCTTATTTGGAGTGCTTAAATTGCTCTGCAAGTTGGTGGTTTTTAGCTTGTTTCTGCCCTAGTTAGCATTACTGTACAACTGCTTATCTTGCTTATTCCTTGTGCTTATTTGTGTTTTTAAGTTGTTTTGTGCTTATATAAGTTGTTTAAACTAGTCCTGAGCTTTTGGTAAATTTTTGTGCTTTTTAGCTTATTTTTGGGCTTATTCCCAAACTGCTTATTAGCCCAACTGCTTATTAGGGTTTAGTAAACTTTTGATTTTAATTTTCCTATATTAAGAATATTATTTTAGACTTAACCTGAATTTTTCAGATTTTTCCTAAGTCATTTACTATTTTTAATCTTTTAATTAGTTTAAATTAGTAATTAAATCATAATAAATAGAATAATAATCAGAAAAATATAATTTTAATATTCAAAATTTTCTTTTATTAAGTAGATTCTAGGAAAAATATAATCATGTCTGTAGACCTTAGGAAAAATAAAATATAAAATAAGTGATAGTTTCTATTTAATAGATTTTATCTTTTTAAAATTTTTAATTAAGCACTTTTCATTTTTATAATTTTCTTAGCTTCTTTTCACCTCATAATATTTATAGAAAAAGTTTTAGATTTTTCTTTGTTCATTTAGTATTTATTATAAATAGTTTAAAAAGTAATTAAATAATAAATAATTAATAATAATTAAAAATATAAATTTAATTTCTAAAATTTTCTTTTCTTAAATAGAACCTAGAAAAATAATTTTACACTTGTAGGGTTAGTTTTCTAATAATTTCACTTTTTTTTATCCCGTTTTAGATTTCCCGTTACCCGTTTTTAGTTTATTTAATTCGCGTTTAATTTTCTTTTGTATATTTGTTTTTCATATATCAATTAGAATTAAAAAAGCAAAAAAAAAAAAATCCATATCCTAATCATCAGTCACTCTAATCCAAAACTTAAGCAATTTGCCCATTCGCACCTCGTTGGGAAACGATCCGGGTAATCACTTACCTGGTTCACACTACACACACAAACGTGAGTCTTTGCAAGTATCTTTTTTCACAAAGGGGTAATTTGCATTTATTCACGCGTATCCGTCATTTCATAATATTTATATATACGTTTTAGCACGGATCAAATTTTGGCGCCGCTGCCGGGGAGGTTGTGTTGCGACAATATTGTTTAAAGTTTAAGCGATTAGTGATTTGAGACCCTTCCTTGTGAAGTTCCTATTTCCCATAAACCATATAAAATACAAAAATATTTTTCTTTTCTTTTATATATATAATATCATATAAAAATAAAAACCCAAAAACATTTTCTGTTTTATTTGTAAAATAAAAGATAAAAGCAAAATTAATATAATATTCCTCAACTTGGGTATTATCATAATAAGTTCCCAAACCAAAGATAAAAACTTGCCTTTGTGTCGCTTGCGAATTCGGCTCACCTTTGATTGATAAACAAACTATAACGGAGGTTTAAGGATAGTTTGACATTAAATTGTCGAACTGAAAGAAGCGGGTTTTTAAGGAGCATTAATTGCCCACCTTTGCTTCTCCGCCACTCTGTGCGTTTTTCAGTCAGAGAGCTACCGTACGCTGGTTGATTTAAGGTTTTAAGTTCCTTGTGTTTTGCTTCGATCTTGATTTAATTGAATTAGTTTTTTCCAAAAATCCAGAAAAATAAAAAAATTGAAAAAACCAAAAACCCAAAAACCCAAAAATATTTTTCCTCATCCTCTTAAACAGTTTGATTCTATCTTCTTAAACCCTCCTTAAATATTTAATTCTCATGTCGTCACCCGGCTATCGCTGCTTTCGTTGTAGAGGTCCGGTGGGTGATAATCTTCGTTGTTCCAAGTGTTCGTGTGAGCAGTGTGGAAATGATGCGCCAGAAGGATCTTGTTATTGGTGTGAAGTAGCCCTCGAAAGAGAGCTTAATTCCATCGATAATACTCAAAGTTCTTCCGACTACCCTTCACAGCCCGAGATACATGCTATTAATGGCAAACCGTCAAGAATCGATCCTAACCTTTCACAATTTACGGTTAAAAGTTTGTCAGGCAAACGTACTGAGCTTAAAGCGGTGACTAAAAGGAACAACTTGCCTAATCTTCACGATTATCAAGAACAAGAACCAGAGACCATAACGGAAGTGGTGGAAATTCCTAGCTCTCAGAGCACACCACTTGTCCCACCTCCGGATTCTTTTTTCGAACACCCTCCACAACCCCATCCATCTTCACTCACTCAGCTTAATTGTTGTATATGTGAAAATCCGTTGGGGGATGATTCACAGTGTAAACGATGTTTTTGCACTTATCAATCCGCCACACTTGATTATCCAGATTTTCACAACGATTTCAGTACCCCTTCTCAGGATTCATTTTGGCAAGAGCCGTCTAATCAAAACTTCAATGATATATCATTTCAAAATATGCCAAATGATCCTTGTGAGCATTGTGGAGGTCCACACCCAAGTTTTGATTGTCAAGCAGGAAATACGTCTGTCTATGAACAAGATCCATGTAATCAAAACTTCGGGTATGACCAATATCCATATGATTCACCGAATCAGTCACAGCAAATGTATTGTTGTGAGTACTGTGGTGGTCCACATTATGAATCCGATTGTCAAACGAGGACCCCGCTTGTCTATGAGCATGTCCCTTGTAACAATTACGACTATTCTTGTCATGACCAACCTCCACAGTATCAAATGATTCAACCTCAGCCATCTCCTTTTGAAAAATCTTTTGAAAATGTATTCCAAAAACTCCAAAATGTGATGGATACACTTAATGATTTGGCTGTTAAAAATGCCCAAGAAGATCCTCATCAGAAAACCATTGGAGAGCTTCTAGCTGAAGAAGAACAAACAGCTAGAATGAGTTCCAAATATCGTCAAACTTTCATTTGCGATGACGATGATGAAGATTCTATGTGGGGAGTTTGCGAGAATTCATCAGCTGCAATTACACCTGTCCAGAAAAGGCAGGAAGACAAGACTATTGCAGAATTGCTAGCCGACGAGCAAATGAAAGCCATTTATGCTAGCAATATTGATGAGGAGGACGACGAGGAGAGTATTATTCCTTTGAGTGGCATCATTTCTCAACTCCCTCAGTCTATTGCAATCCCATCATTCTTTCCAACTTTGGACCCCAAGGACTCTCTTATTATGGGGGATGAGCATATTAGCACTATTCCTGAAAAGGAATCGGACGAATTCATAAAGTCTAGTGCTGAGAACCTTGTCCCAATCCCAAGTAAGTCCGAGGGTATTTCTGATAATATGTGTGATTTGCCTCCTCTTGACATTTCACATGATCATGTTGAGATGTTTTCCAATTCTGACGATGATTGTACTTCAAGTAATGATGATTCTTTATTTTGTGAGGACATCGATTATGTTGAGGAATTACCTTCTAAGCTTGTCAGCTTAGAAGAAGAGAATGATGAAGAAATAATCAAAGACGAAACTCTTCGTGAAACATTATTAAATGTTAATCTTCTCATTTCTAAAATCGAGGCTTTCAATGAAAAATCTATTTCATCTCCTATCCCCATAAAGGATAGTGACCTGTTTTCCGATGACTCTATACCGGAATTTGAAGCCTTCTATTTTGATCATATGGAAGAGAAGACTAGTGGCGGAGCCACTTCTCATTCTCATATTTCTCTCCCCGAATATGAATCATTTGCCTTCGAGGAGTTCTCCGATGAACTCACTCATATCATATCTCCGCCGAAGTATGATAACTTCTACTTTGATCTTGACAAAGATTATCTTTATGTCCCGGAGGGAAATATTCTCAACACTGAGAATTTGCTTGATATCAAAATCCCATCCCTCCCGCCCAGAATATGTCTTGATCAGCCGAGCTTAAATGATGAGATTCATGATGTGGAAATCATGAATTCTCCTTCTAATGATGATGAGTTAGTCATGATTTTTATCATGACTTTCTTTCTTTTCTTCACCTACACGGTGACTTCTCCTGTTCTTCACTCCTTAGGGAATGAAGACACTATCTTTGACCCCGGCATTTTCATTTATCATTTGTGAGCCGGGTCTGTGTATATCTCATCGGAGTGGAACTTTCAAGTACTTCAGTGTTTATCCAAACATCTTGAACGAAAGTCCGATGGAGATTTTTTGTTCCACATGCTTCCCCAAGAACCAATGAATGCGGGGTCGAGTCAAGCTAAGTGACTCGGTGAACAAAAATATTAGCACACCATATGGGTTTTCACCCATATTTCTGTATTCTTTCTCTTTTCTAACACCTAAGTGTGGGGGAGATGCCCCACATGAAAAAAAAAGAAAAAAAAGAAAAAAAGGGGCTATTAGTATTTCCTTTTTACGTTCTAAGTGTCGGCATAATAGCCGGTACTTTGAATATTGAGGGCAATATTCAGTTCTAAGTGTGGGGGGGAATTCTAGCGAATTTGATCATATGTACCATCTAGTACCCCCATTTTGGCCAAAATTTTAAAATTTTTTCTCACTTAGAACGCAATAAATGGTTATCAGTCCGCCATGTCTAACCCACATAAGGATTGGCTAATCCGAGAGCAAACGGCTCTTGGTAAAGATATCTCAAATCCGTTTATGGCTTACAATTTGCCAAAAATTGTATGGTATTCGACTCACCATATCTTTTATAGTAAAGAGTTGGCTAGTCCAGAAGCAAACGGCTTTTGGTAAAGACAAATCAAATCCGTTGACAGCTGATGATTTGCTCAAAATCATTTGGTTATCATTGTACCAAAGTATCACATACTAAAACATTGGCTACTCCAGAAGTAATGGCTTTTGGTAAAGAGATAAAATCCATTAAATTTTCATAAAAGATTGCTAGGGACTAGCAATAGTTTAGTGTGGGGGATTGATGAGTGTCTAAATACTCATCATTTTATTCCCATTTAGACTGTTAAAATAGCCAAAAACACTTTGAAATGTCACATAATACTATAAATACCATGGAATGTGTTTTTATGTGATTCAGGTACAAAAGGATTGAAAACAGGTGAAAAACATACAAAGTTCACATAATTTACAGCTTCAGTCCCTGAAGTTTCATAAATTGGAAAAATTAGTCCCTGAAGGTTTAAAATGAAAGAAAAGTCAACATCAGTCCTTGGGAAATCAAACATGTTCACTATTAGTCCCTGGATGAAAGTTTTCTAAAATTGGCAATTTTTACCCCTCAAGTTTCAAAATTGGCAAAATTAGTCCTCGGGTTTTAAAAATTGGAAATTATCAAATGTGACCCTTGTGCTATTCATAATTGGCAAAATAGACCCTTTTGATAAACTTTTGAGAAATTACAAGTCCAACCCTTCACAAATCAGAAAATTACAAAATTGGTCCTTGGGCTTAACCTTAACTACAAACCAAACGGACCAAGTTATTTAACCAAAACCCAAAACATAAAACAAACCCAACACCCCTTTTGTCTTGGCCCAACACCAACTGGCCCATACCCCTTAGCTAATATCGGGGTCAAACAAAACCAGAGAAGTCAAACTTCTCTTCCTCAACCCACTACCCCGCCAAAACCGAAACCACCCTTCACCCACAGTATTTTCCTGACACCACCCACCTCCTCCTATCCCACTCACCTAACAAACCAAAACGCATTCAATGCTTCTTCCTCCCCCCAAGTTATCAGACCATGTGCAATAATCCCACATCCCACTTTTCCCGCCAAAATCACAATTGGGCGAATGAGATTGATTTGAAGCTATCCAACAGCTGGGATTTAATCAGAGGGATGAGAGAAGACCTTTTGGATATCTATAAAAGGATGAGAAGACACATTGAAGAAAGTGTCACTAGTTTAGGACCATCAGTAGTGTAGTTTATGTTTATTGCTTGTTTCTAGTCTTAATTTCAGTTTTCATTGTCAATGTATGTTAGTTTCAAGTCATTTTTCTTAAATCACTTCTGTATTGTACTAATTTTACCAAGTTAATGAATTTCATGTTCTCAAGTCTACTGTTAAATTCGAATCAAGCTAAGTATTAATCAAATAGCCTATTATCTGTTTCTATAAGCTCATACAAGCTTAATATAGCTTGGTGTGAGCTTATTGTAGTTCATACATGTTCTAATTCAAGAAAACCAGAAAAGTCAACAAAAGTCAACTCGGTGGTCAAATAAGCAATTCAGGTGTGATTAGTTGTTTTGGATTAAGCTGGGGTGGAATTTAGCTTGGGATTGACAAACCAAGTGTGGTTCTGATCTAGTCATTTCCTTTTTCATTGTCTCACAGTTGTAAGCTTATTTCCTATTTTTGCATTATTTCCATTTTACTGTACTATTGCTTATTAATAGCTTATTATTTTGGTTTTCTGCTTATTAATAGTTTGTGATTGTATTTCATCTATTTTGTCAGTAGTTAATAAGCTTTTCCTTCATTTTACTTAAAAAACCTATAAAAAGCCAAAAATAGCTAAATAATAGTTTAGCTTATTAAACTGCTTAATTCCTTTTCACAGTTACTAATTTGTGCTTAATATATCTAGTTGTAGTCCTAGAAGTAAGTTTTTAGCTTAAAATTATCTGATTCACTTCAAAAAGCAAATCAGTGAACTAATAGGGGTGTTTGGATTAGTTTGACAAACTGGGTCAAACCCTGTGTTACTGTTCATTGACCATAAGCTATAGTTTAGTTGAGCTTATTTGAGGTTATAGAAGTTGTTCTCACTAGGACTTAAGCTGTTTTGAATGTTTTGAGTAGTTGGCTTCAATAGGTGAAGTTTTCATAAGCTTTACTGCCCTAGTAAGCTTATTAATAAGATGAGCTTATTTAGTGAGCATTCTTGGTATTTACATGTTCCTTCTAGTGGTTATAGTGAGTTTCCCAAGTTTGGTTTAGTTTCATTAAGGATTGCAAAAGTTAAGGGTTAAAACCCATTCCTGCTGATCAGTGCATACTGAGCTTGTCTGAGCTTTTTGATTGCTCTCTATCTACTGAATCAGTTGATTCCTATGCATGATTTTTAATCTACAAGTAGCTTATAGTTTAGGCTTTAGAGTTCCGAGCTTAGTTCTCACTTTCTAGCTTATTTAGTTGCTTAAAATAAGTCTGCAAAAAAAAAAGAAGCCCAAATTGCCCTGTTCTAAGTCTGCATCAGATTTGGTTTGACAAACCACCTGATCTTGGGTGAAATTGGAGTTCAATTGGCCAGTTAGAATTGGGGCTTTTTGTGTTTTTGTGTAGCCAGTAGTACTAGCAAGGTTTTGCCCCCATAAGTTTTCACTTTTCAGCTTATTTGTAGTGCTTAAATTGCTTTGCAAGTTGGTGGTTTTTAGCTTGTTTCTGCCCTAGTTAGCATTACTGTACAACTGCTTATCTTGCTTATTCCTTGTGCTTATTTGTGTTTTTAAGTTGTTTTGTGCTTATATAAGTTGTTTAAACTAGTCCTGAGCTTTTGGTAATTTTTTGTGCTTTTTAGCTTATTTTTGGGCTTATTCCCAAACTGCTTATTAGCCCAACTGCTTATTAGGGTTTAGTAAACTTTTGATTTTAATTTTCCTATATTAAGAATATTATTTTAGACTTAACCTGAATTTTTCAGATTTTTCCTAAGTCATTTACTATGTTTAATCTTTTAATTAGTTTAAATTAGTAATTAAATCATAATAAATAGAATAATAATCAGAAAAATATAATTTTAATTTTCAATTTTTTTTTATTAAGTAGATTCTAGGAAAAATATAATCATCTCTGTAGAGCTTAGGAAAAATAAAATATAAAATAAGTGATAGTTTCTATTTAATAGATTTTATCTTTTTAAAATTTTTAATTAAGCACTTTTCATTTTTATAATTTTCTTAGCTTCTTTTCACCTCATAATATTTATAAAAAAAGTTTTAGATTTTTCTTTGTTCATTTAGTATTTATTATAAATAGTTTAAAAAGTAATTAAATAATAAATAATTAATAATAATTAAAAATATAAATTTAATTTCTAAAATTTTCTTTTCTTAAATAGAACCTAGAAAAATAATTTTACACTTGTAGGGTTAGTTTTCTAATAATTTCACTTTTTTTTTATCCCGTTTTAGATTTCCCGTTACGTGTTTTTAGTTTATTTAATTCGCGTTTAATTTTCTTTTGCATATTTGTTTTTCATATATCAATTAGAATTAAAAAAGCAAAAAAAAAAAAAATCCATATCCTAATCATCAGTCACTCTAATCCAAAACTTAAGCAATTTGCCCATTCGCACCTCGTTGGGAAACGATCCGGGTAATCACTTACCTGGTTTCACACTACACACACAAACGTGAGTCTTTGCAAGTATCTTTTTTCACAAAGGGGTAATTTGCATTTATTCACGCGTATCCGTCATTGCATAATATTTATATATACATTTTAGCACGGATCACAACCCGATTGAACTTATCACTCATTTTATATTTTATTATGGAGTATAATGATAAGTTAAATTATTCCTACAAGTTTCGTATTTTTACGATACCCGGTTTTACGTTTCGTGACCAAACAACTTACGGTTAGCGATTAACGGAGCCAAAACTAACTCTATAAGTAGGATAATACCAAAAACCAAATAAGTCATCCTCCCTAGGCATATGAACCGCCTCTTAGGGGGGGGGGGAGTCACCCCTTGTGTGGCTTGATCTCATGCTTTGTGCCCTAGGATCATAACATGTGTTTAACTTCCAAAGTAAGCCTTTGAATAAGTCTTCCATGTAACCTCCTTAAGGCACCTTCCTAGGGACTTTCCTAACCTCCTCAAACTCACTATAAAACCCTCCTCCTCACCTCTTTATGCCGCCCTATATATCACACACAAATACCCTTTCATTAGCTAGTTTACTTCAAGTGTTATCAAAGAATCCAAGTGCAATATCAATTCAAAGACTCTTGTTAAGCTTTTATTGATCCAAAGCCCAAGTTCTTCTTCATTTTGGTGATCTTCCATACACACAAGAAGAGTTCTAGTAGAAGTCTTCAAGTGCTTGTCCAAGTAATCAAAGAAGTAGGAAGCTAATTCTTGATCAATCAAAGTCCTATCCTTGTTCTTAGTTTCCATTCTTTAGAAAGCCAAAAGTTGTAAGAAACCCTAACACATTTTCTTGCTCAATATCATTTTCATGCTTATTATGCTTCATTCATGCTATATATGGTCTTTGTGTTATGTTCATGATGTATAAAAACTCTTAAAACAAGTTATGGAAACTATATGTTAACCTATGTTAAGTAAACAAGAAAACTAGTGACATATATTGAGAAATACGACCAAAATGGTATAAACATGGTATTGGAAAGTTACATACTGTGATAGAGGACTTAAAAAGGAAAACATAGCAGTTTGAATCATCGAAAACGAGTACACGAGTCAAAAGTTATGGCCAAAAGAAGTTAGCAAAACCAAAACGCCGAAACTGTCCAAAACCTACTGTCCCCGAACTGAGGTAAATATTAGAGGCACTTCTGTTCTATTTCATCAAAAAGTTAAAGCACAAAAGTTATCCGGAACAACGTTTTCTTCAAACAAGATTTAGACCACGAGTCATGAAAACGCATAACGAATGAGATATTTTTTTAAATTCTAAACAGCCCCTATATAAGTACCAAAATGATCATGTATTGTCATGGCTAATTAAAACCAAGAGGTCTAATGACCTTAAGCCGAGACCACAGCCATGGCTAAGGCCAAGGATGAGTCTCAAGACCATAGTAACCATGACCAAAGCCACGGCTAAGACCTTAAGGCTTTCTAAGCCTAAAACATGAACTAAAGTGTTAGTAATAACATAACCAACCAACTTGGATCTACTCCATCAATATACCATGAAGTTTTGCAAGTAATATCACATTCATACTAGACTTAATAAACTTATGAAGATAACAATATTCATTCAAAATAAACTTTCCTAAGTTTAATCTACTTTCGGACACGTAACGTTTTAAAAACAAAAACATATATTTTCTATCGAATACTATAACACTAGGGAGCTTCATGTGAGGGGTTTCATTTGGGTAAACGGATCGACGAGTTGCTAGATTTACGAGTTAAAGTATCCTAGCTCCTCGAACGTTTACTACATGACCTCTGAATTATGATGGCCCGAACGGTAGTACAAGATATACAAACTAAACGTGTTCATAAACCATCATCATACAACGACCTATACATCATACTAAGTGCTACATCATGAACAATATGCAAGACATATATATAGGCTTGTCTTTGTATTCTTAGACATTATTCCAACCTAAGTCGCAACGTTCTATTGTAGGTTGCACTTAGAGGTTTCCCGGATTATCCATCAAACTCATTAAAGCACTAAAACACCATCCAACTCACGGTGAGTTCATAGCCCCACTTTCTATTACTTAATTGTTTTACAAACCCTTGGGGGGAATACATGCTATTTTAACCGAACACAATGCTTTGAAAGTGTATGCTATCTGATTGTTTTATTATCACTAAGTACCATCATTGCTAATCAAAGTCCCCATATCATGAACCATTTAATCACTAGGATAGTGAGCGCGAATATTGTGAATAGGCCTATTGGGATTGACGAATCCCGTTTGTATTGACCCGGTCCGGTAAACAAACGCACTATATTTGAGTCTTAGGTACGTTGGCAAAGTACCTACAGGGGCAATCAGCCGATCGATATTGGCACACGTTAACATATTGGTTACATGAGATTAGTGAATAATAATAACCATTTTTGTTTTCCAACTATGAGTATGAGTTTAATTAAATCACACTACCAACATATTGTGTTCAAACTACATAACAAACTCTATGAATATCACTCAACCTTTGTGTTGACAGTTTCAAGCATGTATTTCAGGTGCATAATGATCAAGGATGGCACGGATGGGCACAAACTCAATCATGAAGGCTATAACTTACTTTATCATTCAAAAAGACATCAAAAGACTTTATATTGATGTACTTTGTAAACATGGAACCTTTTGGGACCTATTTTGTAAACTCTGATATATTAATTTGAATGATAATTCCTTTTTAAAACGACTCAGTTAGAGATCGTTTTCTATTATTATGTCTGTTGTGCCGTCGAGTAACACCCAGTTTGAATTCCGCTGCATCATTGAATTGGGGGTGTTACAGATTGGTACCAGAGCCATGGTTGTAGAGAAACGAGTCTAAGTGAGACTTAAACTATAACCACTTTTACAAGAAAAAACATTTTATAGCCTTCCGCTCTTCGTGCCTTCCATCCTTCAGACGATTATGGACTTGTAGACATTTTATTACTACACAAACATGTTAGCATATTGATATATGTACCCATAGCACATTTGAGCATTTTCACGTAAGCATGTTATGCTACGCAAACATATTAACATATTGATACATACACACTTGTCATATTTGAACATTTCTCGTAAGCGTTAGATTTATTCTAACATCATAATCCTTATTTTAGACATCATGTCTATATCTCCATCACTCGATCACATTCCCGCTATGCCCGCTCACTTGCCATTTCTTCCTGGACTCAATGATCCCTATCTTGAAGCACTTGATTATGACAATGAGGAAGAACCTTATGGGGACTTAGTCAGTGACCAAGAAGAAGAGGAAGAAATGGAAGAAGATCCGGACGAAGATCCCAAAATGGACATAGACGAGGAAGAAGAGGAGGAACTACCAGTGGTACGACCATTATCACCATTAACCTCACCACCTCCTGTCTCCGTAACCTCCTCCGAATCAAATCATAATACTCCCACTCAAGGTCCAAAGTCTACTTATGAGATCGGCGGATCATCCAAACTCACACCTACATTCATAAATTCTGCCTAGTACGATGTATACTGCTTGAAACAAGGCCTTGACCTAACTCTACATAAACTTCAAAACATGACACGCCAAATGAATGACTATGAACCCAAGGTTACTGCAGCCGAAATTGAAGCCGTTAATGCACGTCAACGCCTCAATTTGTTTATCCTTGATTCGAGCTATGTGAAGGAAGACTTGACTCTTGTTCAGGATATAGTCTTGGATCCTTTAACCGGCTTGGATGACATCAAGAATAGACTTATGCGAGTAGAAAAAGCTCAAGCCCAAGACACGGCCCAAATTCACGCACTACAATACCACCTAACGACAGCAGAGGTTCGACTGGATGTTGCCAACTTCGACCGATACTGATTGCGTGGTTTTGTAACCTTACAACAGGTTTTACCTCTCGAGGGATCTCAAGAGGCTTACAACCCCACCAGGCAGTGTACCTGACCGATGTAGTATAGTGTAGTGGTAAGTACGGGGGGATTGATCGTTCTCCACAGGGAATAGTGTTCGTTAGGTATGAAAGGCTACTCTAATTAGGCCTAAGGGTTGAGGAAGATTCTTTTTTATGTTTTTATAATTTTATGAAAGCAAGTAAAATCTCGGGTTTTGAAGGAGTGGGCGGAATTAGTTGCTAGTCAACTAACCCAAATTACTACGAATGCAAATAAATTAAATAACTGAAAATAAAATGTGGTGAGAAACTTATGTGTAGAGAAATGTGTTTACTTAGATTTCCTTACTCCCTAACTATCTTTTACCGGTTAATTAGTGTGTATTAGTTGCGTGGATGACGGGTGTATTCCTTAATACCATTCGTGGGGTGGCGTACTTACTTCCCCAACTCTACAAGCTCCTACTTCACTCCTATGTCGAGCCGGCTAGGAAGCTCCTAACATGGGATCACTAGAATTCGCTTGTGCATTAAATACAACCATAAAAACCTTTAGTACGCATTTGGTTCATGTTTCTTAAGACGTTCAAGCAAGTTACCGAATAGGAAGTTAGCCAGTTTTCTTAAGCCTAACATAGATAAACAATCATCCAATACAACTAATAACACATTAACAACCAATAATCAATAGCTAGGTTTCATTAGATCTAAGCAAACACAAGATAAATTTAGCCTAACATGTTAAACAAAAGACAAGAATAAGATAGAATCAAACAACACATAGACATATTGAATGATTAATTGATAACTTATCTTTCAATGAAACATGGAAGATCTCAAGGCAAAAAGCCCTGAAAAAGTAGCTAAAATCGTCTTAGGGTTTTCTCCCAAAATTCCACACACTAAGCTCTCTCTAATGACAAAAAATTAGAAAACTATATATAGATTTTTGGATCTGACGGCGTCACCTTATGGAGTGTGACGCCGTCACCTCGCCGCTTTTAGGGTTCCCGGATGACCTTCTTGACGCCGTCCCTCTTTAGCTCTTCAAAAATCCATTCTGGCTTATCAAGGCTTGACGCCGTCGAACCATGAACGTGACGCCGTCCCCTTATGATTTAAGCCGTGACGCCCTTGATCAAGTTAAAGCGTGACGCCGTCAGAATTCACATGCTATTTTCACTGGCCCGTCATGAGTAAATTTCACGTCCAACTTTTCTTGCCAAGGCATGACGCCGTCTAGAGTAAATCTTGACGCCGTCAAGAGTAACTTTTAGCCGATTTTTGAGACTTTGCCGTTTTCTTCACTTTAATGCTCCAAAAACGTCCAAAATGCCTCCTTTTCCAGATTTCTCCTCAAAAGTACCTAAAATGACAAAAGGAACGATTTAGGGCAATATTTGATCAAATAAATACGATTTCGGGCTTAAATGACCCCTTAAAAGCGGTACACTTTTCGCCTCATCAAATACCCTTACACTTGAGATTTGCTTGTCCTCAAGCAAATGCGCTTTTATTCTAATCAAAATACAAGTTAGGGGTCATTTAATGCTAACATAAAAGTAATTACAACAAATAATTGTTCCACTTCAATCATAATAAGCACGGAGATTACATACTAGCACCTCACAAGTAGTGTTTAGATACTCACATCTCTCAAGTGTCATCAAAATAAATCTCATAAATGAAAATGGATAATATCTCTCACTACCTGTCATAGCAAATAGATTACCATAGGCTTGGGAAAGGATCGAAAACCTCCTCCACTAGGCGTAAGCACCTAAGATAAACTATCAAAGAGGGCTTTTACATGGGTTATAACGTTAGGTGTAGGGAAAAGGAAAACACGGTTTTGTTGGATAAGGGATATTTTACTGGTGGCTAGTTAAAGATCTTGATCAATTACATGTACTATACAATGTTGCTAAGCCAAGACTAGACTCGATCTTAAGCTAGAAACAAAATAACAAAATAACAAAAATATAAAACAAACATAAAATGAAACGGGATGGTAGTCCGTATGTTTTTTCTACTTTTCATTTTCTCTCTTTTTTTTTTTTTTTTTTTTTTTTTTTTTTTTTTTTTTTTTTTTTTTGCATACACTTTTGCCCTACCATCCAAAATAATACATCATAGGGGCATTGCATTCCCCTTACACTTGAACTTTTACATAACTTTACAAATTACTATTCTAATGACTCGAATTAAGATAATCGAAAAACTTGGAGTACTTTTAAAATATTTAGCACATATGGGGGTAATAAATGATGTTCTTCCCCATTACTCCATTACACTAGTACTTTACCCATGAGTCCCAATCGTCCCAAAACAATATGTACAAGGATATGACTCGACTTAGCAACCATGTAATCAATTAGATAATTAACTTGGGTTTAAACAAATGTTGTAACAATAATGCACTAAAGATGAGTGCATACAAGGTAGGCTAAGGCGATTTGGGTGTACATTTAAGTGGGGTGTAACAAATTCTTCCTTTAAGTAAAATGCTTAAAGGTCGAAACGAAAAGATAGGCTCTGAGGGGTGTACTAGGGGTATCGTGTACTAAAAATGAGTACAACGCAAAAGGTGTGGGAGAATTACTTGACCAACGTAGCCAAAGTAATTATAACAAAAACACAGGTGTAAAACAATGGGTTAATCCTAATGCCTCTTATCATGTAGTAAATCTAACTACACGAATGTAGTCTCACTTGTGGCCTTGGAATGGTCCTAACGCAAGTTCTAGAATCTAAGTGCTACCGGTACACACATCATAGCATAAATGCTTTTCCTACCAATTCTAGGGGCGAACCTCACATATTTGGGGGTGGAAAAATTTTTTAGTGGTACGGTTTCGTGCTAGTCATATAACTCCTATCCGTGAGACGCTCATTAAGACCAAAGTTTCACTCCTATATGTTGTAAAAAAAATTTAAATTTGGCACTAAAATTACCTTAACAAGTATTTCTCTCAGTTTTATTACACATCTACTATTAAACAAACAAAAATCAAGCGCAATTGTATTCTCAAAAATCGTACTTTTACCCTCCCCTTACACTTAAGATGAACATTGTCCCCAATGTTCAAATAACAAGATGTAAAAGCATAAAGTAAAAGAATGAAATCAAATACTCCCCTGATTCGCTCGGTGGATAATGAAATTACACGGTTAGATCTTCCTCCAAAGAGAATGTTGAAGCTCCATGACTAATGCATTGCCATAAGCTTGATTCCATAAACATCTCCTTGTCCAAAATAACCTGTTAAACCTGAGAAAACAAACACGAAAACCTGCATAACATCGGCGGGAAAAATCTATATATAAGGATATAATGCTTGTGGACTGATAATTTTGCAGATTCCTGGAGATTATAAGTTGGAGATTTTAATAAAAACTTTTCTAAAATCAAAACTTTCAAAAATTTCTGAAAATTAAATCTGACGCCGTCAGGTTATAAACCCTGACGCCGTCAGAAATGACCTGACAAAAATTTTCATTTTAAGTTTCCGGAAAATTTCTGGAAAAACCTTTACGTTACTTCCTGGAAATCCTGCAAAGCATCATTATGACTCGATACAAGCATTTGACTCAAACAAACACTAATATGTATGCTAATTTATTATTATTACGATTCATGTTAATTTGTGTTCTAATAAACCGATTTAGATTTCCCTTACACTTATCTTTTGCAAAATACCTTTATATGTAGTTAAGACGAAGTTAAAAACAACATAAAGCATTTTCACAAATTAGTTTTGAACATGAATCAATAATGATAAAAATTACACACACATACGGAAACAAATAAAAACAAACAAACAAATAAATAAACACACAAAGCAAATAAAACAAATAAAGCTTGGGTTGCCTCCCAAGAAGCGCTTTTCTTTATTAACGAGTCTTGTAGCTAGACTCAAAGTCACGTACATTACGTGACTCCATCATTCATAATGACGTACCCCTGATAGATATGATCCTTGCTATCAGGGTGGTGGTGTCTCAATCGCTCGACATTCGCAGTTACTTCACCTCCTCCTTTGCTGGTCAAGCTTACTATCCCATCTTGGTGTAAACTTTTAATTGTGAATGGTCCGTACCACCAGGGACTTAGTTCATCGGTAGGTGCTTCTGTTTCTGAATGCCTTAGGAGCACTGAGTCTCCTTTTGTAAATTCAACGGGGTTATTGGGTTGCTCATCAGCCTCAATATAATCGTTATTTCCATCCTTACATTCCCTAATCTCATTTTCCATATAACTCTTAATCCTTGCCTCCCATGCAAGAATTTTCTCTCGAACATTACCACGGACTATATTAATGTTAGCCTCCATCTTCTTCTGCAGAGCAACATCTCGTATATGTCGTGGGATCGTTGGGAAGTTTATTGTTTTCTTCCCCTTCTTCATTTGGATGGTGCTATTTTCGTAATTGATTTGTGCTCTAGTGGTAGCGAGAAAGGGCGCCCCAAGGATTATTGGCATATTCATATCATTTCTCTCAATGATCATGAAGTCGACCGGATACAGGAATCCGGCAACGTTGACCAATACATCTTCTGCAATTCCTAACGGATACTCATAAGAATGCTTTGCAAAGGAGAGTTTAGTATGGGTGATGGATGGCAACTCATTGGTTAACTGAACATAAACGGATAAAGGCATCAAATTTACGTCGGAACCTTGGTCAGCTATCGCATCCAGATACTTGTGTTTTCCAATGCTGCATGGTATTTCAAAGACCTCGTAGAATTTCTGCTTTTCCACTAACTTTTTTCCTATGAGGCATTCATACAATTGCCCACCGGGTAATGTGTCAGATTTATCATCCGGTTCCACCTTCTCGGACTTCTTGTTGGGTAGATGAATACGTCGATAGTTTCTCACCCAATCGTTTATGGTCTCCTTGTTTATTTCGTGCTTCAAGTAATGCTTCACTTGTTGTGACACTGGCGGTTCAACCAATTGGCGCTCCTCAGAGGGCGCCTCCTCTCCTTTGTCGGAATCGCATTTGTACGCATTGGTGTTTCCATTATTAAGTGGGATGAGGTCAATTTTGTTAACTTCCATAGTTATGGATTTCCCTCTTCCATCATTTCCGCCCTCTTGGACGACGGAGGTGGCCTTGACAAATTTAGTGTTAGGAACATCAGCGTCATTCCTCACCAATACTTTTTCAGGGGCTTTTGTATTTGTATATTCTTTCAAAAGATTCATCATCTCCGCCATCTTCTCTTCCATTTCCTCCTTTTGTTTGTAGACGGCTTCCTCAAATTTTGCCAACCGTTCGGAGTGTTTTGACATGTACTCTCTCATTCGAGCTTCGAATGTTGGACTAAGTTCCTGAGGTGGTGAGTTGGGTGGGGCGTGCTTATGGAAGGGTTTAGTATTTTCCCTACGGGGTGATTCGGACAATGGTATTTGCTTAACGCTTGAGACTGAGTTAATTGTTGCTTTTTGTGGACTTAAGGGTCTCTTTTGCTTTTCCATAAGATATGCAACCCTTTTCTCAAGTTCACTAACGCTTTCCTCAGTGATTTGATTGGCGGTATCGGGCGATGAATATGTCTTGACTGCCGAGCGCACGTCGTGTGAGACTTGCCACAATTCATCATCGTCGGATGCAAGCTCATCAATGATCTCCCATGATTCCTCGGCGCTTTTGTCGCGCAATCTGCCCCCGGCGGCTCGATCGATGGCACGCTTGGTGTGGTAATCAACATGGTCATAGAAGATTTGGATTTGAAGCCATAGATTTATGCCATGGTGAGGGACTTTTTGAAGTAAGTCCTTGAATCGAATCCATGCCCCGTAGAGGGTTTCGCCTCGATGTTGTTCAAACATCAAGATATCCTTCCTTAGCTTGGTAGTTCTCCCCGGTGGGAAAAACTGAGCAAGGAAACGAGTAGTGAGATCATCCCAAGAGGTGATGGATCCTGCGGGTTGACGTTCTAGCCACTGACTAGCTTGGTCCCGTAGAGAGAATTGGAAGAGACGCAATCGGGTCGTCTCTCGAGTGGCAACATCAAGGTCTATAGAATCAACGATTTTAAGAAAGTCCTTGAGGTGTTGATTAGGATCTTCAGAACGAAGTCCATGGAATGCGCATCCGCTTTGCACCAACCGGATGGTGTCGGATCGCAAGGGTGTGATATTGGCTCCTTTAGTGAGCTCAATGGTGTTTCGATAGCCATGGTGGCTAGGACGGGAATACTCTCCTAAAGTACGGGCTCTAGGAGGTCGTGGTGGTTGTTGTGGTGGTGGGTTGTGGGGGTTAAGGATATTACCATCTTCCATGATGTCGGATGGTAATGGTTACGAACAAAGACACGAAGAAAATAGATAGACTAAAGAAATCCTAGAAAAATAAAATAAAAATCTCACTAGAAAGGAATCTAGTGAGTAGACCTAATAGAAATAAAAATTCAACCTAAACAATAACTATTCCCCGGCAGCGGCGCCAAAAACTTGATTGTGTGGTTTTGTAACCTTACAACAGGTTTTACCTCTCGAGGGATCTCAAGAGGCTTACAACCCCACCAGGCAGTGTACCTGACCGATGTAGTATAGTGTAGTGGTAAGTACGGGGGGATTGATCGTTCTCCACAGGGAATAGTGTTCGTTAGGTATGAAAGGCTACTCTAATTAGGCCTAAGGGTTGAGGAAGATTCTTTTTTATGTTTTTATAATTTTATGAAAGCAAGTAAAATCTCGGGTTTTGAAGGAGTGGGCGGAATTAGTTGCTAGTCAACTAACCCAAATTACTACGAATGCAAATAAATTAAATAACTGAAAATAAAATGTGGTGAGAAACTTATGTGTAGAGAAATGTGTTTACTTAGATTTCCTTACTCCCTAACTATCTTTTACCGGTTAATTAGTGTGTATTAGTTGCGTGGATGACGGGTGTATTCCTTAATACCATTCGTGGGGTGGCGTACTTACTTCCCCAACTCTACAAGCTCCTACTTCACTCCTATGTCGAGCCGGCTAGGAAGCTCCTAACATGGGATCACTAGAATTCGCTTGTGCATTAAATACAACCATAAAAACCTTTAGTACGCATTTGGTTCATGTTTCTTAAGACGTTCAAGCAAGTTACCGAATAGGAAGTTAGCCAGTTTTCTTAAGCCTAACATAGATAAACAATCATCCAATACAACTAATAACACATTAACAACCAATAATCAATAGCTAGGTTTCATTAGATCTAAGCAAACACAAGATAAATTTAGCCTAACATGTTAAACAAAAGACAAGAATAAGATAGAATCAAACAACACATAGACATATTGAATGATTAATTGATAACTTATCTTTCAATGAAACATGGAAGATCTCAAGGCAAAAAGCCCTGAAAAAGTAGCTAAAATCGTCTTAGGGTTTTCTCCCAAAATTCCACACACTAAGCTCTCTCTAATGACAAAAAATTAGAAAACTATATATAGATTTTTGGATCTGACGGCGTCACCTTATGGAGTGTGACGCCGTCACCTCGCCGCTTTTAGGGTTCCCGGATGACCTTCTTGACGCCGTCCCTCTTTAGCTCTTCAAAAATCCATTCTGGCTTATCAAGGCTTGACGCCGTCGAACCATGAACGTGACGCCGTCCCCTTATGATTTAAGCCGTGACGCCCTTGATCAAGTTAAAGCGTGACGCCGTCAGAATTCACATGCTATTTTCACTGGCCCGTCATGAGTAAATTTCACGTCCAACTTTTCTTGCCAAGGCATGACGCCGTCTAGAGTAAATCTTGACGCCGTCAAGAGTAACTTTTAGCCGATTTTTGAGACTTTGCCGTTTTCTTCACTTTAATGCTCCAAAAACGTCCAAAATGCCTCCTTTTCCAGATTTCTCCTCAAAAGTACCTAAAATGACAAAAGGAACGATTTAGGGCAATATTTGATCAAATAAATACGATTTCGGGCTTAAATGACCCCTTAAAAGCGGTACACTTTTCGCCTCATCAGATACCAACTCAAGAATGAGTTGTATGCCGTGCGACAAAGGTTATATCAGAGGGAAGTCGATAAGATTCTCCTGAATGAATGTGTGGATGTGCTAACTACTTATGGAAACACCGATCCGTCCGAATCCTCCAACTAGAAGTAGACTAGTGTTATAGTTATCTTTTGTACTACTAAACTGAGTAGATTCAGTTAGTAAACTCTGTAAAATCCATGTAATAGCTAGCAGTAGTAAAACGTTGTAATTACTAAACTGAAAGTATCAGTTAGTAAATTTTGAAGAAACTTGTAATAGGTTTTGATTTTGTAATCAATCAACGTTATATGAATAAAACTCTTGCTTTGTATTATCATGTGTTCTAATCTAAATCTCCAACATAATTATTCTATCATTTTCATCAAAAATCATGCTTATTCTACCAACTCTATACTTATACACCACCAACAATGACTCAAGCCGCCATCAACAAACTAGTTAAAGATAGTGTGAAAGCCGCACTCGAAGCTGAACGCGCAGCTGTAGCTGCAGCAGATGCTGAAGCTGCTCTGAATAACACAGCCAACCCTAACACTGAAGGACCAAACCCAACTGGCCTTCCAGTGATAAATGTGGATTCGGTACCTAAGGGCTGCACATTCAAGGACTATTTGAACTGCATACCCACTAATTTCAAGGGTACTGAAGGAGCCGTAGGTTTGACCCGCTGGTTTGAAAAATGCGAGTCAGTATTTTCAATCAACAAATGCGAGTCAGTATTTTCAATCAACAAATGTGTCGGGGAGGATAAGGTTAAATTTGCCACCAGTACACTGCTGGATGAGGCATTATCATGGTGGAACTCGGTATCTCAACCAATAGGCATTGAAACTGCTTATAAGATTTCTTGGGATAATTTGAAGAACATGATGATCAAAGAATACTGCCCCCGCAGTGAAATTCAGAAGTTAGAATTGGAATTCTGGAATCTTATTGTTAAAGGGAATGACATCCTGACTTACAACCGTCGATTCCAAGAATTGAGGATACTATGTCCAATAATGGTTTCAACAACTGAGAAACTGTTGGAAAGGTATATCTGGGGACTGCCACCAAGCACACAAGGGAACGTGACTGCATCCGCTCCTAAGGCACTTGATGAAGCTATGCGATTGGCTCGCAATCTCACAGATCAAGTGGTGCGAACGGGAGCTGCCCAAAAGCAAAACCTCAACAACAACACCACTACCACCAACAACTCCAACTACCATAACAACAATAACAATAGAAACAACAACAATAAGCGACCATGGGATGGTAACCGTGGAGGTAGCAACAAAAACAACAACCCAACCCGAAACAACAACCATCATAACCAGCAAAACAAAAGACAAGAAGCCGCAACGGCTTATGTTGCTGCACCAACCGGAGGTGGATATACTGGGACCCAACCACAGTGCACTAAGTATAACTATCATCATGTAGGTCCCTGCCCCACCAAGTGCAACAAGTGTCAAAGGCCGGGACATCTTACCAAGGATTGTAAAAACAGGGCGACTGGAGCTAACACTCAGCCAATAGTTACATGTTATGGGTGTGGCGAAAAAGGACACTTCAGGAACAAATGTCCTCAAAACCATGGTCAACAAGGCGGAGGTGCTCGTGGTAGAGCCAATGTTATGGGCAACGGTGAACCACAACAGGACCCGAACGTGGTTACTGGTACGTTCTCACTCAATAACATTCCTGTAAAAGTCTTATTCGATTCTGGTGCTGATATGAGCTTTTTATCTACTAGAATTGTGCCTTTACTTGGTATCACACCAATCACTCTAAACACAAATTACAGTATTGAACTAGCTAACGGTAACTTAGTAAATACTAATACCGTAATCCCAGATTGTACCCTTAATCTCCTAGACCACCCATTTGACATCAACCTTATGCCAATCGAACTTGGAAGTTTTGATGTAGTCATCGGCATGGATTGGCTATCTAAACATCAAGCTAACATCATCTGTGGTGAAAGGGTTGTTCACATTCCTTGTGACAAGGAAACTTTGGTCATCCGTGGTGATCAAAGTGGAACCCGATTAAATATCATCTCATGTATCAAAACCTTGAAATACATTGAGAGAGGGTGTTATGCCTTCCTAGCACACGTAACCGAAAAGAAATCCGAAAAAAGACATCTTGAAGATGTTCCCATCGCACGTGAATTTCCCGAAGTCTTTCCCGAAGACTTACCCGGACTTCCACCAAATCGTCAAGTAGAATTCCGAATTGATTTAATACCAGGAGCGGCGCCAGTAGCCCACGCACCTTACAGGCTAGCACCGTCAGAGATGCAAGAGCTATCAAATCAATTACAAGAACTTTCGGAAAAGGGATCTATTCGACCCAGTTCCTCACCTTGGGGAGCTCCCGTCTTGTTCGTAAAGAAGAAAGATGGATCATTACGAATGTGTGTTGATTATCGTGAACTAAACAAGTTAACAATAAAAAACCGATACCCATTACCAAGAATTGACGATTTATTCAATCAATTACAAGGTTCAACCTATTACTCAAAAATTGACCTACGATCAGGTTACCATCAAGTTAAGGTTCGTGAGGAAGATATTCCAAAAAACAACCTTTAGGACACGATATGGTCACCACGAATTCCAAGTAATGCCATTCGGTTTGACTAACGCGCCGGCGGTATTCATGGATCTCATGAATCGAGTGTGTAAGCCATACCTAGACAAATTCTTGATTGTATTCATAGACGATATTCTCATCTACTCCAAAAATGAAGAAGAACACAAACAACATCTAAGAACAATTTTAGGATTACTCAAGGAAGAGAAATTGTATGCGAAAATTTCAAAGTGTGAATTTTGGATTCGTTCGGTACAATTCCTTGGGCATGTGATTGACAACACTGGTTTACACGTCGATCCCGCTAAAATTAAAGCTATCAAAGATTGGCCAACACCTACCACACCTACAGAAATTCGTCAATTTCTAGGACTAGCTGGGTATTACCGAAAGTTTATCGAAGGATTTTCCTCAATAGCAAAGCCTTTGACCAAGCTAACCCAGAAAAACAAGAAGTACATTTGGAACGAAGATGAAGAAGAAGCCTTCCAAACCCTTAAACAAAAACTTTGTAGTACCCCTATTCTTGCATTGCCAGATGGGATCGAAGATTTTGTAGTCTACTGTGATGCATTGCATCAAGGTTTGGGTGCCGTGTGTGATGCAACGTGATAAAGTCATGGCTTATGCTTCACGACAACTCAAGAAACATGAGGAAAACTACACCACTCATGACTTAGAGTTAGGAGCTGTAGTCTTTGCACTAAAAATCTGGAGACACTATCTATACAGTACTAGATGTACTGTGTTCACCGATCACAAAAGTCTTCAACACATCTTGAATCAAAAAGGACTAAACATGATGCAACATCGATGGTTGGAATTACTAAGTGATTACGACTGCGACATTCGCTACCACCCAGGAAAGGCAAACGTAGTAGCCGACGCCCTGAGCCGAAAGGAACGGGTTAAACCATTACGAGTTTGAGCCTTAGTCTTTACCATAAATTCCAATTTTCCCGCTCAAATTCTTCACGCTCAAGCTGAAGCGGTGAAATGAGAAGACATCAAAAAGGAAAAGTTAGACGGCATGATACAGAAGAAATTTGAAACCCGTTCAGACGGAACTCTATGCTTCGAAGGTATAAGTTGGTTACCACTTTATGGTGGTTTACGAGACTTGATCATGCACGAATCCCATAAATCTAAATATTCCGTACATCCAGGATCTAATAAGATGTATCAGGATCTTAAACAACTCTATTGGTGGCCAAACATGAAAGCCGATATTGCAACATACGTTGGCAAATGTCTTACATGCTCCAAGGTAAAAGCCGAACATCAAAAACCATCCGGTCCATTACAACAACCCGAGATTCCTATGTGGAAATGGGAACGAATTACAATGGACTTCATTACCAAGCTTCCAAAGACATCAAGCGGTTATGACTCCATCTGGGTCATAGTTGATCGTCTCACAAAGTCCGCACACTTTTTACCAATTAAAGAGACATACAAAATGGATCAGTTAACCAGACTGTACATTAAAGAAGTAGTCTCGAGACATGGTGCACCAATATCTATCATATCTGACCGAGATGGCAGATTCATCTCAAACTTCTGGCAGTCACTCCAAGACGCCTTTGGAACAAAACTAGACATGAGTACAACGTATCACCCTCAGACCGATGGTCAGAGTGAACGAACCATTCAAACGCTGGAAGACATGCTTCGAACTTGTATAATCGAATTTGGAAAAGGATGGGATACTCACCTGCCATTAGTCGAATTCTCCTACAACAACAGTTATCACGCAAGTATCAAGGCATCACCATTTGAGGCGCTTTACGGACGAAAGTGTCGTTCACCTGCCTGTTGGGCCGACGTGGGAGATGTTCAACTCACTGGTCCAGAACTCATTCGTGAAACAACGGAGAAGATTGTACAAATCAGAAATTGACTTCAAGCCGCAAGAGATCGACAGAAAAGTTATGCCGACACACGACGCAGACCCCTAGAATTCCAAGTCGGAGATAGGGTTATGCTAAAAGTATCGCCTTGGAAAGGCTTAATACGATTCGGTAAACGAGGAAAACTAAACCCAAGATACATCGGACCATTTAAAATCCTATCCAGGTTTGGTCCAGTGGCGTACAGACCTGAGCTTCCTTCAGAACTCAGTAGTGTACACCCTACTTTTCGTGTATCTAATCTAAAGAAATGCTTATCAGACGAATCACTCGTCAATCCTCTCGATGAAATCCAACTCAATGACGATCTTCAATTCATCGAGGAACCAGTAGAACTCATGGACCGAGAGGTCAAACAACTCAAACAAAGCTGAATTCCAATTGTCAAAGTTCGTTGGAACTCACGACGTGGTCCAGAATACACATGGGAACGAGAGGACCAGATACGTCAGAAATACCCACATCTTTTTGCCAACAATGCTCCTACACCCAACGCAAATTGATCTCCGGGACGGAGCTCTCCTAAGGGGTGAAGACTGTAACAATTCGCATTTCAGGTTAACTTCTATTCCCGAAATTTTTACTATTCATTTTACTATTCATTTTTACTATTCACTGGCACTATTCATACCCAAAATTTTTATTTCATATTCTCATAAGTTAAACTATTTTAACGATAACCCGAGAGTTTGACACTCGTCGGATCATTTCTGCAAAAATCACGAAACCGTGTCTGAGATTTATGTTTAGGTTTAAACGTCATTCTAGCATCCCGATATGTCCATAAAACTTTGTAAACAATAGAAATATGAATTTCTCTCATTTTACGACAATTCCACAAGTTTTGGAATTTTACGTTTTCCAGTTCAGCGTTTTACGCGAATTACGCGTTTTAGACCCGCGTTTCCAGTTTTAACAGTGTTTAAGCAACCCGATTGAACTTATCACTCATTTTATATTTTATTATGGAGTATAATGATAAGTTAAATCATTCCTACAAGTTTCGTATTTTTACGATACCCGGTTTTACGTTTCGTAACCAAACAACTTACGGTTAGCGATTAACGGAGCCAAAACTAACTCTATAAGTAGGATAATACCAAAAACCAACCAAGTCATCCTCCCTAGGCATATGAACCGCCTCTTGGGGGGGGGGGGAGTCACCCCTTGTGTGGCTTGATCTCATGCTTTGTGCCCTAGGATCATAACATGTGTTTAACTTCCAAAGTAAGCCTTTGAATAAGTCTTCCATGTAACCTCCTTAAGGCACCTTCCTAGGGACTTTCCTCACCTCCTCACACTCACTATAAAACCCTCCTCCTCACCTCTTTATGCCGCCCCATATATCACACACAAACACCCTTTCATTAGCTAGTTTGCTTCAAGTGTTGTCAAAGAATCCAAGTGCAATATCAATTCAAAGACTCTTGTTAAGTTTTTATTGATCCAAAGCCCAAGTTCTTCTTCATTTTAGTGATCTTCCATACACACAAGAAGATTTCTAGTAGAAGTCTTCAAGTGCTTGTCCAAATAATCAAAGAAGTAGGAAGCTAATTCTTGATCAATCAAAGTCCTATCCTTGTTCTTAGTTTCCTTTCTTTAGAAAGCCAAAAGTTGTAAGAAACCCTAACACATTTTCTTGCTCAATATCATTTTCATGCTTATTATGCTTCATTCATGCTATATATGGTCTTTGTGTTATGTTCATGATGTATAAAAACTCTTAAAACAAGTTATGGAAACTATATGTTAACCTATGTTAAGTAAACAAGAAAACTAGTGACATATATTGAGAAATACGACCAAAATGGTATAAACATGGTATTGGAAAATTACATACTGTGATAGAGGACTTAAAAAGGAAAACATAGCAATTTGAATCATCGAAAACGAGTACACGAGTCAAAATTTATGACCAAACGAATTTAGCGAAACCAAAACGCCGAAACTGTCCAAAACCTACTGTCCCCGAACTGAGGTAAATTTTATTGGCACATTTGTTCCGTTTCATCAAAAAGCTAAAACATGAAAGTTGTCCAGAACGACGTTTTCTTTAAACAATCTTTAGACCACGAGTCATGAAAACGCATAACGAATGAGATATTTTTTTAAAATTCTAAACAGCCCATATATAAGTACCAAAATGATCATGTATTGTCATGGCTAATTAAAACCATGAGGTCTAATGACCTTAAGCCGAGACCACAGCCATGGCTAAGGCCAAGGATGAGTCTCAAGACCATAGTAACCATGACCAAAGCCACGGCTAAGACCTTAAGGCTTTCTAAGCCGAAAACATGAACTAAAGTGTTAGTAATAACATAACCAACCAACTTGGATCTACTCCATCAATATACCATGAAGTTTTCCAAGTAATATCACATTCATACTAGACTTAATAAACTTATGAAGATAACAATCTTCATTCAAAATAAACTTTCCTAAGTTTATTATACTTTCGGACACGTAACATTTTAAAAACAAAAACATATATTTTCTATCGAATACTACAACACTAGGGAGCATCATGTGAGTGGTTTCATTTGGGTAAACGGATCGACGAGTTGCTAGATTTACGAGTTAAAGTGTCTTAGCTCCTCGAACGTGTACTACATGACCTCTGAATTATGATGGCCCGAACGGTAGTACAAGATATACAAATTAAACGTGTTCATAAACCATCATCATACAACGACCTATACATCATAATAAGTACTACATCATGAAAAATATGCAAGACATATATATAGGCTTGTCTTTATATTCTTAGACATTATTCCAACCTAAGTCGCAACGTTCTATTGTAGGTTGCACTTAGAGGTTTCCCGGATTATCCATCAAACTCATTAAAGCACTAAAACACCATCCAACTCACGGTGAGTTCATAGCCCCACTTTCTATTACTTAATTGTTTTACAAACCCTTGGGGGGAATACATGCTATTTTAACCGAACACAATGCTTTGAAATTGTATGCTATCTGATTGTTTTATTATCACTAAGTACCATCGTTGCCAATCAAAGTCCCCATATCATGAACCATTTAATCACTAGGATAATGAGCGCGAATATTGTGAATAAGCCTATTGGGATTGACGAATCCCGTTTGTATTGACCCGGTCCGGTAAACAAACGCACTATATTTGAGTCTTAGGTATGTTGGCAAAGTACCTACAGGGGCAATCAGCCGATCGATATTGGCACACGTTAACGTATTGGTTACATGAGATTAGTGAATAATAATAACCATTTTTGTTTTCCAACTATGAGTATGAGTCTAATTAACTCACACTACCAACATATTTTGTTCAAACTACATAACAAACTCTATGAATATCACTCAACCTTTGTGTTGATAGTTTCAAGCATGTATTTCAGGTGCATAATGATCAAGGATGGCACGGACTCAATCATGAAGGCTATAACTTACTTTATCATTCAAAAAGACATCAAAAGACTTTATATTGATGTACTTTGTAAACATGGAACATTTTGGGACCTATTTTGTAAACTCTGATATATTAATTTGAATGATAATTCCTTTTTAAAATGACTCAGTTAGAGATCGATTTCTATTATTAAGTCTGTTGTGCCGTCGAGTAACACCCAATTTGAATTCTGCTGCATCATTGAATTGGGGGTGTTACATATTGAAGGGGAGCAGATGGTTTATGATGGAAATTGTGGAAGAATACCAAAGACCGACCAATCTTATTTTAATGTACTGGAGTTATAAGGATGGTGAGGTTAGGTATTAGTTCCCATGATCCAGCCAGAACCGAAGGGATCTTCCCGGGGACAATCCTCTAGTTAGAATAGAAGTCCTTAGGAATGATTAAAAAGGAGAAATGTGAATAAGGGAAGAGTGCCGACTGAGATGGAGCTAGTACTAGAACAAACACAAGAAGGTACTAGTGATGAAGTCTCGGTAAGCGCTGAAGGGGTTAAAGAATGAAAAAGAAATGTAAAGATAAAGGGTGAAAAGAAAGAAGCCCTCCTTACACTTTAGGCAGAAACCGGGTCAATACATATGCTGTCAGAATCACTAAGTTGATTGCTGACATTGAAGACAAAGTATCATGGACCCAGTGATACGCTGCACAACCCTCCCTAGCCACTCAAGGTCCATCAAAGGACTCTTGTTTCATTTTTCACGGAGATCAATGCATGTGTAACGTCTCTCTCACTCCGAATTAGATGATATTGAAAAGGTGGCAGTCCTCTCCAGCCTCCGGTCACTAAATCAAAATGCACTTTTGAGTCTAGAGCCAAGAGATCATCCATAAATCTCATTAGGACACACTTCCAATATGCTTGCTGTTTCATACACCGTGAAAAGTAAGAAAATATATGTTAAAGAGTCCCACGCATTATCCTTGTGATATTGCCAGAACATCCGAGTTATACGTAAAGTATTCACAATGAAGATGGAAATCCTTCTAGAGCCAACATGAAACAAGCTCTTGGTGGGTGACATGTGAGATCCTTCATGGATCAAACTTGTGACAACTGGAAAGAAACGATGGGGCGATTCACCTTTGAATCAATCTTGTTCCAGGAAATGAATTGAGGGTCTCATTAATCAGAAAATTTTAATTCACTGATTCGCTCTACCGTGTTGTCTGCTTTGAGACGTTCCGGTATGAGAACATGCTTGTATGACGATTCTAATGATTAATTCATTAAATGAGTCTTTACAACAAGCTGGAAATTCCTGTCAAGGAGAATCTTCTTTAAAGAGGATTCTACCTGATCACAGGTCGGTCCTCACGGAACCGAAGGTTAATCCAACCACACCGAGCGAATGACAAAGCCATATTCGTTCTCCAACTTTATTACTAACTGTTTTATTTCAGATTCATATAAAGATGGTGATGGTGGCACCTGATTCCAGTAGAGACGCGTCAATCCACACTCCATGCTCACACTTACAAATCATTATCAAAGACATCATGATAGTTGAAAGACCTACAACACAGCTTCCGCAACTCTGATAATAGTTATCATGATACAGAAAAGTGTGAGCATGCAGTCCAAAGGTCACAACAAATCACATGGAGGCAATATCACTACAAACGGATAAGCTTGGAGATTTACGATGGCTGATGATCTTAAAGAATGCTCAAAGATCACAACATCACATGGAAACAATACTGCAACAAGATGGCTTGAAGACGTATGTTGGATGATAACCTCAAAGAATCCACAAAGATCATCCAAGACAGAAGATCAGTCATCAAAAGTTCACTGCTGAATGTATAAAGATTAATGACTTTGAAGAATCAAAGACTACGAGCTAGGAAGTCAATAGAATGCTAAAATTCAAAGTGTAATTTCCGGGGTAACCTCCCTTAGGGGGAGATTGTTAGGAATATAAATATTCATATAAAGACTCGGTCACCCTGAGTACTCGATCATTGGCATTAAAGTAGCTCGTATGATTATTAGTATTATTAGTATTAGTTTAGTTATATTAGTATTTGTGGAGTTGGGTCGGGTCATTACCCACTGTCAGCTCACTCCACAGCCTACTAGGGGCAACTTATCTAGTAGTATAAATACCCTTTCCCAAGTGTGGGAAGGGTTAGACCTTTCATTCATTCTAATCTAACATCTCATACTTTCTCTCTCTAAAGGTTCCCATCTCTCTCTATCTCTCTCACTAAATTGAACCAAAACCACAACCACCATACGTGTTTGATATTATAGTATCCTACATCTTGCATCTCACATATGTGTTTCAAAATGATAACATGTTCTTGTAAGATATTATTAAATGTCTTCACGATCTTAAATGCTAAATGATTATCATGTTTTGCATGATGTTTGCATTTATTCCTTATGTGCATTTTACATGATTTGCTTGTAAATTTTGCACCCACACTATGTCCTTTTGACACACTAGGAATTAGGTATGCCTATCACTATGAGCCCTTAGAAGTCATATAGTCATACACTAGTGTCAAAACCTATAAGCTAAAGCAGTCTCGAAGTTATCCTAATTCCCTAGTCATCACTTCGCCTTCTTCCATGTAAAACACACTTTTGTCATGGGAAGGTTAGATACAAACATAGCAGAACTCGGAGTAGGGTTGACAACTTAAATATTTCATCCGAAATATTCAAGTAAGTTTAACTTGCGATCGCAATTGTTAAATGTCATATCCGAAACATCATATTCAAGCCTTTTAAGAACATATGTTACTGCGCTCATCCAAAAGTTAAAAGCTAACATCAACCCTCGGGTGACAAAGGACTCACGAATCACTATATAAGTGATTAGTAGTTTCATTTCATCCTCGTGTGATTATACACTTCTTAAGATCCCAAACCCTGCTGTGAATCAGCACCATAGGCCTAGCTTTACATCTTTCAAAACCCCGTGAAACACTCGCGTACGAAGCACATCGAAATCCGTAAATCATCCAAACCTCTCAACCGAGAATCCCCTAACCATCTTCGTCTAGGTCTAGGAATGATGGAACATATTCTATAAACCTTATGATTATTTAAATATTTCACTGGAAATATTAAAGTCATCCCCCGTACCCCTCTTATGCCTACGTGAATATTTCACTGGAAATATTGTTGTCATCTCGTGTGTCTCGTCTCATGACTCTTTAAATATTTCATTGGAAATACTGAGTCATTCTTTAAATCTATCTCATGACTATCTAAATATTCCACTGGAAATATTAAGTCATCTCTCACGTTCCTCGTATGATCACTTGAATATTTCACTAGAAATATTGAGATCATCTCTTCTATTGCGTCTCATGACTTTTAGATATTTCACTGGAAATATCAAGTCATTCCCTCTATCTCGTCCCATGACTTTTAGATATTTCACTGGAAATGTCAAGTCATATCTTGTGTCTCGTCTCATGACTTTTTAAATATTTCACTAGAAATATTAAGTCATCCTTCACATCGCTCTAATGACCACCTATGTATTTCCCCAGAAATATGAAAGTCATCTCTTCTCGTCCAGTACCGTTCAAAGAATTTATTAGGTATAAATTCTCTCCTCGTATCGAAAACTCTCACTAAATCAGCGAGATTTATTCATAAAATCCTCTTAAATTCTAATGAAAACTTAAACATTTCATCCGAAATATTTAAAGTATATTGAATTTTTGAAATGCAATTAAATGTCATTTTTCGTTCTTGATTAACGTTCATCGAATCCCGTTGGATTCATTCATAAAAGAATTTATTCGGTATAAATTCCTTTAATCTAAGGTCCAGAAAAATCACAACATATGTGAAATTTCTTTGTCAAAAATCTAATTCTGGGTCAAATCTGACATGTTTCAAAATAACTATTGAAACCCACTCGATGTAGTCTTGAACCCGAATTGTCTCCTATTAGAATAGATTATGTCTATCTTCTAATTCTTTAAACTTTTCCCTTTCACTTCCACATGGCACTAAACACTACCAATGCTTCCGCATACCACTCATCTTCCACACACTTCAAACAAAGATAACCCCACTTGAACCTTATCATTAACCCCATCACCTTGAAGATTTTATCTTCTTAACCCTTAGGATATATCCACATTATTACATCCCTCATCATATGAATGTGCTATGAATATTCACAATGATTGAGAAGAGCTACGTGACTTCAAAGGTGAAGTTTATTGTATGCTATCCACCACTTTTCATGACGTTACTAAGCTCATCGCTTCCGTCAATGTTTGTTTTCCTTTTGGTTTCACACATCTTGTCCGGATGGTCATAGATTAAGGGGGAGTAAAAACACACTCACACAGTCTTTCAAGAAACACTCTCAAGAACAAACAAATGTCATTCTTATTACCTAGAAAACTTCCCTTTAGCTGCCTAGAACTAGGCTGCACAGGAAAATTCGTGACTTCCAGGTCACGGTACCGTTAAATTTAACAATACCGTGTGGTATTTAGTGGTACCGTGCCTATGTTTGACGATTTTTCACTGTTTCCTTTAGATCCCTGCATCCCAAACCTCAAACCTGCCAAATTTTGCAAACTCACATACACCCTAGGATTCCCTCACTACACCATAGGATTCTACCACCAACTTTAATTTGAATCCCACAACTCTTGCCTGTATAAGGCCTCACCATTGCAAGCTTATCTTGCATCTCATCTTTAAACCTCACATTAACATCATTCATCATCACACTCAACCCTTATAACTGAACTTCACTCTTGACAGTGATATTTAGTTTCAAAACCTTCAAACCTTATATCAATCCCACTCAAACCGTTTAGCTACACTTCACTCTTGACAGTGATAGTTAGTCTAAGAACCTTCAACCTATCAATCATCACACTCAAACCATACAACTATTCCTTACTTTGGATAAGTGATAGTTAGTTCAAAAAACTTCAATCCTCACAATCACATGAAACCCTTCATGCACCTAGGATCATCCACACTAGAAATCTAGAGCTTCATTACCTCAAACTCGTTAGAGATATCCACCCCCAATCCTGTTAGGATCACATGCACATTTTTTTCTTTTGAAATATATCATTCATCTCATTGTCAGTGCAAATGATATATTAATCTAAACCATCCCAACACCAATCATCTTAGGTAGATGATTATGTTGTTCAAAAGGTTTGTTAGAACTTGCCTTCCCAATGACAACTTGGAAGAAGTTATTTTGTGTGTCAGTCAACGAACGAATCTCGTTCATGTTAGTGTGATTGATTGAACAATTACACCTTAGGTTGTCGGTCAGGTTGTGACACTTAAGTGTCTTTGAATTGCAATATGCATTCATCTTTTTGTGTCTCTCAACTTTCTTGGGCTTTCCTTTTTTTTGGTCTTTACCCTTTTGGCACACTTTTAGGTTGTGTCACTCACATAGTTTAACCCTTGCATGTCTTGCTATGTATATTCTACCCTTATAATGCGGCTCCTATTTCTTATATATATTATGTTGCACGAAGCTAACCCTTGATGTGGGAAAAGCCTTTGTAAGAATTTGATCCATGGATCCGCTGGATACTAAGGTGAATAAACAAGGGGATTCAATTACTATGGGGGAGCATTGAGATAGGGAGAGCTCGAGGGTATTTGAATACATAGCATGGAGTCGTCTTCACAAGTGGTGATAGAAGACTTCACTGGTATGATGCAAGCTCATCTTTCTGGGGGAAAAGGAAAGTAGTTCAACAAGGGGGAGTAGGGAATGAATTCAAGGGAGAGCTCGAGGCAACTACCTTTTTGCTTCGACAAAAGGGGGAGAAGGGGAGTGTAAATAGGTAACTTTTACATTTTACTATGTGTTACGATATTTGTCATCATCAAAAAGGGGGAGATTGTTAGTGCAAATATTACGATATTTAAACTAAACGGTTTCTTCGGTTTTAATAATGACAAACATGTAACTTGTAATACATAACGTAAAATGTGCCAGTTACTTGTAAACACAAATCATCAATGCATACTTACATCCACACCTCCCGACGTCTCAAGTATGTTTCAACAAATTCGTAGATCTCCATCCCGACGAAAATCACTCAAGGTATGGACAAACAAATCTACTACTTGACAAATGATCAAAGGATTATATTTTTCTCTAAACTTCACATTTTTAATGTGACAAAACATTTCTTTCAAAAATATATTTTACAAATTATTTTTGAATTAAAAAGAAATGTTTTATTTTGAAAAATAAGTTTAAAAAATCCCAACAGTCATTTTCCCCCCCAAACAGCTCCAAACATTCCCAAATAAACCTTCCCCACTAAAAACAAACGAAGGAGCGTCCACGGTACCACTAAAGTACCGACGGCTCCACTAAATTTAGTGGAGCCGTCTAACAATTAGTGGAGCCGTGCCTCTGTAACGGCTAGTTTTCCCCTTGCCTATAAATAGTGGACCATTTTACACTTCCAACTTAATTTTTCCAGTGAGTTTTCTATGGTCTAATCCCTCCTCACTTAGAACACTTTCTTTGATCATTTAGAGAGTTTTAGTTTGTTTAAGAGTGATCCTTTCATTCAACCAAGAGATCCTTTTCATTCCTCTTCAAGTGCAAGAGAAGAACACAAGGTATCCAAGCAGATACAAAGTGTGGTCATTCCTCTTCAAGTGCAAGAGAAGAACACAAGGTATCCAAGTAGATACAAAGTGTTGTAGTTGTAGGTAGAAGCACTTGTAACATTTGTTACACTCTTGATTGTATCATAGCATACATCAAGATCATTTTTCTTTTGAGAGTTTGTGAGGGAAGATCATTGTGATCTTATAAAGATATTAAATATCTCTAGTAGCCATTGGGCTAGTGTGTTGATCAAAGGTAGATAGGGTAGATTGAGTCAAGTGAGGGTTGATCATTGTGATCTTGTCGAGATCTTGGAGATCTCTTGAAGCTTGTGGGCTTGTGTGATTGATCAAGAAGATCAAGGGTAGATCGGGTACATTGAGTCAAGTGGGAGTAGATCATTGTGATCTTGTTGAGATCTTGGAGATCTCTTGAAGCCATTGGGCTTGTGTATTGATCATGTGGATCAAGGGTAGATCGGGTAGATCATGGTAGATTGGTTCTAGCTAAGATTAGCACTCGACATCTAGCTTAGTGTCGGAAATAGGATAAGCGATGTGTACGGTTTTCTCCGCCTGAAGGGAGCTTGTTGATTAGTGAAGTAACTCTCGAGTTGGGTACTCGGGGAGTGGAGTAGGGCGAAGAGGAGCTTCGTGACCGAACCACTATAAATAACCATGTCCGGTTTGCGCCTCCTTACTTATCTCTTTACTTTTATTTCATTCTTTATCGCTTTATATTTATATTTGCATTGCGTTTTTGTTTGTGTGCCTAGTTGCTTAGGTTATGTTGATTAAGTATGTGTCATAGTTTGATTGTGCTTGTGTTGTAGTTTACTATATTCATCTCTAGATGTTATATGACCATAGTTGACACTTTTCATATTACGTCACACTTGATCGGGTGTTTGATACAAAAAGTTTTTTAAGTTTTTAAATGGAAACTTATTCACCCCCTCTACGGTTTCCACATATCTGAGAGAAGAAATGGTACATTGTTAGACATGGTACGATCAATGTTTAATCTTACAACTTTTCCTTAATCTTTTCGGGATTATGCCTTAGAATCTGCGGTTCGTATTTTAAATATGGTTCCCACAAAGAAGGTTGATAAGACACCATATGAAATATGGCATGGAAATGCTCCTAGCTTGTCTTATTTAAAGGTCTGGGGTTGCGAGGCATATATCATATGTGACTTAGTAGATAAACTCCAAAAGATATCTGTAAAATGTATCTTTGTAGGATACCCAAAGGAAACAACGGGTTACTACTTTTACTACCCACCTAAAAACAAAGTAATTGTTGCTAGGTATGGAGACTTTCTTGAAAAGGAACTTATATCTCAAGAATTCAGTGGGAGAGTTTATGATCTGGAAGATGATCATGTAGATACATTACCTTCTGAAAACACTAGCGTACTTCTTGTGGAACCTGAAATTATGGGTCATCCACCTGAAGTTGAAATTGTTCCCATTCGCAAGTCTTCAAGACATGTGAAAGCTGCTGAACGTCTATGTCTTAATGTAGAAGTTGAGGAAACTATATTAGAGGATCTTGATGAATCTATTAATTATAGGGCTGCCATTGAGAGTCCTGGAAAGGATAAATAGGTAGTTGCTATGAATGGGGAAATACAATCTATGAAAGATAACAATGTCTGGATTGAAGTAGACCTTCCTCCCAATGCCAAGGTAGTTGGAAGTAAGTGGCTCTTCAAGAAGAAAACTGACATGGATGGCAAGGTACACACCTATAAGGCTCGTTTGGTAGCTAAAGGCTTTACTCAAACATATGGTGTTGACTACGAGGAGACCTTTTCTCCTGTAGCTGACATTAGGGCTATTAGGATTCTCATAGCTATAGCAGCATACTATGACTATGAGCTTTGGCAAATGGATGTCAAAACCGCCTTCTTAAATGGTCGCCTAGATGAAGACATCTATATGGCGCAGCCTGAGGGGTTTGTGAATCCAAAGTTTCCAAACCGTGTATGCAAACTTCAAAGATACATTTATGGATTGAAGCAAGCATCAAGGCAATGGAATCAAAGATTTGATGAAGAAATCAAAAGGTTTGGATTTACTCAGAATCTTGATGAGCCATGTGTATATCACAAAGCTAATGGGAGTAATGTAATTTTCCTTATCCTATATGTTGATGACATATTAATCATGGGAAAAGACATTCCAAGTTTAGGTTAAGACACATCTTGGAAAGTGCTTTTCTATGAAGGATTTAGGGGAAGTTGCATATATTCTGGGAATCAAGATCTATAGAGATAGATCAAGGCGGTTAATTGGATTAAGTCAAAGTGCTTACATTGACAAAATATTGAAGAGATTCACTGTGCAAAATCCTAGAAAGGATATTTGCCAATGGAAGTGAAACATGGCTTGAGCAATGAGTTATGTGCTTCAACACCTGCAGAGGTGGCATGCATGAGTAAAGTTCCTAATGCTTCGGCTGTAGGATCTCTTATGTATGCGGTGAGATGCACAAGGCTAGATGTGGCGTTCGCTTAAAATATCACCAGTCAATTTCAATAGGATCCAGGTTAAAAGCACTGGATTGTTGTTAAACATATTCTTAAGTATCTTAGGCATATGAAAGATATGTTTCTTGTGTATGGTGGAAATCCAGCTACTGAACTTGATGTAACAGGTTACTGTGATACGTCCTGGAAATGTGACAAAGATGATGCGAAGTCTCAGACTGGTTATGTCTTTGTTATCAATGGAGGAGTGTTGGGAATTAAACTAATAGTTATTACTGCCAAGCATACATTTAGTACTGTCAAGCTTAAGTTTCAACTGCTGAAGATTACACCAACAGTACTAAGTCAGTTAGTATTGTTAGCACAGATGATTAGTACTGCTTATAAGATGAAGAAGAAAATCGTGTGGATATATATAGAATAGATATGATGTATATCTTATTATTATAGATTGATACGTATGTTTGTTTACTTGTAAAGGAATCCTTGGTCTATAATAGGATTTCCTAGGTTAAAGTTTATGTATGTATCTCTTTTGTTAAGATTCAAGGTTGTAAAACCCTAGTGATAGCTAAGATCACTCGTATTATTCATTAATAATATTGAATCGTTGGAAGTTAAACTTTGTCTTCATTGTTCATACACTGTTTCATTCATATACCTTACATACAATATCTTCTAAGTATTAGCTAGTAAATTTCGCGTGCTAGTTAGTATTACTCAAAGTATCTCTAACACAAGGAGTGTGTTTAGATCCGGTCAAGTGGTATCAGAGCCAGGTTCTGATACTTTGAATTAGAAGATCCAGAAGAACTTTTTCTAACAAGGAAGATGGACATGGAGACTACCACAACTAATGTTGCTGCAATGTTGCCTATTCTCAAACCCAATGAATTCGATATGTGGAGGTTAAGAATTGAACAATACTTCCAGGTGCAAGACTATGCACTCTGGGAAATCATTGAAGATGGGAACTCATTCAAGCCTACAACTACTACATCCACTGTTGATGGCAAAGTTGTGACAAATGTGCAGACAAAGCCAATGATAGCAGAGGAGAGAATTCAGATGAAGAATGAGGCCAGAAGTATGCTGCTTATGACCATTACTAATGATCAATTATTGAACTTCAGTAAGTTTAAGGATGCCAAGCAGTTGTTTGAAGCCATTAATGCTAGATATGGTGGGAATGAAGCCACCAAAAAGACTCAGAAGACATTACTCAAGCAACAATTTGAGAACTTCTCAGCAACTAGCAATGAATCATTGGATCATATGTTCAACAGGCTTCAGAAACTTGTGAGTCAGCTTGCTATTCTTGGAATAGAGATACCTCAGGAGGAATTAAACTCAAAATTCTTAAGAAGTCTATTAGCTGAATGGGGTATGCATGTTGTTGTCTGGAATAACAAGCCAGATATTTACACAATGAGCTTAATGGACTTGTATAGCAATTTCAAGATTGTGGATCAAGATGTGAAGAAGGTTGCTGGAACAAGCTCAAGTACTGGGAATTTGGCATTTGTGTCATCTTCTAGTAACCCAAGTTCTGAAGATGTGAAGGTTGCTGGAGCAGTTGGTACTGCTAGTTCAAATATTGGTACTGTTAGTACTTCAAGCAGTACTAATGGCCTCCTAGATGAAATTACTTATTGTGCTTTCCTGACTACTCAGCACAATGGAACCATGTTAACTCATAAAGATCTTTAGGAGATGAATGAAGATGATATTGAAGAGATGGACATCAAGTGGCAGATCTCTCTTCTTAGCATGAGGGCTAAGAGATTTTGGAAGAATACAGGCAAGAAGATCACCATAAACAGCAATGATATTGCTGGTTATGACAAGTCAAAGATTGAATGCTACAATTGTTACAAGATGGGCCACTTTTCAAGGGAGTGCAGGAAGCCCAGACAACAAGACTCAAGGAATAAGGGCTTTGAAGGTAAGTCAACTGGAACAAGGGTTGTGGAGGTTACAGACTCAAGCTCAAAGGCTATGGTGGCAATTGATGGCTTAGGGTTTGATTAGAGCTACATTGCAGAGGAGGAAGCAGCACCTACAGAGATGGCTCTCATGGCTTTCTCATATTCTGAGGTACAAGTTTCTAAGTGTTCTAGATCATGTGATGCTTTAAAAGAATTAGAAACTATTAGGAAACACTATGATGAACAGAGAATAGAGCTAAACAAAACCATTTTTAATTTGGCAAATCATAAGAGAGGTTTAGCTGTTCTAGAGGAGCAGATTGTTCATTATAAGAATGGTGAGTCTAGGTTTGCTGATGATATAACTTTGCTCAAAAAGGACATATTTTTTAAAGATGCTGAAATTAAGTTTTTCAGAGAAGAATTTTCTAAGCTCAAACAGGATAAAGAGAACATTCAATTAAGTGTTGAGACACTAGAGTATGCATCTAAAGGTGTCAATAAAATAATTGAGTGTCAAATAATCAACAAGGCTAAGTCAGGTCTAGGTTATAACTCTATTCCACCTCCTCATAGAGGAATACCTACACCTCCAGATATTGACATAGAACATACAGGTTTGGAAGAATTTCAACTACCCAAGATGGAATATGGACCAAAACAAAAAAAAAAGGAAGTAGTTGAGAAACATGTAGAAGTAAGTGTAAACTTTGGGAGTGAAAGTGATAAATCACTCTCTGAGGGCAAGGTGTCCTCTGCTAGGGACTCAGATGCTCCAACCATAGAGGATTGGACTTCTTGTTGGGAATTAGACATAACAGTACAAACTGTTAAGCTTATGATGAAGACTGCTGAAGTTTAGCCTAGAAGTACTAACAAGGTTAGTACTGATAGCACATTTAGTTTGTACTGCTTATATTATTGTAAACGTGTATAAGGATAATTATAGAAAGGATTTTGTGTATATCCTATGTTATTAGATTATAGTTATCTTGTACAGGAATCCTTAGTCTATAAAAGGATTGCCTAGGTTAAGGTTTAGAATATGTTTTTGTGAGATTACGAATTAGTTTGCTAAGATTCAAGGTTGTAAACCCTAGTGATAGGAGATCACTCATATTATTGTGATAATAATATTGAATCGTTTTGGTTATACTAATTGTCTTCATTATTCATTCATACAAATATTATTCACATACAAAATCTTCTAAGTGTTAGCTAGTAAATTCCGCGTGCTAGTTAATATTACTCAAAGTATCTATCTAACACAAGGTGTGTGTTTAGATTCGGTCAAGTGGTATCAGAGTCAGGTTCTGATACTTTGAATTAGAAGATCCTATTTTTTTTACTCAAGAAGTTATGGACATGGAGACATCTACAACCAATGTTGCTGCAAAGTTACATGTGCTTAAGCCTAATGAATTCGATATGTGGAGATTGAGAATTGAACAATTCTTTCAAGTGCAGGACTATGCACTTTGGGAGATAATTGAAGAATGAAATTAATTTACGCCTATAATCACAACAACTGTAGTTGAGGGTAAGACTGAGGCAACAGTGCAGAAAAAGCCATTGACTGCTAAAGAGAAGGCCCAGTACAAGAATGACATCAAGGCAAGAAGTATGCTTATGATGACAATCCCTAATGATCAACTCTTGAACTTCAGCAAGTTCAAGTGTGCCAAGACTCTGTTTGAAGCTATTGTGGTCAGATATGGTGGGAATGAAGCCACCAAGAAAACTCATAAGACACTTCTCAAGCAACAATTTGAGAACTTCTCAGCTACAAGCAATGAATCACTGGATCATATGTTCAACAAACTTCAAAAACTAGTGAGTCAACTTGCTGTTCTTGGAATTGAGATGCCTCAGGAAGATCTTAATTCTAAATTCTTAAGAAGTCTACCATCAGAATGGGCTATGCATGTAGTAGTCTGGAAGAACAAGCCAGACATAGATTCTATGAGTCTGATGGATTTGTATAGCAATTTTAAGATAGTGGAGCAAGATGTGAAGAAGACTTCTAGAACAAGCTCAAGCTCAAGCTCTGGGAATTTGGCTTTTGTTTCAACTCCCAGTACCTCAAGACCAGAGGAAGAAGTTCAAGTTGCTAGAGCAGTTGGTACTGCTAGTTCAAATGTTGGTACTGGTAGCACCTCAAGTAGTACTTATGAGCTTTTGGATGAGAATACCTATTATGCTTTCTTGACTACTCAGCACAATGGAACTATGTTGACACATGGAGATCTTCAAGAGATTGATGAAGATGACATAGAAGGGATGGACATCAAGTGGCAGCTTTCTCTTCTTAGCATGAGAGCCAAGAGATTCTTGAAGAAGACATGCAAGAAAATATCATAAACAACAATGATGTTGCTGGGTATGACAAGTCAAAGGTTGAGTGCTATAACTGCCACAAGAAGGGTCATTATTCAAGGGAGTGTAGAATGCCAAGACAACAAGATGGCAAGAATAGAAGCTTTGGAAGCAAGACCAGAGAAGTGGAGATTACAGACTCAAGCTTAAAGGCTATGGTTTCCATTGATGGATTAGGATTTGATTGGAGCTACATAGCAGAGGAGGTAGCAGAAGCACCTACAGAGATGGCTCTCATGGCATTCTCAGATTTGGAGGCACAAGTTTCTAAGTGTTCTAAATCATGTGATGCTTTAAAAGAATTAGAAACTCTTAGAAAACACTATAATGAATAGAGAATAGAGTTAAACCAGACTAGTTTTAATTTGGCCAATCATAAAAGGGGTTTAGCTGTTTTAGAAGAATAAATTGTTCATTATAAAAATATGGAATCTAAGTTTGCTGATGACATAGCTATACTTAAAAAGGACATATTTTTTAAGGATACTAAAATTAAGTTTATAAGATCTGAGTTTGAAAAGATGAAATAGGAAAAAGAGAACATTCAGTTAAGTGTAGATACATTAGAGTATGCCTCTAAGGGTGTTAACAAGATAATTGAATGTCAAATTCTCAATAAGGCAAAATCAGGTCTAGGTTATAACTCAGCTCCACCTCTTCACAGAGGAATACCTGCACCTCCAGGTATTGACCTAGAACATACAGGTTTGGAAGAATTTTAACTACCTAAGATGGAGTATGGACCAAAACCTAAGGAGAAGGAAGTAGTTGAAAAGCCTGTAGAAGTAAGTTTTGAGAGTGCAAGTGATCATTCACTTACTGATGACAAGGTGTCATCAGCTAGGGACTCAGATGCTCCAACCATAGAGGATTGGACTTCTGATGATGATGAGAGTGATCAGGATAAGGTTAGATCTAATGCTGCTAAGGTGGAGGAACCAAAAGTTCCTAAGGTGGTTAAGAACACTATTGTTAAGCCTGAAACAAATGCTAGACATGTTAGGCAACCAGTAAGATATGCTGAAATGTATTAAACCACACACAAGCC